>BMAV01002104.1:0-34556 GCA_019973955.1 Trichonephila inaurata madagascariensis | reverse complement strand
GCTTTCAAGAATCTTCAAATATAAAGTTATAGATTATATTCTCTAGGTCAAGGGCCAGACGGGAAAAAAGGTAATATTGATATAAGTTTTTAATAACAGGATTATTTGGGATAATTGGAAAAAATCTAATTGCGGATCGTTTAAATATGATTTAATTTGGGCTCGATTTCACTCTAATTAATAAGTGTCAAATTGAACTTAATATTATAAGTTACTCTTAATAAAAGTTGTAAAGAATTATGTCTCATCATTTTGATAACCCCACACCTCTAGTTACGCGGAACCGGCAAGACATGGTCATCACAGGATGCCAATGTCTCCCCACCGTTAATAGATGATTTATTAACAAACATACCATATACAACAATAATGTCATCTCTGATCTAAAAGGGGTACTTTCAAATGGCAAAACCCCAGTGATATTTTAAGCCCGCATTTGTAGTAAAATGGCCAGCTTTCAAGGATGCCATTGGGTTTATCAGGGGCAGCCCCAAATTTTTCAAAAGGCAATTGACAAATCCAAAAAAGGGGAGGTTTTGGGAGTGTTTACATGGATGACGTGATTATCTCGTTCCATCATTCACTCACCATGTTGCTTTGGGGGAATTTTTTGTTGTTAAAGGAGCAGGATTGACATTAAAAAAGGGAAAAAAATGTAAATTTGGATGAATTGAAATATTTGGGATTAATTATTAGTAAAAAAGGGAAATTTAAAAAGGATGAGAAAAGGTTAGAGCTATACAAGAGATGAAACCGCCCCTAACTAAAAAAGAGGTTTCCAATTTTTTGGTTTTCCCCCAGTGGTACGCGAAATTTATTAAAAATTATGCGGATATTTGTGAGCCACTTTAATTTTTAAACGAAAATTTAAAAAATTTTTGGGCCAATGAAGCACAAAAAAGGGATTCGAAAGGTCAAAAAGGCGGTAACAAAAACGCCAGTTTTAAAATTACCAAACTTTCAGGAGCCATTCGAGTTATTTACAGATGCCAGTTCGATTGGTTTGGGAGCGTACTTAACCAACAAAAACAGCCCAGTGGTATTTGCGTCACGACACTGAACAACGCAGAGAGGAATTACAGTAAATCGAAAGAGAATGTCTAGCAGTAGTATGGGCGTTGAACAAATTTAGAACATATTTGGGAATATTACCAATTAAGGTAATAACGGATCACCCCGCCTTAACACGCCTAACACGTGGCAAAAATTTGTCGAGTAGGATGATTAGATGGGAAATTAAAGTTAGCAGAATTCAATATAGAATGGGAACATAGACCGGAACTCAAAATGCAGTGGCTGACATTATTCAAGGAATCCAGTTAAAAGTATAACTGGTGATAAAATTAATTGTGCCATAATCAGGGATTTGGTACTTACTTCGCGGGAACAATTAATAACGGAACAGAAAAATGACCCAGAATTAGGTCATATCTATAGATATTTAAAAAACCCGGAAGATAACCCCGGTTAATGCAACGATATGTGAGAATTGGTCCCACGATTTCCGTTTAATTGAAGGATTGTTATTTTTATGCGAAACACGCAACGTCATTAGGTAAAATGCGTGTATACATTCCAAAATCTTTAAGGAATGAAATAATGAGAGAATTTCAGACAAGCCAATCGCTGGACACTTAGGCAGATTTAAAACGTATCATAAAATTCGGACGTTTGTTATTCCCTACATGAGAAAATTCGGATCAATATGTCTCTACATGCCATATGCCAAGTTAATAACTATAAAACGCGTTACCAGCTGGTCGGTTAAACCCAAATTATATCAAATTACCCGGGAATGAGATAGTGACGTTAGATTTGTTAGGCCCGTATCCTATATCGAGAATAAGACGTAACCGCTATATTTTTAGTAATAACCGATCATTTCAGCAAATGGGCTGAAATTATACCTCTTAAAAAGGCCTCATCTCGTATAATAGCGGGTATTTTTTTGATAACTTTATATCACGTTATGGAGCTCCAATAAAAAATTTAAAAAGTGATAATGGTCCCCAATTTATATCCGAGATTTTTTAGCACTAAGTGAAAGATTAGGCATAAGGATGTGAAGACTATTGCATATCGACCACAAGCAAATCGGACTGAAAGAGAAACGAGATATGTGCAAATGATTGCAAAAATTTTGTTAATGATCAACCGATACTTGGGATCAACTTACGGAGTTTGCTTACGCTTCGTACGGCGGTGAATGAAACAACGGGAAAAAAACCGGCTGAAAAATTTTTAGGTCGAAAATTGATTACACCATTTCAAAAACTAGTTATGATATCGGGAAAATTCAAAATTCAAAATTCAAGATATACAGAAAAACTTTTAAAGAAGCTCAGACTGTACGAAAATTAAACAGGAAAGGTGGGAAAAATATTATAATAGACGTAGAAAAGACATAAAAATAAAGGTAAATGATTGGGGCTTATTGGAAACACACCCTGTAAGTTCAGCAGCTAACAAAGTATGTAAATTTAAACAAAATTTTGAGGGACCTTATAGAGTCTTGAAGTTAAGAATAATAATAATATTGTAATATGGAAATCAGGAAAAGATTAACAGTTAACGTAGATCAGAAATAAAATATATCGTCATGAGGAAATGTGACGAGGTCGAGGTCAAAGGAACAGGTATCCCCAAATAGTATAAGATCAAGAGTCAGGAAACTCGTACTTCCGGAAAAAGTACATCAAAAGGATTAAATGAGTCACAATATGGGAAGAAAAAATCTGCGGTGAAACATGGGGTTTAGAGGCAAAAGGATTGGTAACCAATCAAATCAATATAAAATACGAGAGGACCCATAAAACAAATCGCACCAGGTCAGATCACTACCTAGTTCATTAGGGAATGAAAATAAAAACAAAGGTTTAGGAATAATAGGGGTATTAAAGATCAGGTGTGTCGGGGGCAAGTGGACCACAAAGAAAGTGGCAAAAGAAAGGGGAACAATAATAATAATAAAAGACAAATGTCACCCAGTACTATTTCTAGAAGCAGGAAAAAGAACAAGAGATGCACAGAAGTTACAGATGAAGCAAGATACAACCTAAGACCACGACGGAGAACAGAAGAACCCTACCAGCCAAGGAAGACAATTGGGAAGTCAAGGAAAGGACGACAAGGGAGATTACAAGCCTACAACAAAAATTCCAGTACAACCGAGGAAAGAAGAGTGATAGCACCTCATCGTTGGACGTGAATGTGGAGAAAACATATAAAAATCAGGTTGTATTGTTTCATTTTTTATGATCTTCCAACAAGTGGTCGGAAGAATTATTGCAAAGAAGGAAGTCTCGGGCGATGCTTAAAAGTTATAAGCCAAGTCAAACACTACAATGAGTGTTTATTTAATTTTGGAACTTTTGACTTGTTAAAAATTTTTTCTGAAGAAAACATTTGTAATCACACATTTGTTTGCTTCGATGTATGACTTCGTGAGATGCGAAAATTCCTTTGGTTATTTGTTATAATAGTTTATTGAAAAATGTTTGTAATTGTATAATATGTGTATATATATATGTTGTTGTATTGTTACGTATTATGAGGCATCTGGTTCAGGGAAACGCGGCGTAGTCAAGGCACTAACAATAATAATAACGGCGCTGCGCGGCTCATTGGGAGTTTTTTGTTGAAACCAGATGTGGGGGATGGAGATGAAAATTTATTGTGATATATAAATAATATATAATAATTGTGAAATTGATTAATATTATGGAAATAGAGACTCAAAAGTTTTCATTTCAGGGAGACTGACCCTGAAAATCTTGAAAAGTATGCAATTTATAGCTTCAACAAGAAGGGGGGGAAGTACCAGCTCCATATGAAGTGTTAGAGTCAAAGATTGGGTCTGCGCACCCAGAATATTTGTTTTTAGAAAATTTAAGTGTATAAATATTTTAAGAAATTGAATGTTAAAAGTGAGAGTGGGCATAAATTAAACAGTAATTATTAATGTTGGCCTAGTTATTGGAGTAAAATTTATTGTCACGAGTTTAAATTTAAATTGAATATTAAAATTTAATTCTAAGATGAGTAATGAAAATTAAAGTCAAGATAAATTTTGGAAATTATAAAAGTTAAAATTTAAAGATTAAAATTGCAATGAAAATTAAAGTCAAGATAAATATTGGAAATCATAAAAGTTAAAATGAGGATTTAAGATTAAAATTTAAATAAAACTCAGAAAGCGAAGAAATTTAGAAATAGAGATTTAGACACGTAATTTATTAAGGGCATTGAGAACCCTTAAGTAAATCACGTTTTTCTTCTTGGAGGGCTGTGACGTCTCTCGCGTCTTTCTGCTAACATAACTCCTATGTTCTTTGACGGCCACGATTAATGGCAAAACTTTTCCAACCCAATACCAAGAAGATAAACAAAGATATTATGCAAATGAGATATACTATAAAAGGATAGAAGCTTTGATGATAAGATATAGCGCGGCAAGCTTAGAGATAGTAGTGTGGAATTATTCTGATCGATAGCGTGACAAAGCTTAGTGTGAATCTTGCAGATCAAGGTTAACAGTCCGATAGTTTTAGAAGGAATAGAAGCCTAATATAAAGAAGTCAGAATTTTCTTATTCAAAGTGAATTATAGCTATCTCTCTTTAGGTAAAGGAAGGAGATCTGAAAAAGGTAATATTTGATATAAGTAATTAGATGAATAGGATTATTAATGATAATTGAGATAAAGGATCTAGTTGTGTGATCTGACTTAAATATACGGTTTAATTGGGTGTTGACTCTCACTTTAATTATAATTGTCAAATTAGAATTTAAGTAATATAAGTTATTCTTAATAAAAGTTGTATTAAGAACTATGTCTCATCATTTTGATACACCTTCATTCCCACACCTCTAGCTTACGCGGAACCGGCACGACATGGTCATCACAGGATTGCTATGTCGCAATATAAATAATATATAATAATTGTGAAATTGATTGATATTATGGAAATAGAGACTCAAAAAGTTTTCATTTCAGGGAGACTGACCCTGAAAATCCTGCAAATTATGAAATTTATAGCTTCAACAAGAAAGGGAGCGAAAGTTCCAGCTCCATATGCAGTGTTAGATTCAAAGATTGGGTCTGCGCACCCAGAATATTTGTTTTTAGAAAATTTAAGTGTATAAATATTTTAAGAAATTGAATGTTAAAAGTGAGAGTGGGCATAAATTAAACAGTAATTATTAATGTTGGCCTAGTTATTGGAGTAAAATTTATTGTCACGAGTTTAAATTTAAATTGAATATTAAAATTTAATTCTAAGATGAGTAATGAAAATTAAAGTCGAGATAAATATTGGAAATTATAAAATTTAAAATTTAAGATTAAAATTGCAATGAAAATTTAAGTCAGGATAAATATTGGAAATTATAAAAGTTAAAATGAGGATTTAAGATTAAAATTTAAATAAAACTCAGAAAGCGAAGAAATTTAGAAATAGAGATTTAGACACGTAATTTATTAAGGGCATTGAGAACCCTTAAGTAAGTCACGTTTTTCTTCTTGGAGGGGTTGTGACGTCTCTCGCGTCTTTCTGCTAACATAACTCCTATGTTCTTTGACGGCCACGATTAATGGCAAAACTTTTCCAACCCAATACCAAGAAGATAAACGAACATAATATGTAAATGAGATATACTATAAAAGGATAGAAGCTTTGATGATAAGATATAGCGCGGCAAGCTTAGAGATAGTTTAGTGTGGAATCATTCTGATCGTTAGTGCGGCAAGTTTAAAGATAGCTTAGTGTGGAATCTTGCAGATCAAGAGTTAGCAGTCCGATAGTTTTGGAAAGAATAGAAGTCCTAGATAAAGAAGTTGGAATCATCGTATATAAAATAAATTTATAGATATCGTTCTTTAGGTAAAGGAAGGAGATCTACAAAAGGTAATATTTGATATAAGTAATTAGATGAATCGTATTATTAACTATAATTAAGATAAAGGATCTAGTTGCGTGATCTGACTTAATACACGGTTTAATTGGGTGTTGACTCTCACTTTAAATATAGTTGTCAAATTAGAATTAAGTAATATAAGTTATTCTTAATAAAAGTTGTATTAAGAACTACTATGTCTCATCATTTTGATAATCCCACACCTCTAGCTTACGCGGAACCGGCACGACATGGTCATCACAGGATGGCTATGTCGCAAGGTTTTCAAATTTCTAAAATTGAATAAAATAATGCATGCAAAATATTAATTTTATTATTTGTGCAAGATTTGCAGGGATAAAATAAAGCCTACACACTCGGCGAAGAGAACTAGAGCTAGTTTACATAATGAAAAAGAATACTATGAATATCAAAAATATAAGCGCCATCTATTGGCATAAAAACAAACTCATGCTAACCTTAACAGAGAAATTCATTATCTTCAAACATTTGAAATCAGTTTCTTTAATTGAAACATTATGTGAAAAACAAAATCCCTAATAACATAAAAACAATAAAAATAAACACTCTGTTTGAATTCGCTTTTTCTTTAAGAAATAGCTCCCGGCGGTTGGTGATTGAGTGAAGAAAATCTGACCTGCCGAATCACGCGTAAGTCAGAATGATGGTGGATTGAACCGGTTTCGGTTGGTGTGAATGCGGGAAGCAAATCTTCGCTTATTTGAGCGGGAAATTACGAAGCCGAATCTTATCTCACCTCTGAATGCACCAAGTCAGCCAAGGCCCCGGCTAAGTGTGCAAATTGCAGCGGCCCGCCGCCTGCAAACTTTTCCGGCTGCCTCAAGAACCCGATCAACACCAAAAACAAACCGACGAAGAACGTCTGGCAAGAGCGAGCGGCTGCGCGCAAGAAAAAAGTCAGCACACTAAAACCTACTTTCTCGGAAGTAGTAAAGGAGTTCAGAACAACGAGTCACTGAATGCCAAAGCAGTCATGAATCAAATGGCCCAGATGATGATACAGTGGGTACAAATGCTGTCCACATCTTACAGACTAAATTTTAAGTTGTTGATTAATGAATAATAGGAATAGTGCGAATAATTCTCTCAGGTTTTTTAGCTGGAATGCTAACGGTTTAAAAAATAATTTAGAAGAGTTAAAAGAATGTATTATTGATTATGACCCCGACATAATCGGGATAAAGGAAACAAACCTTCGTCCAGCGGACAGGGTTATCATTCCAAATTTCACTTGTCACAGAAGTGACCGTACAACACATAAGGGGGACGGACGGCCCCCTTCGTCAAAAATTCTATCAAACACCACACCATTCTAAATGTCTCAAACACCTTTGAAAATTCATCGGTTATCATTCAGTTAAGAAACAACAGTAAAATTACTGTGGCGTGCATCTATAGACCTCCACACGGCTCCATTAATACTACGGAACTTGACGAAATTCTCAACCACAGCAACAAAGCCTTTCTTTTCAGCGATTTTATCGCAAGACATCCCAGCTGGAATCCAGGCAGGGCAAACACAAACGGTAATATCTTGTGCAATTGGGCCGTAGGGTCAGCACTTGATATTCTCGCCCCCGACACTCCCACGCATTTCAACACTTATCACTCCAACGCTAATTTGGACAAAGGCTTTGCAGTTAATTTATCTCACACTGAAGTTTTTACTGTAAATGCACTTAGCAGTAACCACAATCCAGTTATATTTGATTTTGTAACTAATAATGTATTACCACCAATTCTTCATACTTTAACAGCTACGAACTGGACTAAATTTCAAGAAATAATTTATCACAACATTCCCGGTAATCCCCAGATAGATGATTTGGACCTCGCCGTTCAAAATTTCACCAGCATTGTTCCGAATGCTATTTTTGCTTCCACTACCACTAAATTAGTGAACACTCCACACCTCCGTCTTCCTGTAAACATTCGAGAGCTTATCAGAGCTAAAAATAGATTTAGAAAATTTGAATAATACCAGATACCCTCCATACAAACGCGAAGTTAATGCTCTCATTAAACAGATCAGGTGCGAAATCCAACAACATAAAAACAGGACCTGGAAAGATTTTCTCTTAACTTTAAATCCTGAGGACAATTCTCTTTATAATCTTCATAAGAAGTTTTTAAAAGGCATACCCCCATTCCACTTCTTCATGGTCCGATGGAATGGCCTATTCGGATTTCGAAAAGACGGAGGCCTTCAAAAACACACTTGAAGTCACATTTCAGGAAAATGAAGAACCTTATTGTGATGAAGAGATCGAAGAAGTCGAAAATTTAGTGAATCACTATTTCAACAACTTCAGTACAAACATTCCCCTGTCTCTTCCCCTAATGAAGTCCGAGGCATTATTAAAAATTTTCAGAATAGAAAAGCTGCAGGCCCCGATCAGATTCCTAATACAGCTCTTAAATATTTAACGTTAAATGCAGTTACACACATAACTAAAATTTACAATCAATGCCTCATTAAGAATCACTTTCCTACACTGTGGAAGCAAGCAAACGTCATCATGCTGGCCAAGCCAAATCAGGACAGGACATTTCCACAAGGCTACAGACCCATTAGCTTAATTAATGCCACTGCTAAGATTTATGAAAGAATAATCTTAACTAGAATAAAAACCCATTGCAAAGCCATAGATTGTATTCCCCAGGAACAATTCGGGTTCCGGGAGGGCCATTCAACGCTACACAAATTAATAGAAGTTACAAACATTATAAACGAAGGGTTCGCCCACAAATTTTACACTGTCGGTGTCTTTATGGATGTCAAAAGGGCATTTGATAAAATGTGGCACGATGGCCTCACGTACAAGTTAATTAAACTGCAGTTCCCTGACTATTTAATTAAAATCATACACAATTTCTTACACAATAGAGTTCGTGTAAATAATTCATATTCTAACTCTGGAACTTGCCTTTCTGGCGTTCCTCAGGGCTCTGTACTTTCACCTTATTTGTACAACATTTACTCTCACGACTTCCCACAACACTCCACCGTCAGTACTTGCCTGTTTGATGATGATTCCGCAGTGTTATCGCAAGGAGTCCAGCTGAAATATACTATTAAAGCTATTCAAAACTTTCTCGACAAACTAGAAACTTGGCTTACATACTGGAGAATTGCAATAAATGTTGATAAATCACAAGCAATTATATTTAGGAAAAGCGGGGTTATCGACCCTCCTTTCCAACTCACACTCTTTGATGACAACATCCAGTGGGTTTCGGTAGTGAAATATCTGGGCCTACACATTGATAGCCGCCTAACTTTCAAAAAACACATCGACTATATCTCTGAAAAGTTCTGGGGTAGAATACATTTAGCCATCTCCCTTGTCGGGAGAAGGTCACCTCTATCTCTAGAAAATAAAGTAATTCTTTATAGACAAGTTTTGCACCCAGTGATCACGGACGCTTCTCCGGTCTGGGGAGCGGCGGCTGCCACCCACATGAAAAAAATCCAAGTAATTCAAAACAAAATACTCCGCGTCATGACCAACGCATCCTGGTACGTTCGGAATGACATTATACACAACAACCTACTTATGGAGCCGATTTCTAATTACATCACTAAACTCTAGAAATGTTTTTAAATCAATAGAATCTCATGACAATCCAATTATTAAAGCACAAACATTGTTCACTTATCCTCATCCTAAAATTAAGTATGCATACTCTTCAACGAAGTGGAGAAACCCACTTCGCCCCCCATAACACGACAATTCCAATCTTTTCACACTCTTCAGTACATAAGCAGACTCGTTACAAAGCATCATTCCTTTTGGGTTCATTTGGTGAACTGTCACCGTCTTGATTAACTGCCTCTGGCCGTCCCGTTTTCCTTCCTGTGCTTCTCCCCCTCCACCCCGCCGGCGTTCTGCTTCGTTAGAACGTTGTGCTCGGGGGCATGTTCATCCCTCACCATCCGGGTGAGATTTCGGTATTTGACATCCTTCCGATATATGGTTTTTCTTTTTCCTCCCGTCCTTCTGGGAATAGGCACCTCGCGGCGCAGGCGCCCGCTTAATTTTAGTTAGCCGAATCTTGGTCGATCAGTTTGATGGTGAATGAATCGGAGTCGCTTGGTGTGAAGGGAGCCTAAGGAACCAAGCGGCTCATGTGGAGGGCGAATTCAATCTCTATTTAGCAGAATACATGTGGCGACGCCGGAGAGAGCATTCGATGGATGATGGCGTTTTTCGGGAATTTCTCCTTGCGATTACCACATTGTACCCTCCCATGGAGAAAAAGACATTCCTTCATAAGCACGTAAGTTTTCCCAATTTTAGTATACCTTTCATATGCTTTGCTGAACAGTTCAATTTTAGTTGTTTTTATTTATTACCATTCTTTCTTCTTTCGGGAACAACGACATATTTTCCCCAGTCTCATCGGGCGGAGTTTGAAAATCACGCTTTAGTGCCATTTTGGCGCGGATAAAAAAGAAAAATCTTCGCCAAGAAGTGGGATATAATAGGAATTTAACCACAATTACCTTTTCCACCAAGATCAAACTTGGCCCTTTTAACAGAGTAAAAGTAATTTCACATTGCAATTTCTTTATTTATTTCACTTATAAACCTTTTCCTCTGTTTAAAATAGTGGTACGTTTTTTAATGTTTTTATTCATGAATTTTATTCATTTGCTTTTTACTACATGTATTCTGACTTCAAAAATAGGGAAAGTGCGTATTCTTTTTCTATATTGGTATCAATATATTCACACAAATCAAAAGAAAAAAACACTGTAATAATGGAGAAACAATGATCTCTCATCAGTGTTCGAAAGATGAAAGGACAAATCAAATAATTAAAACTCGATCATAAATGACTCAAAACAAAAATTCACACACAATAATATTCAGAAAATATATAAATATATTCAATTTTGATCCAAATGCCGCCCTTAAAATTTGCCGCCCCTGGCAGGTGTCCGGTTTGTCCGGCCCTAGAGACGCCCCTGTTACTGATTTTGCTAAAAATAAAGCAAAATAGAAATTCATGCAGAAATATTTTGTAATAAAACTTATCCAATGTGTAACGGTTTGAAAATGTTCATTTGTGATTTTTTTTTACTAGAATTATTTTGTGTTAGTTCTATTTTTCTAGTCAGCTTGAGTGCCCACCCCCAAACTTTCTACCGCTAGGAGTCTCTATTTTCTTTAAAAGCTCACTGCTTGCATAAAGTAATGTTTTCTTTCAATGGCATAATGCAACAACTTTAAATTTTACTTACGCAAATTAACTACAAGGTTTATAAAGGAAAGAATTTCTAACTTTGTGTTATTAAATGTTCCAATAGTAAAATGTATCCATTTAGCTGCAACTTTAACTAATAGAACACGCAAGTTTCTACTTTGTAAACATCAGAGGCGAACAATCATTGAGGCGAAACCGAATAGCAATTCACAACTGATTTTTTGAAACTTTTTTTTAACTTTATGGATAAAATGGATCAGGTTCAGGATTTTATATTATTTATTTCAGTATCTTTTCTAAAATACTTTAGGGATTTTGTGCTGTAACCGAAAAAAGAAAAAGGCATTATTGACGGCAGCGCCGTAGAATTTGTCCATAGCTGCAACTTCAGGTGAAATATTTAACTTTTATAACAAAACAAAAAAATTTACAGCACAAAAACGGAGAAAATTATTACATTGGTTACAAGTAAAAAAATTTTTGAAAGTCCTTTTGAACTTTATGGATAAAAGATGAGATCTGCAGATTTCAAGTTCAGGATTTTATATTATTTATTTCAGTAGCTTTTCAAAAATACTTTGGGATTTTGCTGTAACCGGAGAAAGAAAAAAGGTATTAATGACCGAAGCGCCTCCATAATAAGCTTTACGGTAGAACTTGTCCTTAGCTGCAACTTCAGAAGAAATGTTTAACTCATAGCATTACAAAAAAATTTACTGCATAGAAACGAAGAAAATTATTACATTGGTAAGAAGTAAAAAAAAATTTCTTTCCCATAATGAAATTAAAAGAAAAAGAATTTTAATTTTGTGTAATAATGAAAATTATACCAAAAAATAAGGTAATAGTACAACTTTTTGGAAAATCTCTTAATATTTAATACTAATATATACCAATTCAAAAGTTAGAAAGTAGTTGTATGATTTAAAAAATTTTTTCTTACAAAAATATCAGTATTTAAAGATTGATGATACATTTTATATAATATTTATAAAAGTGATACTTTAAACAGAAATTCAGATTTTCTTCTTACCTCTCCACTGTACTACTTTTCCCCCGTCTCGCGTGTGGCGTGCATCGGCACCCACCTAATTCCTCTTAACTGGAACCAACCGGCGAGCAGGAGAAGTGAACTGATATGAACGGACACTCGCTCTAACTTCTCTCTCTGACTCGCACGAGGAAAGACGTGCTTTCCCCTTTATTCAATTTCATGTTTTAACCTAAGTAATTAGTATTTTATATATTTATAATGCCTTAAATATGTAACCTTATCATTCATTTTTACTATTTATATGGCGTGTAATAAACCTTAAATATATTCTCACTTCACGCCATATCGCGCACGCGCGACTACACTTTTCAAGTCAACAATAGGTGAAATACGAATCCGCATCTTTTTGCACATTTAACATGTCCTAGTGTCGGGAACTGAACGATATGTGATATGCGTCAACAAAGCCCACCCCGGTTTTGAACTTTTTTGTCGCCAAGCAGTGCGATAAGTTCGCCAAGCTATCTACCCTTCCTTTCAATTTTTAAATTAAAATTCCGTTATTTTTGACCGTTAGGTATCTGCAATTAAATATTACCGTTAGTTACGTTAACTATGGCAACCCTAAAACCGATATATACAGACAAATTTAACTAGACAAAGAAAAAATTTCCATCTTTTGCGCGGTTGAACGATCTTTTTAGAACACGTGTGAGTTCCGGCTTTTGAGAATGAGTCGCCGTACGCATGGTTTAACTATTTTTTTTTTGCTTTATTAAAAGAAAGGGGACAAATGAATTTGCATGAATGGTGTATGCATGAAAATTCAATTTCTAGCAGGTATGAATGTCCTAAATGTGGAAAAGACATGGTTCTGAGAGAAAGGAAGGGAACGATTGATGGATATGAAAGGAGATGCCGTCCGAAAGGAGGAGAGAATCCGCATGATGTTTGCAAGAGTGTAAGAAAAGGAACAGAGTCATTTAAGTATGTGTGATATTTTAATTTTAACGCGTCATTTTTTTTGGAAAGTCAATAAATGAGTTTGCTATGAATGATGTGAAAGTGAATAAAAATACAGTGGTTGACTGGTACATGTTTTGCCGAGAGGTCTGTATGGTTGCGGTTTTGAATGAAAGTGAACCACTCGGTGGTAAAGGGAAAATTGTTGAAATTGATGAGAGCCTGTTTGGTAAAATGAAGTATCGAAAGGGCAAGCCTGTGAATGGTCAATGGGTGTTTGGAGGAGTTAAAAGGAATTCGAATAAATGTTTTTTTGAGTGGGGCCAAATCGAACGAAAGAGGAACTATTGAGTGTTATTAAGGTGTGGGTGGTACCAGGGTTCGTTATAATTTCGGACTGTTCGAAGGCCTACAATTGCCTGTCGCACGAAGGTTATCAGCATTTGCGGGTCAACCACAGTCTGACTTTTAAGGACCCTGAAACCGGTGGTCACACCAATTAAATCGAAGGGACGTGGTCGGCGATAAAAAGATCGTTAAGGCTCCTTTCACACCAAACGATTCCGAGTCTGTAGCGATCTTTCCAATTCACAGCGATTCTGAATGAACAGAGATTTGTCTTCACACCGCCACGGGTCAATCATTCTTCCATCAGTTGCTGACGAACATGGACGCTGTTTTTAATATTTTAAGACGATTCACGTTTCAAGCTATTAATTTCACAACTGTATCCTTTTCATTTATTTACAAATTGAAATACATAAAACAAAAAATATAAGAAAGGTTTTATTTATTTTTTTTTATATATATTGACTGTTATTATGAAGTGTAATTATAGTTTGAAAAGTAGTAACAAATAATAAATATGTATTGTAACTATATTATAATGCAAACTTTTACAAATAATATATCCAATGTTTTTAAAAGGCATTTCAAATGTTGTTATACGCTGCAGTTTTTGTAGAATATAACAACTATTTTTTTGAATATGTTTCTAAAAATGGTTGCTAATATATTAATGAATTAAAAATTTTACATCCATTTACATTTTTTTTTTTCATACAAAAAAATTTAGATCTGTGTTGTAAAAAAATGAATTTCTTTTAAAAAAATTTAAAAATTTTCGACAATATCGGTGTTTTTTTTATTTTAGCATTCTTAGAAATATTTAATTTTTTATCTCTTAAAATTAAATAAATTCTTATAAAAATTGATCCCCAAAACTATTTCAAACACCCTTCAGAATATTCCACCCCCCTTCCCCAAAAACATTTTTGTTTTAAAAAGTAAAAAAGTGAAAAAAAGGTTTTCAAATTTCAAAAATTGAATAAAATAATACATGCAAAATATTATTTTTATTATTTGCGCAAAGTTTTTGCATGGATAAAATACATCCACACACTCGGCGGCAAGAACTAGATTTTTGTTTACATAATGAAAAAGATTACTATGAATATCAAATATAAAAAAGCGCCATCTATTGGCATAAAACAAACTCATATGCAAACCCCTAACAGAAAATTTTTTTATCTTCAAACTTTTGGGAAATCAGTTTCTTTAATATAAACTTTATGTAAAAAATTTCCCCCTAGTAACAAAAAAAACAATAAAAATAAACACTCTGTTTAAATTTCCCGCTTTTTTTTTAAAGAAATAGCCCCCGGGGGTTTAAATTGATTGAGTGAAGAAAATCTGACCTGCCGAATCCGCGTAAGACAGGTGACGGCGGATTGCCGGTTTCGGTTGGTGTGAATGGGGGAAGCAAATCTTCGCTTATTTGAGGGGGAATTACGAAGCCGAATCTTACCCACCTCTGAATGCACCAAGTCACCCAAAGGGCCCCCGGCAAAAGTGCAAATTGCAGCGGCCCGCCGCCTGCAAATTTTTCCGGCTGCCTCAAAAACCCCCGATCAACACCAAAAAAAACCGACGAAGAACGCCCGGAAAAGAGCGGGGCGGCTGCGCGGGGGGAAAAATTTCCCCACCCAACAAAAAGAAAAACAAACAAAAAACTCAAACCAACCCCAAAAAGCCAACTAAACTGGGAAGGAAAGAAAAGGGGGGGTTGGGAAGAAAACAAAGCAGTCATAAACCCAAATGGCTCAGATGATTACAAAATTGGGGACAAATCCCTTCCATCTTACAAAACAAAATTTTTTAAATTGTTGATTAATGAATAATGGGAATAGTGCGAATAATTCTCTCATTTTTTTTTTTGTTTTGGAATGCTAACGGTTTAAAAATAATTTAGAAGATTTAAAAAAGAATGCATTATTGATTATGACCCCAAAAGGGAAAAAACACCCTTTGTCCAGCGGACAGGGGATATCATTCAAATTTCACTTGTCAATGAAGTGACCTACAACACTTTGAGACATAGCCATCCTGTGATAACTATTCTGGGGTGATTCCGTAAGCTAAAAGGTGTGGGATTACCCTAAATGATGAGACATTTTGGATCTTAACAAAACTTTTTTTGGGGGAAAACTTAAATTCTTAATTCTAATTAACAACTTTCTTAAAGTGAGAATAAGCCAAAATTAAACTTTAAATTAAAGTCAGATCACCCAACGGGGAAATTTTATCTTAATTATTTTAAATTTTAAACTGTCTAATCTAACTTCCTATAAAAAAATATTCCCTTTTTATAGGGGTCACCCTTCCTTCCTGGGTTTTGAAGAAATTCCAAATTATGTTAATTTTAGATGAAGACTCATGCTTTCTTAATCCTTATTAAAATTTTAAAAGGCTGGGGCGTATCCTTCTTAAAAACTGTAGGACGTCTAACCTTTATTCCAAACAATTCCACACTAATTTAAATCTCTAGGCTTCCCGGGTTCCCTATCTCCGAAACCTTCTACCCTTTTTTTAAAGAAATTCTCATTTTGCATATTCGATCCGTTTCTCTTCTTGGTATTGGGTTGGAAAAAGTTTTCCCTTAAATCGTGGCCGTAAAAAAGAACTTAGGATTTAAATGTTAGAAGAAGAACCCCGAGAATGTCACAACCCCTCAAGAAAAAAACGTGATTTTTTTAAAAAGGGTTTCCCAATGCCTTAATAAATTACGTGCCAAAAATTTTTTTCCCAAATCTTTTTTCGCTTTTTCTAAGTTTTATTTTTTTTTAATCTTGAATCCCCATTTTAACTTTTAAAATTTTCCCAATATTTATCTTGATTTTAAATTTTTTCATTACTCATCTTAGAATTAAATTTAATATTCAACAATTTTAAAATTTTTAAATCGTGACAATAAAT
This sequence comes from Trichonephila inaurata madagascariensis, assembly GCA_019973955.1. NCBI lineage: Eukaryota > Metazoa > Arthropoda > Arachnida > Araneae > Nephilidae > Trichonephila > Trichonephila inaurata. The sequence goes on along the minus strand of BMAV01002104.1, from coordinate 18,197 downwards.
TTTTTTTTTCCATTAACAAAGGCCAACATTAAAAATTACTTTTTTAATTCGGGTTTCCCATTTCTCCTTTTTACATATAAAACTCTTAAAGTAACCATACATTTAAAATTTTTTCTAGAACCCTTCCTGGGTTGCGCAGACCCAAACTTTGCATCCGTATCATCATTTCATATGGAGCTGGATTTTCTGCTCCATTTTTTTTTCCCTGTTGAGGGTTTCATATCTATTGCTACAATTTTCAGGGTCTTTCCCGGGAAAAAGAAAACTTTCTGATTACTGTTTCCAATTTTTGTTTACATAATACCAATAAGTTTAAAATTTTTTTGCATTATATATTATTTCCCAAATCACAATAAATTTTCATCTCTATCCCCCTCTGGTTCCACAAAACTCCCAATGAGTTCCAGCGCCGTTAATTTTTGTTAAAGCCCCGACTACCCGCCCTTTTCCCCAACCAAGATGCCTCATAGTGGAACAATACAACAACATATATATATACACATATTATACAATTACAAACATTTTTTAATAAACCATTAAAACAAATAACCAAAAGGGAAATTTTCCCTCTTTTCGAAGTCATACTCGAAGCAAACAAATGTCAATTACAATTGTTTTCTCCAAAAAAAAAAAAATTTTTTAACAAGTCAAAAGGTTCAAAAAAAAATATACACTCATTTGGAGTGTCAACTTTTTGCGGCCAAAATTTTAAACACCCGCCCGAGACTTCTTTCTTTTTCAAAACCCAAAACCCCTTCTTGGAAAGTCATAAAAAAAAGAAACAATACAACCTGATTTTTTTATTCCCGTCCCCACCATGACGTCCAAAGATGAGGGGTTACCACTGTTTTTTTTCCTCGGCTGCACTGGAATTCCTTACGTTGCCTGCTGTAGGGATTGTAGTCTCCTTGTCGGGTTTTTCCTTTTTCTTTCCCTTTTGCTTCCTTGGCCGGTCAGGACTCCTGATCGTTTCTTTGGCGTGGACGCAGGTTGTTTTTCAGTCCATCTTGAACTCCAGTTTTTCTTGTTCTTCTTTTTTACTTATATAAATAGGGGCTGGATGATAATGGGGCTTTTTTTTAATATTATTGTTCCTTTTTTTGCCACTTTCTCTTTGGGCCCTTGCCCTTTATCCATATGATCTCTTCATTTCCCCTTTTCGGTTTTTCTTTTCCCGTTCTTAAATGAACTAGGAAGCGATCCTGACCAGTGATCTGCGTTTATCGGGGCTATCTGTATTTTATATTGTTTTGATTGGCGATTAATCCCTTTTTTCTCTAACTTACGTTTCACCCAAAATCTTTTTTTTCCCATAGTGTGACTCATTTAATCTTTGATGTACATTTTCCGAAATACTCGTTTCCTGACGTTTTATCTGATACTATCCGGGGTACCTGTTCCCAACTCGACCTCGTCACATTTCCTATGACGATATATTCTTTTTGATCAACGTTAACCCTTAATCTTTTTTCCCGATTTTCCCTTTTAAAAATTATTGTTTATTTCTTACTTCTAATACTCTATAAGGGGCCTTAAATTTTTGTTTAAATTTTAGCACAGATTTTATTAGCTCTTTTGAACTTAAAGGGGGGTGTCTCTAATAAAGGGGCCCAAACATTTACTTTTTAAATTTTTATATCTCTCTTGTCTATTATAATATCTTTCCCACCTTTTTCCCGTTTTGTTTTCGTACTTAGTCTAGCTTCCTAAATATTCTTTTATGTTTTTTTACTTTGAATTCCAACCATCCCAAATCATTCTAATTTTTGGGAAATTGGGGAATCAATTTTTTACCCAAAAAAAATTCAGCGGTGTTTTTCCCCTTGTTTCATTCACCGCCGTACGAATAGCGTAAGCAAACTCACGTAAGGTTGATCCCCAAATATCGTGTTGATCCGTAACATAATTTGCAATTTTGTACTATATCTCGATTAAACCCCTTTCAGTCCGATTTCTTGTGGGCTATATGCAACAGTCTTCACATGCCTTATGCCTAATCTTTTCCCTTTAAAAGTTCAAAAAATTCCCGGGTATAAATTGGGGGCCATTAACACTTATTAATTTTTATTGGGCTCCCAAAAAGCGATATAAAGTTAAAAAAAAAATATCCGCTATTATACGGGACGGGGGGCTTTTTTAAAAGGTTTTAACCCCCCCTTATTTAGACTCTTCCATATTAACAAATAAAAGACTATCGCGCCCTCTAGCGAACAGAACAATCTTCAGTGTTGGCCAAGTTTCGGAACTGTAAGGACGTAATGAGCATGCGCTCCGATCCCTTTCAATTCTATGTCAACTGTTAGTTCTCTAATTATGTATGTAAATGTGTTTTGTTTTGTCTATAAACATGTTTTAATAACTAGTGGACTTAGTAAAGAACCCCTTCCGTCTGTCCCTTATCTTTTTGGCGCCCAACACGTCTAATTGGGCCAACGTGTAATAGTTAAGAAAGAAGCCTGGCCATTGCTCGGTATTAATTTTCCAGGTTAACAGCACTAATGTTGTTCAACTTATATGTTTTAATTATTCAGTTCTCACCCGTAGAACAGGTAAAGCTTTTATCTTGAATTTTTCTTTAAAAGTATTATACTTTTAATACTCGTTTCATTATTGCATGCCCAAGTGCAAATAGGTTTAATATCCGAAAAGAATTTATTAGTTAAATTCTTAATTCTTTAAAAAAAATTGTCTCATTGTTCAGTATTAGAAAACATTTCTGTACATTCCTATGCAAATTATATAAACTGTTCTCATTGAATTAAGAAATCTTTTTCTTAGTTTAAAAATGTTATTTGCTAAACAGTAGTATAATATAGGGTTTACATTATATTTCCCATATTCTTTAAATATATGCTGACTTGTTTTTCAGCTAATGCGTATAACGTTGTTTACTTAAAAGCGAAAGTGAGAACTCAAAACAATATATACATATGTATTCTCTTTTTTTAAATGATTATAATCTTTGTTCAAAAGCATTAATGCTCTAAAACTTCTTAGTTTTGTTATGTGCTATTTTTGATAAAATTATTTATGTGTATAATTTTTGGTAGAAAAATGTGTATTACTTAAGATTTCCCTCAGTTACATAAAATATTCAGTGGTTTAAAAGAAAAAAGAATATTTATCCATATCCTTTGTATCTTGCTAGGGTAATTTTATAAAGCTGATTCATTTTTGAAACACTGTGATGAGATATTTTTATGCAGCGTAAGCGAAAATAAATAAAATAGAAAAAAGACAGTTCAAGGTTGTACGAAACGTTCATCAAATAATTCTGAGTTCTATGCATGTTTTTTTTATGGTATAAAAAATGTAATAACTTATTTTTCTTTTGAATATTAATAAGAAATTTTGTTTTTGGCTAAGTAGAACTTTTATTTATGCGTATATGATTTTTTTATTTTACTTGTGGTATGATATAATTCAAATGTGTTTTCTGATCATTTTGATGACTTTTTTATCTAAAAGTTTGATAGTAATTTTACTTTGATTGTGTATTAAAAGTGAAAAGAACGAACATTTATATGTTGTAATTCATGAAAACTTTTTCGAATCGCATATTGTAACAAATTAAGATATTATTTTATGTGGTATAATGCTGTATTATTAATTAAATATAATAACATTTGGTTAAATTTAATTTAAAGTATAAAGAATAAATTTGTAATCAATTTCAAGTGACATTTCACGATGGCCTATTTAGCAAAAGGTCGCAGGCAAGACCTCCTTGAATTGGCGGAAACGCTAGACATATCAATACCAGACAATTTCAAAGTTCTTGACATAAAGACACTTGATCTTAAAAGTGAAGGTTATGATGTAGATTTTGCTAAAAGAGAATGTTTAGCGCTCGTATTGTGAAGTGATAGAAAAGAGCTCGAATTGCAAGCTGAAAGAGATAAGGGGAAAACGAACGGAATATTTGAGATTACAAAAACCTCAAATTTACAACTGATACTTCTAAAACTTTACAAAACTCTGCGCTGGTATATTTCTTCTGCAGACTCCAATATGCCAAAGTTAGAACTCCATAAGCTGCTTCCAAATTTTGATCCGAAAACAACGCTGATGTAACAATTTTTTCTGGGGCTATTTAGAGCAAGTAACATTTTTAACAGTTCCTGTTCCACAGTGGGTGGTGTACCTTGTTGGTCTTTTACCGACTGTTTCAAATTTAATCGCAAAAGAATCTGTTGTTGATGCTCAAGACTATTATAAAGTCAAAAAAATTCTACTAAAACGCTTTAAATTAAGTACAGAAAAATTTCGGCCTGATGTTTTCCAGCACACCAAAGATCTATAAAAACCTGGCGTGACTTCTATTTTGACTTGCAAACATATTTTGATGGGTAGCTCAAAGAATCCAAAGGATTACCACGCTTGAAGAATTGAAAGATTTGATAGTGGCAGATCAAATTAAAAAGAAACACCTCAAGATTACAAAAGATCACTTTTTTTGGACCAGTGAGATTGTAATTGGAACAATCCTCTACAACTTGTGGATAAGCTAGATTCATATGAAGAAGTTAAAACATGCGAAATAAAACAAAAACTTTCGTTGGAAACAAAAAGAAATGAAGTCAGTCCCTGGAGAAGTAACTACACGAAGAATCCTAAGTTGCTGTCACATGAACATTCTCTGTCAGGTTTCCCCAGTCAAAGTAGGCAGGGGAAACCGGGGTTCCCAGTAACAGTAAGGCGGAATTTATTATTATTATTATTCGTTTATAATGTTTGTAACTCGTATTAATTTGTGTAGCGTTGAATGGCCCTCCCGGAACCCGCATTGTTCCACGGGAATACAATCTATGGCTTTGCAGTGGGTTTTTATTCTAGTTAAGATTATTCTTTCATAAATCTCAGCAGTGGCATTAATTAAGCTATTGGGTCTGTAGCCTTGCGGAAATGTACTGTCTGATTTGAAACTGTCCAGCATGATGACGTTTGCTTCCACAGTGTAGGAAAGTGATTCTTAATGAGGCATTGATTGTAAAAGTTTAGTTATGTGTGTTGCGACGCATGCGTATAACTTGATGACCATGTCGTGCAGTTCCATAGCTAGAGGTGTGGGATTATCAAAATGATGAGACATAGTAGTTCTTAATACAACTTTTTATTAAGAATAACTTATATTACTTAAATTCTAATTTGACAATTTTAATGAGGTAAAGTGAGAGTTTAACTTGCCAAATTAAACCGTGTATTTAAGTCAGATCCGCACCCAACTAGATCCTTTATCTCAATTATCATTAATAATCCTATTCATCTAATTACTTATATCTATATTACCTTTTCAGATCTCCTTCCTTTACCTAAAGAGATAGCTATAATTCACTTTGAATAAGAAGATTCTGACTTCTTTTATATTAGGCTTCTATTCCTTCTAAAACTATCGTGAGGACTGCTAACTCTTGATCTGCAAGAAAAAGACTACACACTAAGCTATCTTTAAACTAGCCGCACTAACGATCAGAATGATTCCACACTAAACTGTATCTCTAAACTTGCCGCGCTATATCTTATCATCAAAGCTTCTATCCTTTTTATAGTATATCTCATTTTACATATTATGATCGTTTATCTTCTTGGTATTGGGTTGGAAAAGTTTTGCCATTGTCGTGGCCGTCAAAGAACATAGGAGTTATGTTGGCGGAAGGACGCGAGAGACGTCAACCCTCCAAGAAGAAAAACGTATTGATTCTACTTCAGGGTTCTCAATGCCCTTAATGATTACGTGTCTAAATCTCTATTTCTAAATTTCTTCGCTTTCTGAGTTTTATTTAAATTTTTAATCTTAAATCCTCATTTTAACTTTATAATTTCCAATATTTATCTTGACTTTAATTTTTCATTACTCATCTTAGAATTAAATTTTAATATTCAATTTAAATTTAAACTCGTGATAAATTTTATACAATAACTAGTCAACATTAATAATAATTACTGTTTTAATTTATGCCCACTCTCGCTTTTTACATTCAATTGCTTGAAAATATTTGCCGCCAAATTTACCATAAAAACGAAATATTCTGGGTGCTTTGGTTAAATCACTTTCATCTAACACTGCATATGGAGCTGGTACTTCCCGCTCCTTTTCTTGTTGAAGCTATAAATTGCATACTTTTCAAGATTTTCAGGGTCAGTCTCCCTGAAATGAAAACCTTTTTGAGTCTCTATTTCCATAATTGTGACGTCTCTCGCGTCTTTTCTGATTAACATGACTCCTATATGTTCTTTGGCTTGGCCACGATTAATGGCAAAAACCTTTTCCAACCCAATACCAAGAAGAGAAACGGATCGAATATGTAAATGAGATATACTATAAGGATAGTAATGCTTAAACCTGAGCATAGCATTGCGTAGCAGGCTCAGAGATTATGTAGTGTGGAATCATTCTGATCAATAGCGTGACAAAGCTTAGTGTAAGTCTTGAGGATCAGGGAATAGCTGCCTTGCGGATCTGCGTCATCATATATAAAGATGTGATTATATTCCTCTAGGTCAAGGGACCAGAACTGGAAAGGTAATATTAGATATAAGTAATTAGATAAGCAGGATTATTTAGGATAATTGGGGATAAGAGGATCTGATTTGCGTGATCTGACTTAAATACGTGATTTAATTTGGGCTTGACTCTCACTCCTGGTAATAATTGTCAAATTAAATTTAAGTATTATAAGTTACTCTTAATAAAGTTGTATTAAATTATGTCTCATCATTTCGATAATCCCACACCTCTAGCTTACACTTGGAACCGGCTTAGAACATAGTCATCACAGGATGGCTATGTCTCAATGGCACCGAACGTATTTAATTCTGGGTTAGGTAATGTAGGTGGAAATACAATTCTACCTGAAATGTACTTTTCAGGGTCGGAGAATGTTGCAGAGTTTATCGAGTGCATCGACAATAATATACAGTTACTTGAAATCCCAAGTAATCTGTCATGTGCTTACTTAAAAAGTCATCTCAGGGGAAGGGCTCAAGATTGGTATTCGATATTTGGTTCGTTGTTAGTACAAAATACAGCCACGGATTTTGCGCAGCTCAAAGCTAGATTAGCGAAGGCTTACGCGATCAAAAAATAAGAAAGAACACGATTAGGGTTTTGTACATCACAACTTGGGGAAGAAATCAGGAGGCGACTGATTTCGTTTTATGAATACTAAAAATAGAGAGAGTTTAAATTAAAGGGAATATCCCAAGCAGACTTGAGTGGATCATATTTTAGTTCGACTCGAACCACAGGTACAGGACTATGTGGAAGTTAGAAATCCACAAAATACGATACAGCTTTTAGAAGTCCTGAAACAAATTCGAAGAGATATTCTTACTGCAAATCACAAAGGGGTTATCAGAACCATAATATAGAAAGACGAGGTCAAAATGCATAGGATTACTTGCCTAATTTTTGAAGCTAATGGTAAACTGGAGGGAATTCGGAAATAAGAGTAGACCAAATAACAGAAATGAGTTTTACGAGAATAGCAAATCCAAAATAATAGGGTTTAAAGGAGGAATAGGTTTAATAATAATGATCAAGGTTGTTGATTCAGCAGCAGGGGTTACTCATTTCAGGAATAGGCAGTAATTTTAATGGGGGACCGTAGAAATAAGAGGTTCGAGCGATAATTTCAATCGAGGGCGATAGGACTAGGGGACGATTAAAGTATTGTAAGGTTAATGATCAGCCTCAAGAGGTGTCGACAAGAGACAATTAGACTTTCTCAATAGCTATAGCACCCGTAGAACTTCCCCACGTGCCTATTTTGTTAAATAACTTACATTTTTGAAAGTGCTATGGGACACCGGAGCAGATAAATCTTTTATATCGGAAAGTATGTAAGAAAATATTTTTCTATAAACAAATAAAAATCTTGAGCCCAGGTAATAACAGCACAGGGTGCGAAATGCCAAAACATGGGGATCAGTAGAATTAAAATTCACGTATCAGACAATTCGAAAGAAATTGGTCATTTCATGTGCTGAAAGATTTAGAATACCCATGTAATTCTGGGTATCATTCATAAGTGGGTCAGAATCGTATTAGATTTTGATCAGAAATCGTTGAAAATTCAAAAATACACTGGTTGAAGATAATAAGATAAATAAAGGGAATTTACATTTAAATGGGTCAGAAATGAAGTTAAACATGGTGGCTACAGTTTTACCGAAAAAGCATGGGAAAATATAATTGGTGATAAATTAATTGTGCCATAATCAAAGAGATTTGGTGTTACTTACTTCACAGAACAATTAATAAAAGAACAGAAAAATGACCCCAGAATTAGGTCATATATATAGATATTTAGAAACCGGAAGATAACTCGGTTAATGCAACGATATGCTTGAGAATTGGTCCACGATTTCCACACCGTTTAATTGAGATTGTTATTTTTATGCGAAACACACCGAAAAACGTCATTAGGTGAAATGCGTGTATGCATTCCAAATCTTTAAGGAATGAAATAATGAGAGAATTTCATGACAAGCCAATAAGTGGACACGGAGGCAGATTTAAAACGTATCATAAAATTCGGGACGTTTGTTATTTCCCGTACGCTGAGAAAATTTATTGATCAATATGTCTCTACATGCCATATGTGCCAAGTTAGCCAACTATAAAACGCGTTATCAGCTGGTCGGTTAAATCCAATTATATCGAATTATCCAGGCGAGATAGTGACGTTAGATTTATTAGGCCCGTATCACTATATCGAGAATAGACGTAATCCTTTATATTTTAGTAATAACCGATCATTTCAGCAAATGGGCTGCATTATACCTCTTAAAAAGGCCTCATCTCATTATAATAGCGGATATTTTTGATAACTTTATATCGCGTTATGGGCTCCAATAAAATTAATAAGTGATAATGGTCCCCAATTTATATCGGGTTTTTGAGCACTTAAGTGAAAGATTAGGCATAAGGCATGTGAAGACTGTTGCATATCGACCACAAGCAAATCGGACTGAAAAGAGTTAATCAGCGGATATAGTGCAAATGATTGCAAATTATGTTAATGATCAACACGATACTTGGGATCGAATTCTTACGTGAGTTTGCTTACGCTATTCGTACGGCGGTGAATGAAACAACGGGAAAAACACCGACTGCTTGAGTTATTTTTTAGGTCGAAAATTGATTACACCATTTCAAAAACTAGTTATGATATCAGAGCTCTAAATTCAAAATTCAAGATATACAGAAAAGCTTTAAAGAAGCTAGACTAAGTACGAAAATTAAACAGGAAGGTGGGAAAAATATTATAATAGACGTAGAAAGGACATAAAATAAAGGTAAATGATTGGGTTTTATTAGAAACACACCCTGTAAAGTTCAGCTGCTAACAAAGTATGTAATGCTAAATTTAAACAAAATTTGAGGACTTATAAGTCCTAGAAGTTAAGAACTTTAATAATATTGTAATATGGAAATCAGGAAAAAGATTAACGGTTAACGTAGATCAAATAAGAATATATCGTCATAGGAAATGTGACGAGGTCGAAGTAGGAACAGGTATCCCCAAAATAGTATAAGATCAAGTCAGGAAACTCGTACTTCGGAAAAGTACACCAGGATTAAATGAGTCTATTATGGGAAAGAAAAATCTGCAGTGAAACGTAGGTTAGAGGCAAAAGGGATTGGTAACCAATCAAATCCATATAAAAATACAGAAGGACCCATAAAAACAAATCACTGGTCAGATCACTACCTAGTTCAGTAAGGGAATGAAAATAAAATAAAGGTTTAAATATAACCAAGGTATTAAAGATCAGGTATATCGGACAAGTGGACCACAAAGAAAGTGGCAAAAGAAAGGGAATAATAATAGTAATAATAAAGACAAATGTCATCTAGTACTATTTCAGAGATAGAAAGAGCAGGAGAGAATCAACTGAAGTTCCATATGAAAAGAGTTATAATTTAAGGCCACGACGAACAGAAGAACCACGACCAGCCAAGAACACAGTTGGGAAGGCAGGAAAGGACGACAAAGGAAATTACAAGCCTTACAATAAGAGATTCCAGTACAACCAAGGAATGAAGAGTGATGGCACCTCATCGTTGAATGTGAATATGGGAGACCGAATATAAAGAAATCAGGTTGTATTGTTTCATTTTTATGATCTTCCAACAAGTGGTCGGAAGAATTATTGCAAGAAGGAAGTCTCGGGCGGTGCTTAAAGTTATAAGCCAAGTCAAACACTACAATGAGTGTTCATTTAATGTGGAACTTTTGACTTGTTAAAAATTTTTTCTGAAAGAAAAACATTTGTATTCACACATTTGTTTACTTCGATGTATGACTTCGTGAGATGCGAAAATTCCTTTGGTTATTTGTTATAATGGTTTATTGAAAAATGTTTGTAATTGTATAAAATGTGTATATATATATATGTTATTGTATTTATTTACGTATTATGAGGCATCTAGTTCAGGGAAACGGCGTAGTCAAGGCACTAACAATAATAATATGGCGCTGCGCGGCTCATTGGGAGTTTTGTGGAAACCAGATGTGGGGGATGGAGATAAAAATTTATTGGCTGATATATAAATAATATATGTAAAATTGATTAATATTATTATGAAATAGAGACTCAAATATAGTTTCATTTCAGGGAGACTGACCCTGAAAATCTTGAAAAGTATAGCTTCAACGTGTTTCCAGGCTGTTAAGAAAGGGGAGCAGAAGTACCAGCTCCATATGCAGTGTCAGATTGGGTCTGCGCACCCAGAATAATAGTTTTTAAGTGTATAAATATTTTAAGTAACGAAAATGTAAAAGTGAGAGTAGGCACAAATTAAGCAGTAATTATTAATGTTGGCCTAGTTATTGGAGTAAAATTTATTGTCACGAGTTTAAAATTAAATTGAATATTAAAATTCCTAAGATGAGTAATGAAAATTAAAGTCAAGATAAAATTTTTGGAAATTATAAAGTTAAAATTTAAGATTAAAATTGCAATGAAAATTAAAGTCAGATAGATGTTGGAATTATAAAAGTTAAAATTTAAGATTAGAATTGCAATGAAATTAAAGTCAAGATGAATATTGGAAATTATAAAAGTTAAAATGAAGATTTAAGATTAAATTTAAATAAAACTCAGAAGAAGCAGAAGAAATTTAGAAATAGAGATTTAGACACATGGTTTATTAAGGGCATTGAGAACCCTTAAGTAAATCACGTTTTTCTTCTTGGAGGTTGTGACGTCTCTCGCGTCTTTCTGATTAACATGACTCCTATGTTCTTTGACGGCCACGATTAATGTAAAACCTTTCAATACCAAGAAGAGAAACGGATCGAATATGTAAATGAGATATACTATAAAAGGATAGCGTGGCAAACCTGAGCATAGCATTGCGTAGCAGGCTCAGAGATTGTAGTGTGGAATCATTCACGAATCCAATAGCGTGACAAAGCTTAGTGTGAAATCTTGAGGATCAGGAATTAGCTGCCTTGCGGATCAAGAATCTTCATATATAAAGATATTGATTATATTCTCTAGGTCAAGGGACCAGAACTGGAAAAGGTAATATTAGATATAAGTAATTAGATAAACAGGATTATTTAGGATGGTGAGATAGAGGATCTAGTTGCGTGATCTGGCTTAAATACGTGATTTAATTTGGGCTTGACTCTCACTCTAATTAATAATTGTCAAATTAAATTTAAGTATTATAGGTTACTCTTAATAAAAGTTGTATTAAGAATTATGTCTCATCATTTCGATAATCCCACACCTCTAGCTTACGCGGAACCGGCAAGACATGGTCATCACAGGATGGCTATGTCTCATAATATCAATCAATTTCACAATTATTATATATTATCTATATATCACAATAAATTTTCATCTCCATCCCCACATCTGGTTCCAAAAAACTCCCAATGAGCCGCTCAGCGCCGTTATTATTATTGTTAGTGCCCTGACTACGCCGCGTTTCCCTGAACATTAGATGCTCATAATACATAACAATACAACAACATATATATATACACATATTATACAATTACAAACATTTTTCAATAAACCATTATAACAAATAACCAAAGGAATTTTCGCATCTCACGAAGTCATACTGTGACATAGCCATCCTGTGATGACCATGTCTTGCCGGTTCCGCGTAAGCTAGAGATGTGGGATTATCAAAATGATGAGACATAATTCTTAATACAACTTTTATTAAGAGTAACTTATATTACTTAAATTCTAATTTGACAAATATAATTAGGTAGAGTCAGCCCAAATTAAATCACGTATTTAAGTCCAGATCACGCAACTAGATCCTCTATCTCAATTATCTAAATAATCCTGTTTATCTAATTGCCAATATTGCACTTTTCCGTTCTGGTTCCTTGACCTAGAGAATATTATCTGTAAACTTTATATATGAAGATTCTTGATCCGCAAGGCAGCTAATTCTTGATCCTCAAGATTTTAAAGCTTTATCACGCTATCGATCAGAACAATTCTGTACTATCTCTGAGCCTGCTACGCTATATCTATTTGCCACGATATCCTTTTATAGTATATCTCATTTACATATTATTATCGTTTATCTTCTTGGTATTGGGTTGAAAAGTTTTACTTGTGTGTTGGCCGTCAAAAGAACATAGGAGTCATGTTAATCAGAGAAAGACTTGAGAGACGTCACAACCCCCCTCAAGAAGAAAAACGTGATTTGCCAGGGTTCTCAATGCCTTGTAGAGCCGCGTGTCTAAACTCTATTTCATTCTTCGCTTTTTCTGAGTTTTATTTAAATTTTAATCTTAAATCTTCATTTTAGCTTTATAATTTCCAATATCTATCTTGACTTTAATTTTCATTACTCATCTTAGAATTTTATTCAATTTAATTTTAAACTCGTGACAATAGAATTTTACTCAATAACTAGGCCAATATTAATAATTACTGTTTAATTTGTGCCTACTCTCACTTTACATTTCGTTACTTAAAATATTTATACACTTAAAACTATTATTCTGGGTGCGCAGACCCAATCCTAACACTGCATATGGGCTGGTACTTCTGCTCCTTTCTTAACCTGGAAACACGTTGGAAATACTTTTCAGTTTTCAGGAATTAAGTCTCCTGATAGAAACTATTTGAGTCTCTATTTTGTATTAATCAATTTTGCATATATTATTTATATATCACAATAAATTTTTTATCTCCATCCCACATCTGGTTTCAACAAAACTCCCAATAGGCCGCGCATCGTTTATTATTATTGTTAGTGCCAGTACGCCGCGTTTCCCTGAACAGATGCCTCATATTACGTAACAATACAGCAACATATATATATACACATATTATACAATTACAAACATTTTTCAATAAGAAACCATTATAACAAATAACCAAAGGAATTTTTCGCATCTCACGAAATTAGCGCATCGAAGTAAACAAATGTGTGAATACAAATGTTTTTCTTCAGAAAAAAATTTTTAACAAGTCAAAAAGTTCCAAAATTAAATGAACACTCATTGCCAGTGTTGACTTGGCTTATAACTTTAAGCACCGCCAGAGACTTCCTTCTTTGCAATAATTCTTCCGACCACTTGTTGGAAGATCATAAAAAATGAAACAATACGAAAACCTGATTTTTATATTCCGGTCGCCACATTCACGTTCAACGTGGGGTGTGTGCGCTCTTCATTCCTTGGTTGTACTGGAATTTCTTGTTGTAAGGCCTTGTCTCCTTGTGAGTACTTTCCTTGCCTTCCCAACTGTGTTCTTGGCTGGTCGGGGTTCTTCTGTTCTCCGTCGTGGCCTTAGGGTGTAGTTCTTTTTTGTATGGAACTTCCGTTGATTCTCTTCTGCTTTTTTTCTATCTCTAGAAATAGTACTAGATGACATTTGTCTTTATTATTACTATTATTATTACCCGCTTTCTTTTGCCACTTTCTTTGTAGTCCACTTGTCCCCGATACACCTGATCTTTTTTAATACCTTGGTTATATTTAAACCTTTTTGTTTTGTTTTATTTCCTAATGAACTGGTATTGATCTGACCAGTGATTTGTTTTTATAGGTCCTCTCTGTATTTTTTATATTGATTTGATTGGTTACCAATCCTTTTTACTAACCTACGTTTCACAGATTTTTTCTTTCCTTATTGTGACTCATTTAATCTTTGGTGGACTTTTTTTCCGAAGTACTAGTTTCTGACTTGATCTTATACTATTTGGGATACCTGTTCCTAATTCGACCTCGTCACATTTCTATGACGATATATTCTTATTTGATCTACGTTAACTGTTAATCTTTTTCCCGATTTTCCTTATTACAATATTATTAAAGTTCTAACTTCTAGGACTCTATAAGGTCCCTCAAATTTTTGAACAAATTTGGCACATACTTTGTTAGCTGCTGAACTTACAGGGTGTGTTTCCAATAAAGAGCCAATCATTTTACCTTTATTTTATGTCACTGCGTCTATTATAATATTTTTCCCACCTTTCCTGTTTAATTTTCGTGCCTTGATCTGGCTTCTTTAAAGCTTTTTCTGTATATCTTGAATTTTGAATTTAAGGAGCTTTTCCGATATCATAACTAGTTTTTGAAATGGTGTAATCAATTTTCGACCTAAAAATAATTCAGCCGGTGTTTTCCGTTACAACATTCACCGCCATTACGAATAGCGTAAGCAAACTCACGTAGAATTGATCCCAAGTATCGTGTTGATCATTAACATAATTTTGCAATCATTTTGCACTATATCTCGATTAACTCTTTCAGTCGATTTGCTTGTGGTCGATATGCAACAGTCTTCACAGCTGCCTTATGCCTAATCTTTCCACTTAAGGTATCAAAAATCCTCGGATATAAATTGGGGTTATCTACTTGTTAATTTTATTTAGCAGACTCCATAACGCGATATAAAGTTATCAAAAAAATATCCGCTATTATACGAGATGAGGCGCTTTTTAAAGGTATAATTTCAGCCCATTTGCTGGAAATGATCAGTTATTACTAAAATATAGCGGTTACGTCTTATTCTCGGATATAGGATACGGGCCTAATAAAATCTAACGTCACTATCTCATTCGGATAATTTGATATAGTGGATTTAACCGACCAGCTAGTAACGCGTTTTATAGTTATTAACTTGGCACATATGGCATGTAGAGACATATTGATCAATAAATTTTCTCTCATGTACGGGAAATAACAAACGTCGAATTTTATGATACGTTTTAAAATCTGCCTACGTGTCACTTATTGGCTTGTCATGAAATTCTCTCATTATTTCATTCCTTAAAGATTTTTGGAATGTACTACGCATTTCACCTAATGACGTTGCGTGTTTCGCATAAAATAACAATCCTTCAATTAAGCGAAATCGTGGGGACCAATTCTCACATATCATTGCATTAACGAGTTATACTTCGGGTTTTCTAAATATCTATATATATGACCTAATTCTGAATTGTTTTCTGTTCCCTTTATTAATTGTTCCGTGAAGTAAGTACCAAATCTTTGATTATGGCACAATTGAAATTTTATCACCAATTATATTATTCCCATGGTTTTCGGTAAAAGTGCTTAGCCATATGTTTAACTTCATTTCTGACCCATTAACGTGCAATTTCCTTTATTTACCTTATTATCTTCAACCAGTGTATTTTGAATTTTAACGATTTTACGATCCGTCTAATACGATTTTGACGCTTTTATAGAAATCGATACCGAATACATGGGTATTCTAAATCTTTCAACACGTGAAATGACCAATTTCTTTTCGAATTGTCTGATGTGTGAATTTTTTAATTCTACGATCCCCATGTTTTGGCATTTCACTTTTCCCTGTGCTGTTATTACCTGGGCTCGCGATTTTTTATTTGTTTTATAGAAAAAAATATTTTCTATATACTTCTTCCATATAAAAGATTTATCTGCTCCGGTGTCCATAGCGCTTTCAAAAATGTGTTATTTAATAAAATAGGCACGTGGGAAGTTCTGCAGGTGCTATACATATTGGAGAAAGTCTAATTGTCTCTCTTGTCGACACCTCTTGAGGTTGATCATTAACCTTTACAATATTTAATCGTCCTTTGCGTCCTATCGCCTCGATTGGAAATTATCACTCGAACCCTTATTTCACCGGTCCCTCTATTAAAATTACCATTTCGCTCATTTCAGAAATGGGTAGCCCCCTGTTGCTGAATCTTTGATCATTATTATTAAACCTATTCCTCTCGAACCCTCTATTATTTTGGCGGCTATTCTCGTAAAACTCATTTCTGTTATTTGATTACTCCTTATTTCCGAATTCCTCCAGTTTCCTACCATTGGCTTCAAAATTAGGCATCTATGCGCATTTTGACCTCGTCTTTCTATATTATGGTTCTGATAACCCCTTTTGTAATTTGCGAATATCTTTCTCTTCGAATTTGGCCCAGGACTTCTAAAAAGTTGTATCGTATTTTGTGGATTTCTAGCACCTCCACATAGTCTTGTACCTGTGGTTCGAGTCGAACTAAAAATATGATCCACTAAGTCTGCTTGGGACATTCCTAATTCTAAACTTCTCTCTATTTTAGTAATCTATACACAAAATCAGTCGCCTCCTGATTTCTTCCCTGCTAATGATGCATAAAACTCCGACTGTAGTTCTTTTTTTTATTTTTTGATCATGGGAAAAGCCTTCGCTAATTCAGCTTTGAGTTGCGCAAAATCCGTGGCTGTATTTTTGCCTAACAACGAACCAAATATCGAATACAATCTTGAGCCCTTCCTGAGATGACTTTTAAGTAAGCACATGACAGATTACTTGGGATTTCAAGTAACTTTGTATATTATTGTCGATACACTCGATAAACTCTGCAACATTCTCCGACCCTAGAAAGTGCATTTCAGGTAGAATCGTATTTCCACCTACATTACCTAGCTTAGAGATTAAATACGTTCGGGCGTCATTGTGACATAGCCATCCTGTGATGACCATGTCTTGCCGGTTCCGCGTAAGCTAGAGGTGTGGGATTATCAAAATGATGAGACATAATTCTTAATACAACTTTTTATTAGAGTAGCTTATATTGCCAAATTCTAATTTGACAAATATAATTAGAGTGAAGTCAGCCCAAATTAAATCACGTATTTAAGTCAGATCACGCAACTAGATCCTCTATCTCAATTATCCTAAATAAGCCTGTTTATCTAATTGCTTATATCCAATAATACCTTTTTCCGTTCTGGTTCCTTTGACCTAGAGGAGAATATTATCTGTAAACTTTATATATGAAGATTGCGCACTTTGCTTGATCCGCAAGGCGCTTCGAATTCCTTGATCACTCCAAGATTTCACACTAAGCTTTGTCACGCTATCGATCAGAACAATTCCACAATACTATCTCTGGAGCCCCTTGCTACGCTATATCTAAGCTTGCCACGATATCCTTTTTTAGTATATCTCATTTAAAATTTTTTATCGTTTATCTTCTTGGTATTGGGTTGGAAAAGTTTTGCCCTTAATCTGGCCGTCAAAGAACATAAGTCATGTTAATCAGAAAGCGGGGGCGTCCAATACATCAAAAAAAAAAAAAATGTGTGATTCAAAAGTTTTTTTAAAAAAATTTAAAAAAGTCAAAAAATTCCCAAAAATTTAAAAAAACACTCATTTTGTTTTACTTGGTTAACAAGCATCCCCCAAATTCCTTCTTTGCAATAATTCTTCCGACCACTTGTTGGAAGATCATAAAAATGAAACAATACAACCTGATTTTTATATGTTTCTCCCACATTCACGTCAACGATGAGGTGCTATCACTCTTTTTTCCCCCGGTTGTACTGGTTTCTTGTTGTAAGGCTTGTAATCTCCTTGTCGTCCTTTCCTTTACTTCCCAATTTTCTCCTTGGCTGGTCGGGGTTTTTTGTTCTCCGTCGTGGCCTTAGACTGTAAGTTGATTTATTTGGAACTTCTGTGCATTCTCTTCTGTTTTTTTTCCTTTTGGAAAGTACTGGATGCATTTTCTTTTATTTTTGGTCCCCCTTTTTTTTCCCTTTTTTTGTGGTCCACTTCCCACACACCTGATCTTTTAATACCCCCATTATTCCCAAACCTTTTGTTTTATTTTCATTCCCAAATGAACTAGGTATGATCTGCCAGTGATTTTGTTTTATGGTCCCCCTCTGTATTTTTATATTGATTTGATTGGTTACCCATCCCTTTTTTGCCCTAATTTACGT
>BMAV01002103.1:0-57188 GCA_019973955.1 Trichonephila inaurata madagascariensis | reverse complement strand
AATGATTCTAATAATATGATTCAATCTTAAATTATATTTAAAATACTCTTTTTGAGTCTCACAGAATAAAATGAATATTAATTTATTAATTATCCTTCATAAATTATTCATTCAAAAATTACTTTTGAAACAAAATAATGTTGCTTATTAATTCCATTTTCTTTTATAATGAAAAGTTTTTCAGCTCACTATCTGATGACAGAAAATTTCAGAGCTTGAATGATAATTTGATTTACATCAGCGGTATAATAAAACAATATTTTGACATAATTGTTCTAATCTATTTTATCTATGTTTTAACCCTCTAAGCGGTCTGCACAAAGTCTTGCCATTCTGGAGATGCTTCAAAAATGCACCGCACATATTTTTTACTTTTCAGGTAATTAAAAGCGGTTGAGCCGTATTTTTAAGAATGCGGCTCGTCCGCTTTTGGGAATTTGCTGAAGGCAGAAAAAGCATCTCTGAATGCGTGAATTTTACGTGAGACCATGTTATGTTAATTATAGCGTAACATTTTATTAACATTAATAACTAACAAAAAATACTTATAGCAAAATAATAATTTTACGCATGTAATTTGGAAGAAGACTTTTATTCCCTTCTTCCCAAGCTTCGGTTCCAACATACTTTTTACATAATAATTTTTCTTCTATTTACTTTGTAAGTTCTTATAAAAATTATTATTTTGAAAATTGTTCTGAGTTTTCAATTTTTTGAAGTGAAAAACTAAAAGCCGTTGGGCACTTTTTGGTAGGGGGAAATCTTATGGGTTCACGTCACCGACATGCTCATGCGTTATGTTAAACAATTAGATGAACCAAGTAATGGTAAACTATGCATCAAATCCTCAAAATATTCTTCCACGTGATGATGAAATAATTGAAAGTACAAAAAGTCTAAGTATTGTTGAAATTAATGATGACAATGATGCAAACAATTAAAATAATGTTAAAAATCAAGTAAATTGAAATTTAAGGTATCCGACTACGTTCGGAACCGTGATTTTGCAAAAGCGTAAAAACGAATATTTTTTAAAAATATTTAGTGTCACTTAGATTAGAATATACATATGAAATTGTTTTCAGCATATTGTTACAGTAAAAAGTTTATTCAATGCAATTTTTCGGCAAAAAATGAATTTAGAATTATTTATTTTATCTTGAAATATTTAACTTAGAAGTGGATTTATTCATAATTTAATACATCCAAGTGGAGAATTTTTAACAAAAAACACCGATAATTATTTCAATTGGTAGTAACTCTGAAAATAAAGTGAATTTTAATAAAAATCCTAGTTCAGGCTCTCTGGAGAAGTCTTAGCCATGTATATGCAAAATATTACAGAGGCATTTTTCATAAAAAGAGAACATTTTGAAAATAAATAATTCTAAGTTCATTTTTGCCAAAATATTGCATTTAAATAATTTTTATTGTAATAATATTTTTAAAACAATTTTATTCGCGTTTTGATGATTTTAAAAAACACTAAATATTAAAAAATATTCGTTTGCACCTTTTACAAAACTACTTTCCCGAACTAGCCGGATACTTTAAGTAAATACAAATACTATCCAAAAATAATATGATTGTATATTAATTGTTATTTCAAAAAAATTGTATTTATATTTTGTCTTGATCTTGTACACCCCGTAATATATTTGAATAATAAAAAACCATATAAACATGCATATAATTGTTGCTCGGAGTATCAATAAATGTGAAATCCTGATTGATGTTGATAATTTTAATTCAAACATTATGAAATTTCAAAGTTTAATACTAAAAGTTCTAAGTTTTTACTTCAATCGGCAGTCTCTATAACTGCCATTTTTTTATTTCAATGAAAGGAAGTCAAATTTAAGTGTTTTATAATGATAACGATAGTTAACCACTTTCGGCTTTTCCAAACTGAGCTCGGGCAGGAGAAACTTACCATCCTGCCTCATTCCAAGTGTAATTCGGGCAATGTGAAAATTTACACTGTGCCAAAAATCTTTTTCCGAATTTTTTCACATGAGCTTTTCATGGTTTGGAATTATTAAAAAGTATCATTCAGTGGAATTTTCCGCAAAAAGAGGATGTCCTTCTGCTGAACACACCTCTTTTACGCTTGTCTGAAAGACATTTTGTTGACTATATTCCCCAATAGAGGAGAAAACTGATCCAACGCGACAGTGTATTATTTGCTGATCAAAGAGAGGCAGTAAAGAGAAGAAGAAAAACAAGATTCTATTGTCCAGATTGCGATGTTGGGTTATGCACGGTACCGTGTTTTCGAATTTATCATACACGATCAAATTTAATGGATAATTTCGCAATCATTTATGTAAATGCAAAATATGTGAATAAAATTTCTAATTCTAAATAAAACCTAGGTATTCTAAGCTTCAAATTTATAATTAGTGGGAATTGCCTCCAATGTCTAATGATTTCTGCCATACAAAAAATGAATTTCACCGGTAAATTATTCATTTATTTAAAAATTTTTGTACATTCATTTTTAGGAAATTTTGTATTCGAATGGAGCTATCATATTTTAAAAAGGTATTTATGTTTGATAATATGCATAAGAAAGTTGATTTTTTTAAATCCATAATACAGAAAAAAAAAGAGAATGAAAGGGGTTAGTTATATAATGCGAAGTAAAAAAAATGGATAGTTATTTTATATCTTTTTAAAGCATCCTTAGGTCAAAATGGACAATATCGATTAATTTATTTATGAATCTAAACCCTTTAAATACCGAGGAAAAGTTACAAAATTCACCTCCTCCCATTTCCACCGTTTTTCCCCAAAACTCACGTTGTTACGTGGTTTCTTGAGAAAAAAGGAAAGGCATATTTTTCCATCTAAAATTATTTACTTTTACTTTAAAAAAGAAAGAAAAGAAAAGGATAAAATAATAAAATGAAATAAAAAAATTAATCTCTAGAATTGCAATATAATAAAAAATAATTATAACTTATCTATTCCGTGATATATACTGAAACCTGGTTGAACACATAAACCAGTATTCATTTCAACACATTCGTACACAATATTAAAAAGCACCTATTACACACGGTAAGCGAAAATGACAGCAAAGAAAGAATAAAAAAGCTCACACTCAAACGGGGGGGACTGATTAGCTTTTACCCTTTTAAATTCCTTCTCCAATATTCTTCTCCGAAATAAATAATTCTTTAGAAGCACTGTTAATGTCATTTTATTGTATTCCAAAGCAGTGGGACTAGTTTTAAACAGACCAGCCAGCACGATACCAAATCTTTCTTTCGAATGACGAGTATACACGTCCAAGGCACTAAAGGCACCATCACAACAGGACGTATATACACGCCAGCGGCATTTAAGGGGTTAATCGTGTAACTAAATCAAATTAAATACATTTCTCATCCCCCACATTTTCTAAAACCATACTTTTGACATCAATACGCACCCTTTGCATTTTAACCCTTAACTTCGCAATTTTTTAAATTCCTATGAAAACATTATATCAGCTATTCTCAAGTAAATAAAAGGGAAAAATATGAAAAAAAATTAAGCAGTTTTAAATTGAAATTTTAGTCATTTTGTTTGGTGCTGAAGTGCAACATTGCGCAGTAGTGCTGTAAATTACAAAAACTTTTTATAGAGGGGTTTTATTTTTTTCATAAAAGGGTTTTAATTTCTACATGGTAATTTATTTCGCAATAAACAAGAGGAAACATAAAAAAATAATGGATTCTTTTATAGCAAAAAACAGTTCTTGAGGCATCAGAGATTTTTATAATTGTTGGATTTCTTGAAAAATGTACTTCCATCTAGTGACAAAATTAATGATTTCGTTGAAGTAATCTTTTTTTCTCAGATAAATGATTTGAGGTAATTAAAAAATATTGAGTCTGTTAAATTAAAAATAAATCATATGTAGCAGAAATGCAAATGCGAATTTAAAGGGGTTAAATTAATGGCACCAATTTTCCAACGAAATATACATCAGTAACTCTTTTCCCATTAGAAAGAAAAGAATTAGGGTAAAAAAAACGGAAAACCCTTTTACCAATAAATCACGAACATCGCTGAAACAGTATCAAATTGTCTTCCCGCACTTCGATCAAACGATAGCACGGGAGAATATTTCGATCCCCCAACGACCGGACCCCTTTTTAGTCACGGGAGGGGGCGTTTGACCGGGATCAATTGGGGATTAAACTCTTTAACGTTTACTGAAACACGGAAAAGGAATTAGCGAGGAATAATAAAACAAAAAAACAAAAAATTTAAAAAATATGTTGATCGGATTATTTGTCGAATTAAATTTTGACAGAATTTACTGCAGCTTGAATAGAAGTCGGGGAAATTTTTTACAAAAAAAATATTTACAGGGAAGCGGAAGCTTTGGATAATCCTATTTAAATGTTGTAAGCTATCGCATTAAAACGGGATAAATCAACGATAACGTGATTAATATTTATTAAATGTTTAAAAAATATGAATTCGTTATTATTGTTTTTAATTGTTTATGTGTTTTGTAAAAATTCCATCTCTTACGGAATTGATAAAAATTTAACTTTTTTAAAATGTATATTTTATTATGAATGTTTTTCAATGTAAATCTGTTGTTTTTTTCAATTCCTACTATTAGTTCATAATCTCCTATACATATAAAATTTTTTAATTTTCAATAGTTAAAAAAAAACTTTTTTAAGGCGTGCTTTTTGAGCTAAAATTTTTATAAAACACGTTTATTTGGGATGAAAAAAATTAACTGTCTAAAATTTAATTATTTAAAATATTACAGATACACCGTTGGCATCCTTTTTAGTGACCATTTTGAACTTTATCAAACTTTAAAGAGTTTTTTTTCTCAATTTTAAAGCCTCTTTGAGCTGAAATTTTTTTTATACACGATTGTTTTGGGACAATGAAAATTTTAATTATATTTTTTTAAAAAAAATTGTCTGAAACAAATTATTTAAAAATTACAGATACGGGTCACTTTGCTTCATTTTAGCGATTTTTGTCAAAACTTTAAAATTTTTTTCCTCGTTTTTAAAGCTTTTAGTTGAACTAAAATTTTTGGGGATGACATTACGATACTTTAATATAATTAAAAAAATTTTAACTGCATTTGTTGTGATTCTGCATATTATATAAATATTTATATTAGGTAATTATTTGATAAAATTAACTAAAATAAAATTTTTTTTTTGTTGACCTAAGTGGGAATTGACTTTATTTTTTTATATTACTTGTTAACTGTATCATTGTATACTTCTTGGCATTTAAAAGTTGTGAGTTTTTCAAACATCTTCTTAAAATTAAAGAATAATGTTTTAAAAATTTATTTAACAAAAAAAAAGTTATATTTAAAAAGAACACCATGTAGCAGTAATTTGTACATGCATTCTAAAGAAAAGTCTGAATATTTATAGACCCTTTCCCCCATCCAAATCTTAATATAATTTCATAAATCTTTGTGAAATAAAATCTAAAATAACCACAACTAAAAAATTACTTTAAAAATTTTTTATTACATAATTAAACAGCTATAAACTATTAACATGTCTAAAACAACACACTTTTTTTTACAATTTTGTTTGAAAGGGAATTTATTTTTTTTAATTCAAAACTTTTTTTATTATTAAATTTATTTTATTATTAATGTATGTTCATTTATATTTCATTTTTTATATTCGATTCTTTGTATTATTTATAATTTCTATTTTATATGTATTTTCTGAAAAAAAGTTTATTCTCGTGTTTTTACCAACGCCCTCGACTGTATTTAGTCTTTTGGTGGCAAAAGTTTGGGTTTTTTTTGAGTTTTGTGTAGATATTCTGGGTGGAATATTCAGTTGCGTTCTTCTTGCTAAGATTCTCGCCGACGAAGCTGCTGGCATTTGTTCTAAACACGGGTCCAAACCTTTACACGGTGCCCATTTGGCATAGCACATTTTTTGTTGCACCTTTCATTTCTCTAAAATTTTTCATTTTTAGGGGATGGAAGTTGATATTTGACAAACACCTGCTGAATTTATAGAAATTTGGAATTATAAAAACTGAAAGATAAATTTACATTTTTTTTTTTTATTATTAAAGTCTTTTTAGGATTTATTGTTTGAATTTTTTTGTTTTTGGTTTTACATATCTATTGAACAAATCTTTTCTTTCATGAAAAATTTTGATGCAAAAAAGCTTTTAACTTTGAATTTTAGAATCATGTCAAATTGAAAGTCATATTATACCTGATTTTGGATATGAAAAAGGGTGAAATAAGTTCCCCAATATTTTTTAAAATTTAACAATATTGAAGGGGAATATTTAATCTTATTCTGTTCCTTATTTTTTAAAAAATAGTTTAAAATACATAATATTTCTACAATTTTAATTCGTTTTATTTTTGTTGTAGAAATAATTATACTTTATACTGTTTATATATTTTCATGTTAAAAAATATCTTTAATTGACGCAAAAGTAATATATATATATATATATATATTTAAAATTTTTTTAAAAAAAAATATTATTTCTGCATGTTTTTCATAGGGAAAGATTTTTTTCTAATATGCCCTAATGTGTGGCCCGCTGAATCATATTAGATGATTGGACGGGTGCAATGCTGGTTTTCTGACCCCCGTTCTAAATTTTTTTACCTAAAATTTTAGCCGGTTTAAAAGCAAAAGTCATCATTTAGTCCCCTGTGGCAAAAAATTGTTTGCTTTAAAAAATACAATCATTTGAATGCCTTTTCTAATTAAAAGGAATAAAACATCATAGATTTTATGCTTCTTTTCATTTCTAATTTTTGATGAATTACTCAAATAAACTTGGTATGTTTTTATAAGAAGATAACTACTTTAATAATACATGGAAAGGTTATGCGTTATCAGTCAATCAACAATTCCCCGAACTGGAGAACTCTGCGGTCCTGATACGATACAGTCTTTTCGAACACGCTCATCATACACCCCCCATTGAATAATGAGATATTATTCTTTGTATGGATCAACACCAATACATTCCGTTATCGTGAACCAACGAGAATCAGTGATATCTACAGGAACAGAAGGATTAACAGGGTTCCCCTCAAACTAAAGGGGAAAAAGGAACATAAATCATAAAAAATGAATAAAAAGTTCTTTGGGTTTGGCCAAACGGAGGTTCACGATTCCAAATGAAATTTGGGGTTTTCATCAAACAATCCCAAAAAACAATTCTTCCATAAATAGGACATCAATATCGCATGCTGTTCCGCTCATTAAACTATCATTTGTCAATGACTCCTACTGCCACTATCATAAGCGAGGGAGTATAATTTTTTGGGGAAATCAATACTTGTTAATGCATTTTAATCACCATTAGCAGCACTTAAAGCTCTAATACCCAACAATTATTCTATAAAAAAATCTTTTTTATTTGAAAAAAAACTGTTTTAGTTTGTAAAAATATTTTCAAATGTTTAAATAAAAAAATTAATATAACCAATAAGGTTAGAAAGTATATATTTGTTTTTGTCTTTTAATTTCTTTAAGAATTGAAAAGGGTTCTCTAACGTTATAACAGTTTTTTCTCAACGTGGGCTACTTGGGGGGGTAAAAACCCCAAAAGGGGGCCCGAACATATTGAAAGGTTGAAAAAAAAAGTTGAAAAAAATTATTACCTTACTGAAAGTAAACAAACAAATATATTCTGACATAATATTTTATTATATTTATACTACAATATACTTATAAATATTCAGTACTGCTCAATCTATTTTTTTACTAATTTAACAATATAAGTTAAGACAAGGCCCTATGGTTTGTCATTAAAAAATTATATGCCAACTTTAAACCCTTATCTTGTTAATTTGTTCGGTTTATTTTAAAATTTCCCGAAAAAAAATTATGTCATTCTTTCCCCAAAGCCACCGTTTAACACGTAGGTAAGCGTAGGGGTTTTTGGGGGTGTTGATAAAAAAAGGAATAATCAACCCTCTGAAAAAAAAAATCCTTCGTAAAACTGTCAAGGTCATTTTTTTGTTTTTTAAAAACTTGGGAAAAATTTTATGAATAGCAGTTCAAGAAAAAATAATACTTCGAAAAAGTATATATTCGTCTGGGGCAATTAATACACTGGCTGAGCAAATGTTTAAAATCGCCGGGGGACTTAAGAGGTAAAAATCGTATTGTAGGTTTAGCTTCAAAGTATAGTATTATTGAATTTAATACATTGTTATTGTAGGGGGTGCGATGCAAATTATGATTAAATGTTGGGTCGCAAGCGTTGAAAGTTTGAGAAGCACTGCGTTATAATTATAAAAAAATCTTGTGTCAAATAATCAAAATGAAATGTGTTGAATTTTCGATCGGGTCGATGGTTATGCAGAGGTGGGGTTTAAATCGATCCGATCACTTTTTGACCCCAAGAATTTTGGGTGACGCCTTTTACTAAGACTGAAGATGTGTTTACTAAGAAAAAAAAAACATATTTATGGCCAGCTAGACTGCAGAATTGCCGTTTTAACAATCAATGTGACTGTGTTTACTTAAGCAATTGATTCGATGAATGTGCAGACGACACAAGTACCTTCACTGAAAGCAAACGATGACACTTAACATATTTAATGCCACTGTAGCGGGAAAAAGTGATCACTGCGATGCTAGTCGAAGAAAAGAATTTTTCCTTTTTCACAGGATTGGATTCTCGAGTTGATTGTTGGATTGAGTTGATGTTCCGCGATGGCGCGTGAATCGCCAACGAACAAATGTAAGTACATATGTCGGTTTCAGATCTTTGGGTTTACGTATGTTTCCTGTTCGCTGCACTGAATATGTCCACGCGTTCAACTTGACAAATTTTTTATTACTTGTGATTTTTTGTAGTAAAAATAGTAACCTGTCATATTTTAAAAGAGAAGTACAATTGTTGAAAAAAAAAACTAGTGATTTGACCAGCGGTCGCCCAACGTTTTGACCTCACGGGCCAGTACATTCATAATTTAAATCCCGCGGACGACTAATAGGAATGTTTATGTGTTAAGTACATTTATAAGAAAAACTGTGATCTAAGAACACATAAAATGTACCTAGTTAATAAAATAAAACTATTAATTGTAACCAAATCATAAAAGCTTTATTAATGAACCATAATAGAAAAAACAAAAACTGTAAAAAAAAATAATAATTAAAAATGGTTTAAGTATATAAACTTTTAACATTATACATTTCTAGTGTGATACATTCCTTATTTACAGTGGCGTTATTCTAAGAAGAAGCGTTTTTTAACTTGTCACGTATTGTTATGAATTGAATTATGTTTCAATGCATCTTAAGACATAACGTGATGAGTAAGTATATTCCACACATTTTTATGGGGACCAATGAAATTTTCTCGCGGACCACCACTTTGGCAACCGATGCTTTAGACCACACGACTGAAGTAAAACTTCTTTAGTTCTATCTATATGAATATATATATATGTTTATATATGTATACATGTATCATATATATATATATGTTTATATATGTATATATGTATAATATATACATGTATATTCATATATATATATTAATTTTCTACAAATATTTAAATTTATTATGGGTTTTCATCGATAAAATAATATTTTTGAAAAGAATTTTTTATTTTTATTCATTATTTTCATTATTGTTTACATCAGTAATTACAGTGGTTGATTGTAAGACCGAGAAAATAGGCTTATGGTATCAGAAATAAGATACATATGTTTTCGAATGAAAATTAAATAAATATCTAGAGAAAACTGCATCGATTGTTGTTCCATGTCTTGTGGTAGGCTCATTTCGGTTTTATTACTCACTTTATTCATTGATAGCTCTAATTTATCATGTAGAAAAATTACCCAGAGTTGTCCATCTTCAGATGCGAAATTAACAATGAAATCTTCTGCTAAAATTAGTGGCAACGTATGATAGTTTTCTCCTAATTTTTCAGAGACTACTCGACCGTAAATCATAAGTCTTTTATATGAAAACTTTTATAATATTATTAACTGTGTTATTGGGTGAAATGTAAGCAACTACCAAAATGATGTTTGTTCCACCGTCCACAAAACACAGTGAGCAGCACATATATCACCAATTGATGATTGACCAATATCGATTTCACGAATATATAGTAATAAAATGCCCATATTCGAAGTTACTAATTCGCAAAATGTGAACTTTAAAATGAATTTACAATTTCATTCACTTTAAATGTAGAATATTTAATGTATTGAACAAAATATTAATTTATAAAATGTTCAAGAATGAAATGGAATTGCGAAATAATCAAAAAAAACACCGTTCGGTAAGCGAAAAGGATACAGCAAAGAAAGAATAAAGAAACTCACACTCAAACGGAAAAAAAAACTGATTAGCTTTTACCCTTTTAAATTCCCCAATTCTTCTCCGAAATAAATAATTCTTTAGAAGCACTGCTAATGTCATTTTATTGTATTTCAAAGCCGTGGAACTAGTTTTAGAGCAACACGATGCCAAAAGTCTTTCTTTCGAATGACGAGTATACACATCCAAGGCACTAAAGGCACCATCACAACAGGACGTGTATACACGCCAGCGCCATTTAAGGGGTTAATCATGTAACCAAATCAAATTAAATGCATTTCTCATCCCACACATTTTCTAAAACCATACTTTTGTCACCAATACGCACCCTTTGCATTTTAACCCTTAACTTCGCAATTTCTTAAATCCCTATGAAAAAATTATATCAGCTAGTTCTCAAGTAATAATAAAAGGAAAAAATATGAAAAAAAAATTAAGCAGTTTTAAATTGAATTTCAGTCATTTTTTTGTTTGGTGCTGAAGTGCAACATTGCGCAGTAGTGCTGTAAATTACAAAACGTTTTTTATGAGAGGATTTTATTTTTCTTCATAAAAGGTTTAAGTTTCTTACATGGTAATTTATTTCGCCAATAAACAAGAGGAAACATAAAATATAATGGATTCTTTTTATAGCAAAAACACAGTTCTTGAGGCATCAGAGATTTTTATAATTGTTGTGATTTCTTGAAAAAATGTACTTCCATCTAGTGACAAAATTAACATGTATTTCGCTGAAGTAATCTTTTTTTTTCTCAGAGTAGTGATTTGCAGGTAATTAAAAAAAATATTGAGTCTGTTAAATTAAAATAAATCATATGTAGCAGAAATGCAACAGTGCGAAGTTAAGGGTTAAATTAATGGTCACCAATTTTCCAACGAAAATATACATCAGTAACTCTCACTCGCATTAGCAAGAAATAGAATTATGGGTAAAGCAAACGGAGAACCTTACCAATAAATCACGAACATCACTGAAACAGTACCAAATCGTCTTCCCGCACTTCGATCATACGATAGCACGGGAGAATATTTCGATCAATTCCAACCGACACTTGG
Organism: Trichonephila inaurata madagascariensis; assembly: GCA_019973955.1. Classification (NCBI taxonomy): domain Eukaryota; kingdom Metazoa; phylum Arthropoda; class Arachnida; order Araneae; family Nephilidae; genus Trichonephila; species Trichonephila inaurata. The sequence continues at coordinate 45,803 of BMAV01002103.1, read as the reverse complement.
ACACCTAGTCACAGGGAGGGGGGCGAGTAGGTTGACCGGGATCAATTGAGGGATTAAACTCTTAGTAACGTTTACTGAAACACAGAGAAGGAGATCTGAAGCGAGGAGATAATAAAACAAAATATACTAAAATTTAAAAATATGTTGATCGGATTATTTGTCGAATTAAATTTTGACAGAATTTACTGCAGCTTAGAATAGAAGTCGTGGAGAGCTTTTACGAAAGAAAATATTGTACAGGGAATGCGGAAGCTTTGGATAATCCTATTTAAATAGTTCGTAAGCTATCGCATTAAAACAGGGATAAATCCAATCAGATAACTGTAGATTAATATTTATTAAATGTTTGAAAAATATGATTTGATTCGTTATTATTGTTTTCTAATTGTTTATGTGTTTTGTAAATTCCATCTCTTACGGAATTGATAATACATTTAACTGTGTTTAAAATGTACTATTTTATAATATGAATGTCTTTCACATGTGAAATGCTGTTGTGTTTTTCAATTCCTACTATTAGTTCATAATCTCCCTATACATATATAATTTGTTTAATTTTCCAATAGTTAATAAAAAACATTTTAAGGCGTGCAATTTTTTGAGCTGAAATTTTATATACACGTTTATTTGGGATGACAAATTAACTGTCTAAAGTTAATTATTTAAAATATTACAGATACAGCCAGTTGGCATCCTTTTTAGTGACCATTTTGGAGACTTGTATCAAAGCTTTAAGAGCTTTTTTTCTCATATTTTAAAGCACTCATTTGAGCTGAAATTTTCTATACACGATTGTTTTGAGTGACAATGCGATAATTCAATTATACTTGATTAAAAATAATTGTCTGAAACTAATTATTTAAAGAATTACAGATACAGAGTCATGCGTTTGCTTCATTTTTAGCGACTTTTGTCAAAACTTTAAAATATTTTTTTTCCTCACGTTTTAAAGCATTTAGTTGAACTAAAATTTTATTGGATGACATTACGATACTTTAATGATAATTAATAAAATTTAACTGTCACTTAATGTTGTGATTCTGTCATATATATATATACATATTTATATTAGTTGTAATTATTTGATAAACATTAACTAAAATAAAATTTTTTCTTTGTTGACCTAAGTAGGAATTGACTTTATTTTTTCTTATATTACTTGTTAATCTGTATCATTGTATACTTCTTGGCATTTAGAAGTTGTGAGTTTTGTCAAACATCTTCTTCAAAAATTAAGAATAATGAATTTAAAATTTCAGTTTAACAAGAAAATAAAGTTATATTTAAAATAGAACACCATGTAGCAGTAATTTGTACACTGCATTCATAAAGAAAAGTCTGAATATTTCACTAGAGCCATTTCCTATCCAAATCTTAATATAATTTCATAAATCTCTTGTGTAATAAAATCTAAAATAACACACATACTCAAAATATACTTTAATAATTTTATTACATAACTGAAACAGCTATAAACTATTAACATGTCTAAAACAACACACTTTATTTTTACAATTTGTTTGAATGGAATTGTATTTTTATTACATTCACAAACTGCGTTTCTTTTATTATTCAAATTTTATTTTATTATTAATGTATGTTCATTTATATGCTACATTTAATTTATATTCGATTCTTAGTATTATTTATAATTTCTATTTTATATGTATTTTCTGTAAAATAGTTTTATTCTCGTGCTTGTTACCAACGCCATCGACTGTATTTAGTCTTTTTGCGATGGCAAAGTTTGGTCTGTTTTTTGAGTTTTGTGTAGTATATTCTGGGTGGAATATTCAGTTGCTGTTCTATCTTACGCTAGAAGAGATTCTCGCCGCACGAAGCTGCTGACATTTGTTCTAAATCACGGGTCCGAAACCTATGACACGTGTGCCACATTTGGCAGGTAGCACATTTTTCAGTTGCACCTTGCATTACTCTACAAATTTGTCGATTTTTGAGTGGATGGAAGTTGATATTTGACAAACACCTGCTGAATTATAGAAATTTGCGGAATTATAAAAAATCTGAAAGATAAATTTACAGCTTTTTTGTTTTATTATTAAATGTCATTGTTAGCGAGATTTGATTGTTTGAAGTATTTTTTGTTTTTGTGGTTTTACATATCTATGTGAACAAATCTTTTCTTACATGAAAAATATTTGAGTGCACAAAGAAGCTGTTTAACTTCTGAATGTTTAGAATCATGTCAAATTGAAAGTCATATTATACCCCTGATTTTGCGATATGAAGTAAAGAGCTGCATAGATAAGTTTCGCACTAATATTTTTTCTAAATTTAACAATATTGAAGGGAATATTTATATCTTATTCTGTTCCTTATTTTAATAAATACGTTTAAAAATACATAATATTTCTAAAATTTTAATTCGTTTTATTTTTGTTGTAGAAATAATTATACTTTATGCTGTTTATATATTTTTATGTTAAAAAATATCTTTAAATGACGCAAAAGTAATATATATATATATATATATATATATATATATATATATATATTACAAATTTATATTATTGACCTCTAACTCTGCATGTATTATCATAGGAATCGATTTTTCTAATATGCCCTAATGTGTGGCCCGCTGAATCATATTAGATGATTGGACTGGCATGTCAATGCTAAAAGGTTGCTGACCTCCGTTCTAAATTTTTACCTAAATTATAGCCGTTGTTTAAAAGCAAGAGTCATCATTCAGTCCCGTGTGGCAAACAATTGTTTGCTTATAAAAAAAATACAATAACATTTGATATGCCTTTTCTGAATTACGGAATACACACATCATAGATTTTATGCTTCTTTGCATTTCCTAATTTTTTGATGAATTCACATCAAATAAACTTGGTATGTTTAGCTATAAGAAGATAACTACTATTAATAATACATGAGACACGGTTATGCGTATATCAGTCAAGTCAACAATTCACTGAACTGGAGAATCTCTGCGGTCCTGATACGATACAGTCTTTTCGAACACTGCTCATCATACACCCCACATTGAATAATGAGATATGTCATTCTTTGTGATGGATCAACACCAGAGCTACATTCCGTTATCGTAAGAACCAACGAGAATCCAGTGATATCTACAGGAACAGAAGGCATTAACAGGGTTCCATCAAACTAAAGGAGAAACGGAACATAAATCATAGAGAAATGAATGAAAATGCTTCTTGGTTTGGCCATAACGGAGGTTCACGATTCCAAATGAAATTGGAGGTTTACATCGTAAACAATCCACAAAAGCAATTCTTCCATAAATAGGACATCAATATCGCATGCTGTCTCTTTTCGCTCATTAAACTATCATTTGTCAATGACTCCTACTCGACCGACTATCATAAGCGGAGTAGTATAATTTTGTGGTAAATCAATACTTGTTAATGCATTATTAATCACCGATTGAGCAGCACTTAAAGCTCTAATACCCAACAATTATTCATATAAAAACTCTTTTGATTTGAAAGAACTGTTATAGTTTGTAAAAATACGTGTTTCAAAGTGTTCAAATAAAATAATTAATATAACCAATAAGGTTAGAAAGTATATATTTGTATTCGTCTTTTAATTTCATCAAGAATTCCGAAAAAGGTTCTCTAACGTTATAACAGTGTTTCTCAAACTGTGGGGCGCACCCCTAGGGGTAATAACCCTACAAGGGGGCCCCGAACATATTGAAAAGGTGAAAACAAAAGATTGTTTAAAAAAATTATTACCTTACTGAAAGTAAACAAACAAATATATTCTGACATAATATTTTATTATCATTTATACTACAATATACTTATAAATATATCAGTACTGCTCAATCTATTTTATTACTAATTTAACAATACTAAGTTAAGGACAAGTGACCCTATGGATTTGTCATGTATAAAATTATATGCCAACATTAACACTTATCTTGATAATTTGTTCGGTTTATATTAAATTCCGATAAAAAATTATGTCATTCGTTCCCAATGCCACCGTTTAACACGTAGGTAAGCGTATGAGGTGTTTTGAGGGGTGGTGGTGATAGAAAAGGAATAATCAATCTTCTGAAATAAATAAATCCTTCGTAAACACTGTCAAGGTCATTTTATTGCTTTCCAAATCCTTCGGAATAATTTTATGAATAGCAGTTCACAGAAAAGATAGTACTTCGGAAAGAGGTATATATTCGTCTGGGGCAATTAATACACTGGCTGAGCGAAATGTTTATATACGTCGGGGAGACTTAAGAGGTAAAAATCGTATTGTAGGTTTAGCTTCAAAGTATTGTATTATTGAATTTAATACATTGTTATCGTAGGGGGAGCTATGCAAATTATGATTAAATGTTGGGTCGCAAGCATTGAAAGTTTGAGAAGCACTGCGTTATAATCATCATAAAAAAATATTATGCCAAATAATCAAAATGAAATGTGTCTGAATTTTTCGATCGGATCGATGGTTTATAGCAGAGGTGGGCATTAAGTCGATCACGATCCACCTGTGGACCACCAAGACATTTTGGGGTGACCGCCTTCACTAAGACTGAAGATGTGCATACTAAAAAAAAACATATACGGCGGCCAGCTAGACTGCAGAATTGCCGTTTTAACAATCAATGCGACTGTGCTTACTTAAGCAAATGATTTGATGAATGTGCAGACGACACAAGTACCTTCACTGGAAGTAAACGATGACACTTAACACATTTACTGCCACTGTAGGGGGAAAAAGTGATCACTGCGATGCCAGTCAAAGAAAGTTGAGGTGATGTTCCGCGATGGCGCGGGAATCGACAGCGAATAAATGTCACTACATATGTCTGTTTCAGATCCATGGGTTCACGTATGTTCCCTGTTCGCTGCATTGAATATGTCCACGCGTTCAACTTGACAAATTTTATATTACTTGTGATTTTGTAGTAAAAATAGTAATCGGTCGTATTTTAACAAAGAAGTACAATTGTTAAAAAAGAGAAAACCGGGAGTGTATTGTAATCAGCGGTCAAATTTCTTTTAATCTTTTACGGACCAGTACATCATAATTGTTCCCCAAAGTGAATCAATTTATAGGAATGTTTATGTGTTAAGAAGAAAAATTCGCGGATCTCTAAAGAACTCGTAAATGTAAAATTTAAGCTTAATAAAATAAAACTATTAGTTGTAACCAAATCATGAAAGCTTTATTAATAAACCATAATAAAATAAACAAAAACTGTAATTATAATAATAATAATTAAAAATGGTTTAAGTATATCAAACTTTTAGCATTATACATTTCTACTGTGATACATTCCTTATTTACAGTGGCGTTATTCTAAGAAGTAGCGTTTTTTTAACTTGTCACGTATTGTTATGAATTGAATTATGTTTCAATGCATCTTAAAACATAACGTGATGAGTAAGTGTATTCCACACATTTTTATGGGAACCAGTGAAATTTTCTCTCGGACCATTAATGGTCCGCGGGCCACCACTTTGGCGATCGCTGCTTTAGACCACACGACTGAAGAAAAAACTTCTTTAGCTCTATCTATCTATCTATCTAATATATATATATATATATATATATATATAATATGTAAATGCATATTCACATACATATATTAATTTTCTACAAATATTTAAATTTATTATGGGTTCTCATTGAAAAATTAATATTTTTGAAAAGATTTTTAACTTTTATTCATTACTTTCATTGTCAGATACATCAGTAATTACAGTGGTTGTTTGCAAGACTGAGACAATAGGTTTATGGTATCAGAAATAAGATACATATGTTTTCGCATGGAAATTAGAAAAATATCTAGAGAAAACTGAATCGATTGTTGTTCCATGTCTTGTGGTAGGCTTATTTTGGTTATTACTCACTTTATTCATTGGTAGCTCTAATTTCTCTTGTAGAAAGATTACCCAGAGTTTCCCATCTTCGGATGAAAATTTACAATGAAATTTTCTGCTAAAATTAGTGTCAACGCATGATAGTTTTCTCCTAATTCTTCAGAGACTACTCGACCGTAAATCATGTCTTTTATACGAAAACTTTATAATATTATTAACAGTGTTATTGGGTGAAATGTAAACAACTACCATAATGATGTTTGTTCCATCGTCCAAAACACAGTGAGCAGCATATATATCACCAAATGATGATTGACCAATATAGATTTCACGAATATATCGTAATAAAATGTCCATGTTCGAAGTTACTAATTCTCAAAATCTAAACTTTAAAATGAATTTACAATTTTATTCACTTTATTGAACAAATATATTAATTTATAAAATATTCAAGAATGAAATGAAATTACAAAATAATCAAGAAATCACCGTTCGTGTAACAATAGCAAATTCGCAAACGAACTACTGACTGAAATTTCTATCTTCACTAACTTATCTTAACCCTCTCAACTTCCGTTCGCCTCAACCGATCACACTCTTCGTAACGCTCTCATCACGCATTCACCAGCTTACTCCCCAAGTCAAGCGTGCGTAAAGAAGTTTTACTTAAAAAAGTGTTAAGAAAAGAAACACAATTTCAATAAGGAATGTCCCCACCTACGCCACTGGGCGGACTGCAACACATTAAAAACATTAGAAACAGTCCACACATACGCTGGGAAAGTCCACCAACCCCTGACTTAGAGGTAGCGTGCACACCTAGCAAACTAAGGCTGCGGGTTCGATGCTGGCTGGAGTCAATAAATTTTCTGGATGTGAAAATCGTAGGCACGCTCATGCCATATGATTATGTGGCATGTAATATATGCCTTGAATAACAATTTGGTTCTGGTACTCCGAGCAAAATATTTAGCTTCCGACGAGATCTTGAATTAAATAAATCCAAATGCTAAAAATTTGGTAGCGGGAGCCGCCACTAGATGGTGCCACCAAATAAATTGCTATCTCACTTGGGGACTTGGCGTGTCTGCAAAGGCTAGGATGATAAAATTATAGCCCATTAGAAAATAAAAAAAAAAGCTTATATATTTGTGAATTATGATAAAGACAACATTCGTACAGTGCATAAAAGTAATATTTCTATTAATTACCTAATAGATAAGCTATATTATAATTCTTGTAATATCAATTTATTAAAATTTAAAATAAAATTTATTTTCTTTGGTTAAAAGCTAAGGTGTGAAAAGAAGTACTATAAAAATTTTACAGCATACTTCAGCTCCACGTTCGCATGGAAAAAGAACTACGCAGCATATATAACCATCTAAACTGTTTTAGATAATAGAAAAGGAAAATACAGGTTTTTTCCTGCAAGTAAAACATATACAGTCGAACCTTTATATAACGAACCTCTATATAGTGAACTGTTTCCTGGAATCTTGAACATTTCCCGATTTTCTTCGTAAAATAACCTCTCCATAGCGAAGTGCATTTTCTATGTAACGAACTTTTTATTTGTGATTCAATTTTTTTCTTCTTCCTATATTTAAAGTATTTCTGACATTTCAAGTTATTCTCTCTATTAACACATTTTATGGTGGTCATAAAGCTTGAACTGGTTTTATTAGATTCTAATTCGCAGAGAGCAATATAGTTCTGGACGTTTCATCCAAGAAGTGAACTTTTAACCCCCCATTGTCAAATTCACTAGATGTTTTATAGAAACATCTTCGATATCCCCTTTCAGCGTCAGTGGAGTTGCCTCGTGTCCCCGTGTTCTAGTTATAAAATAATGTATGTTTAATATTACTTGACATTTTAAATTAGATGTCCTTAAAATTCGTTAACTTTATTATAAAATTATTTTCTTAATATTTAAAATACAGAGTATTCGACATTCTTTTTTCTTCTTTTCATTGCAGTTTTTCTTTTTCTTTTTATGGGTAAGATATTTAAAAAAAAAACATATATTAACTTATAAATTTAAAATTTGTCAAATGTGGTTTATAAAGTATATTCAAAGATGAACCTCTATATAACGAATTTTCCATATAACTAACTTTTTTCCTCGATTTAGAGACTTCGTTATATGGATGTTATATTTTTTACTATGCAATAACCCCCTTTCCCCAAAAGGGCTTTGAACACGAAGTATTACATAGAAAGTTGCCTTTCCTATAGGGTTTATTGTTTTTAAAAAAACTAGACACTCAAACAGAAAAAAAAATAATATTTCAAGTGTGAAAAGAAATTGCAATGTCAATTTCTTTGCTTTCTTTTTTTTCGATCACTATACCCTAGTTACATTTTGCCTAGCTAAGTAAAATGCAAAATAAAAGAAGAAATATTAGATCGGGGAAAAAGAAATCCATTATTTTTGCATAAAATTCAAAACTTTATTTAACATGTTTCGGATGGTCCGATTTGGGTCAAGTATATACCGTTTTGTTGTATAATTTGTTGCCATTTTAAAGGTAGCTTCATAATAGCTCTCTCATAGAAGTCTTGACCTTTATTGGCGAAAAACTCCAGTAATCGATTTTCACAATCTTCTATTGATCCCAATATCTTATCACTGAGGATGTTTTGCAATGCAAGAAAAAGGTGATAATCGCTTGGTGCCAGGTCCAGACTATATGGTGGATGCATTAAAACTTCCCAACCAACCTCCCAGATTTTCTGGCGAGTCACTGGAGATGTGTCTGGTGTGGCGTTGTCCTGATGGAACATAACACCTCTTCTGTTGGCCAATTCTGGCCGTTTCTGGTCAGTCGCTAGCTTCAAACAGTCCAGTTGTTGACAGTAGAGATCTGAATTTAGTGTTTCGCCTTACGGAAGCTACTCATAATAAATGATTCCTTACCAGTCTCACCAAATACACAGTAGAATCTTCCTGGCCAGTAGTCCTGGTTTGGCCACCGTTTGAGCTGCCTCCCCGTGCTTTGACCACGATCGTTTTCGCTCAGTATTGTCGTATGTGACCCATTTCTCATCCACAGTCACCATCCACTTAAGAAATGGGTAGATTTCATTCCGTTTGGTCAGGCCTTCGCAGATGGAAATTCGATCCATCATGTTTTTTGGTGTTAATTGGTGTGACACCGAAACATGGAGATTCTTTTTGAATCCAACTTGCCACAAATGATTTAAAACTGTTTTATGGTCAATCTTTAGCTCCTGGGCGATGCTACGACTATGAACATGCCAGTCAACTTCGATTATTTCTGTGATTTTATCGACGTTTTCGATGACGGGCCTGCCTGTGCGAGGAGCAACTTTAACATTAAAAATGACTGAAAGGAATCGAAAAAACCAAACTTGCACGTAATTAAAGGTTCCAGTATCGGCACCATAAACACCATTCACAATTTCAACCACTTGGCTTGCATTTTCGCCTTTATCAAAGAAATTCTGTAAAATGTAACGAATTTTCTCTTTGTTGACTTCCATTTTTAACACCCTGTAACTCACAACTGAATGCACCAAAAAAAAAAAAAATAAAATAATCTTTTTAGTGTGAAATGTCACCTTGACAACGAGCATAAATTTGAAATTGTTTGATTGATACTTCACGAGATATCAACACTATAGCCATGTACCGGAAAAATAATGGATTTCTTTTTCCCCACACAACCTAATAAAAACTATATTTCACGCACGCAAGCATTACAATTAAGTATTTTGAAAAATTTAGAAATTTCACTATTTTTTGCAATTTTCATATAAGTATTCAGATTACCAAAGTCGTAACGCTATTGTTTTTTACGTAAATGTGGAATATGAGGAAAAAGAAAAAATTAAACCTGTCAATTCAAAATATTTGTTGTTTGCTTAACAAGTTCAAACAGCAAATTTTTATATAAAATTAGCAATATTTTGTCACTTTGTGTGACTGCATTTTTCACGTTTAATAAACCAAATTAATGAGTAAATGTTTTAACACTACATTTAAACCTAATATTAAGCTTTTTTTTTTAAAATTAACCGATATTGTAATTCAAATAACATACAGTTGAACATCCATATTACGAACCTCTATAAGGCAAATTTTTCTATATAGCGAACTTTTCCTCGAATTAAGAACATTTCACAATTTTCTTCGTAAAATAACCTCCTAATAGCGAAGTGCAATTTCTATATAACGAACTTTACCTTCTTGTGTTTCAATTTTTTTTCTCATTATTTTTAAAGCATTTCTTGACATTTCAAGTTCTTTTTTAACACATTTTATGGTGATCATAAATCTTGTTTTATTAGGTGTCTAACTTACCGAGAGCAATATAATTCTGGGCATTTTATCCAAGAAGTGCAACCCTTAACCCTCCTTTTCCAGTTCACTAGAAACATCTTCGATATGGCTTTTAATCCTCGGTGGAGTTCTCCCGTGTCCTTGAACTAGTATCCTTGCAATTGTAGTATTGACTTGATTGACTGATAAATTTGTTTTTAGTAGCTTGAAAATGTCAAAACGTAAGTGTGTGAGCCTCAAACAAAAAAAATTAATTCTTTAGGAGGTGGATAAAGGCGTCAAGAAAAATGATTTTGCTTTAAAGTTTGGTATTCCCCCAAGCAGCTTACAACTATGATAAAAAATCGAGATAAAATACAAAAATATGATTCATCGAATTCTTGTTCATAATGTTCAAGAACATGTGTCTATGAAGAAGTCGACGAGGCAGTTTTAAAGTGGATACACACAATGCGAGATAAAAATGTTCCGATCTCTAGACCTTTAGTAATAGAGAACCCTCTTCAATTTGCAAAGGCATTGGTACCAATTTCTAAGTAGCAATGGATGACAAAAAAATTCAAAAAAAACACGCGAAAAAATACGCCTGAAGGGATTTTTGCATTACAAAGATATGAGGCGTATTATGAATCAAAACATTTTTTCAAACAAAAAACTCAAAGAAAACTAACAGATTTTATGAGTAATTAAATTTAAGGACGCATGCAGTAATTTGTGTTCGAAATTTCTAGTTATAGAATAGTGCATGTTTAAATTTACTTGTATGCTTTAAATTAGAGAAAATGTCCTTAAAATTCATTAATTTTAATATAAAATTATTTTCTTAGTGTTGAAAATGCAGAATATTCCTCTATATTATTTTTTATTGTTCTCGTTGCAGATTTCTTTTTATGGGTAAGATATATAAAATAAATATTAATTTTGAAAAAGTGTGAATAATTATTTTTTAATATATATAGTGTTTAAAAATCTAAAAATTGTTATATGTGTTTTATAAAAATAATGAATATTTCATATAAAGACCTTTTTTCGTGCTTTAGAGACTTCGTTCAATAGAGGTATACTACAATTGATTAAATTATCGATATGTTTGATGTTTAGGTAATTTAAATAAAGCGTAAGTAAAAATAAATTTCCTGGATACAAACAGACAACGATGTTATGGATAGACTGAATATTGGAGATAAGCTACGAAATGGGTTGGGTCATCGATGCAAGTGGTCAGAATGTACGGTTACATTTAATAGATGTAGATTTAATCGTGATTTTTGTCCATAATCTGGTACCTTTCTTTAAAAAAAAAGATTCATCCTTAATGATGCCATGTTATGCTTCAGTATCACGCACTTTTTGACATACTTTCTGCCTTAAGGTATCCGACTACGTTAGGAACTGTGGATAATATTTATGATATTTAGTGTCACTTAGATTAGAAAATGTATATAAAATTGTTTTAAGAATAGTATTACAATAAAAAAATTATTTAAGTACAATATTTTGACAAAAAATGAACATAGAATGATCCATTTTCAAAATTATCCTTTTGTGAAAAATGCTTCTATTATTATTCTTCATATATTTTGTCTTTATATAGCTCAGACCTCTGTACAGAGGATCAACTAGAATTTTTGAAATATGTAACTTAGAAGTGGGTTTATACATGTCTTATATACTACAACAGAGGGGAGAAATTTTAAGAAAAAAACGTCGATAAAATTATTTCAATTGGTTGTAAATCTGAAAATAATGTGATTTTTCAAAAATCATAGCTGAGTCTTTGTATAAAGGTCTGAGCTATATACAGGCAAAATATTGTTATAATAGAAGCCTTTTAAACAAAAGGAGAACATTTTGAAAATAGGTTATTCTAAGTTAATTTTTTTCCGAATCATTGTATTTAAATAATTTTTTGTCAAAATGTGCTTAAAATAATTTTATACATGTATTCTTATCTAAGTGAGACTAAATATCATGAAAATTATCCATTTATGAGCTTTTTTAAAATCACGGTTCCGAACGTTGTCGGATACTTAAGTGCAACATAGGTCCGGTCACTTGGGTTTGATAGGGAACCTTAAATATTCTGTATTTGATCCATTTATTTATTCTCTGTTTACCAGGGGAGTAGCTACCACCGTATCAATCATACGGGGCCACACAAGCTATAGGGGCCTTAACTTGTGTAATATTTTGATACTCTCAAAAAAGTTTTCTGAAAGCGATAATTTTTACTTTCTAAAAGAGGGCTTCCAAAGAATTTTGATACAGGGGCCACTCAGAACTAGCTGTTCCAGTGCTATTTACTGTCACTTTTTTTTTAAAAAAGTATTGAACATACCACTATTTAACAATATTGCTCTAAAAGTAAAATTTTTGAATAGAAGGAACGAGAAAATAAATTAAATCCAAGTAATTTAAGATATCTTAAGAAACTTTTAATTCTGCAAGATTATCAGTATTTCGTAGCTTTATTTAACTTTAATTTTTTTTCTTCTGTAATAAACAATACTTAATGAATGGTAAGCAATTTGCTTCTTTTTGTTTTTATGTTATGTATGGGACGTGTTTATTAAACATACTTTTTAAATTTTTAAAAAAATTTATAACAATGACTTACGTAAACTTTAGAATTTGAACCCGGGGGAATGCGCGCACTCGATACTAAAGTTAACGGTCACGCGGAATGACTAAGTCACACTAATCCTTTTTTAAAAAATTATTTTTATTGTACAAGACAAAAATCACATAATTCCATTGAATAATTTAACTAAGAGAAAGTTTTTTACTTACTTTTAAGGACTTCACTTTTTCGATAATTTGAGAACAAATATTAGTCGAACTGAACCAGGAAGTTTCAAATATGCTTGACTTTAATAAAGAACACAAATCACAGACACTTTTAGCTAACATACCGGAATGTTTTTTGGGTTTAAAACTGTCTTTTTTGTTCGTTTTTTGTGTTTTCCCTTTTGATGATCCACAAATAGCGTGTTGAACTTTTTCTTGCTTGTGCCTTTTTGTCAGGGACAGTGTTTCTTGTGGTACACTTATGACTTCATATTCTTGTTGTTTGAGCATTTGAAAACTTTCCTTTAAACTCAAACGGTTCATGTTAATTACTTTTCTCTAATTTAGATTCACTATCTTGATTAATACGCATTATTTCAGCAGGTTCTTCTCTTTCTTGATGAGTTTAACTTATTTCAATAGGGATCACAAATGCTCCTTTCTTTTTTTATATTTTGCTCATTTACATTTATAAACCATAGTAAGACGTATAACACAGCAATCAAAACGACTAAATTATTCACTGTAGGAAAATAGAGCACGTTCATAAAAAATATTTTGGAACAGAAGTAGTCTCGCGAGGATCTCAGTAAAAAAAAGAACCTTAAGGCTGTAAAAAGAAAAGAACATTAGCCACTTCCAAAACAGAGGGTGATATGTAACAAATACATTATTTTATATATAGTTCCGATGAAGACTATCATATATGAGGACACTGTCAAGAGGACATTGGTAACAAAAAATAGTTTTTCCTGAATTTACTATTTCGTGAGCCTAAGGTGAGCGACCGCCCCCGGGTTACAAAATCGGGAATTAGTGATCTTGATAAAACGAGTCACTGTAATGTTCCCGACTTTTTTTTCAGTATCAGGCACTTTTCGAGATGATTTGATTACAAGATGATACATTGTTCTTTTGCAAGGTGTGAAAGTGGAAATTTTGGAAATCTTTATCTTCTTGGAAGTATTTTTTATATGCACTATGTACTTGAAGGACAAAAAAGTGATTGCAGCTGTTGCTCGATCAGAGACTTCATAACGATCATTGACCAATGACATTACTTTTAATTTAATTCTCATCTGCTACAACATTTTAAATTGTTTTTGTGTTGAATTTCTTATCATTGTTATCATTATATGAGATAGATCATGTAATTCTTATTTGTTCAATGTCAGAGTGATCTGGTTTGTTGGTCCCCAAACTTTTACTCGAAGTAATTGAATAGAACTGAGGTATTTTTGTATTTTCTTTTTTTTTTCAAGCCTTGTTTGCCAACTTATATTTTTTGTTTTTTAAAGGCTTAGGGGCCAAAAATTTCCCCCTTAACCCTTTTTTAATTTTCCCCGTATTTCGATGAATTATTTTATTTGGTGCCCATTTTTAGTTCTTTGATTAACTATAAAATAATACAAAAAAGTAAAAAACCATATTAAAGTTCCCCGCAAGTTTTTCTTTTTTTTTCCAATCGTCTTTCCTCTTTTTTCCCCCTCTCCTTAATTTCGCATCTAGTTTTTTTTTTCACTTGAGGCCATCCAAAGAGAGTATTTCTTGTTTAAAGGTAAACTCGTTACAATTGTGCGAGAATTAGCTTACACCATTGCATGACAGAGATGAAGCACATTAAATTTGTCGAAGGTTCGAATTTTTCACTTTGGTGTGATGTGGCAATGTGAAGATTGGGTGTTGAAAATCCATCACCAGTAGCCCCCATGTTTCATCTCAGTACAATGCTATTACAAACAAATAAAACTGCTGTACTTACTCCAATCTAAGCCGTACAATTTTTTTATTGTTAATGTTACCGAAAATGGGTGCGGCTTAGAATCAAAGGGGAAAAAATTTTTTTAAATTTTGGGGGGTTTTCCCCCTTTTTCAAAAAAAAAATGTACTCTCCATTCGGGCCATTTTTCATAAATGACTATATCAATCTAAAACCGAATTTCCCCTCTATCATTTGTTTTTTATTTATTTATTTATTGTCAACGTTTTCTTTTAATCTCCTAAACATCATAGATACCGGTAATAGCATCAAGTCGAGTTCACTATGACGAAAGTATGAAAAAGAAAGCAGTTTATATCCAGAAGTAAGCGGAAACTGAGCAGCGGCTAGAAAGTTTGATACGGTTGAAACAAATATGCATCGATGGCGTAAGCAACGTGATACGAATTTTCCTTATAAATCTTCGACAAAGTCGTTCACTAAATCAAAAAAAAAAAATTGATCTCACCGAAAATGACATCGTGAGGAAAAGTGGTGACACCCAAAAAAGTTCCGGGAAATCAGTTTTTTGCGGGGAGTGACGGGCTCATTTTTTGAACAAGAAATTTTTTCGGGTTTGAAAAATTTTATCGTTCTATACATTTTAAAAATTTTTACCAAAAAATAAATCAATTTATTCAATTTTATTAGTTCTAATTTCAAAAAATATATGAATTTCTTAAATTTTGGATATCGTTATTTTTTTACACTATTTTTTTTCTTAAAAAATTTTTGGAAAAATTTGAGGGTGGCTTTTTAAAACAATGGGGGTTATATTTTCCGGAAAAAACGGTATATCATTTTCTCATTCCCGAAGTTTTAGAACATTAAATATTCATACAAATGTTTCACTATAATCACAATCTATTATGCTCTTAAGAAAAGAATAATTATTGCTATACTATTTATTGAATGTATTTATATGTGATCGTCATATTATATAATTTTTACTGTGAATTTCTGCCTTCTAAAATCAAGAAAATTAATCCTAAAACTAAGTACAATTAATTTTTAACTTTATTTTTCACCGACAAAAATTCTTTATGCAGTTTCAATTTCTTTTCGAAGCTTTGCTATGCCACGGCCTTGCCTCTTAAATATCGTAAGGGAGGCGAGCAAACAGCACGTTGAATAAGAAAAAGCTCACATGATGTTTACGGGTTCAAATTTCACTCAGAGAGATGTATTGGTTCTCAGAAATACGAGTTCATTTTCCAGTTTGACTTGACACCTCCAATGGACGAAGATACTATTTTGAGTAAATCAATTCACTCTTTTCGTATATCGAAAAGATATTTTCTCTACGTCTTAATACTTTTCGATTCCTGTTGGATTCATGTTTACAGCTACTGGAATAAGACAAAAAGAATTTCCACTCACGTATCTGAGTGATTATATTGCACGAAATTCAATCAATACATTTCTGTTTTCGAAAATAGTACGGAATGCTTAACGTAGATAAGTGCAAAAATTGAGAATTGGATGATGTATTTTTAGTTTTCCATCATTATATTTTCATGTTATTTTTTTCGGTTTTATTTTTATTTATTTAGAAATATATTTAAATATAATGATAAACAAATCCTATACAAGATAACGCATGTGCGAGTATATCAAAGGAAAAAAATGCAATTACCAGGACAGTACAAGCTCTGCAAAATTTTGCAATTTCAAATACAATAATAATTCATGTTAAAGCTAAGCTAAAAACCGAACATTTATTTCTCTTTCTATTACAAGAAATGTAATTACTTTGAAATGTAATTAGTCTTTGAATATATATATTGTTTCATGGAAAAATCTACGTAAATTTAATATTAAATATTTGCTGTGTTCCAAGGTTACAAAATAGATCGTATATGTATTTTTTCTGATTTTATATACATGGTATAAAATTGCCTTTAAGGATAATTTCCGTGTATTTTCTATAAAATAATATTACTTGAAATTACGTGCAATAGGGTTACATTTATTATAATAATAAACAGGTTTTGCGAAAAATAATTAATTGATTTAACAAAATACCTATAATAATTAAATATCTATAATAATACAAAGTAAAAAGATATGAGCACTTTTATAATTCGTTTTTGAAAATAAAATATTCTTTCAATATATGATATATTTATATAAAGAAGGCAATATCTCTCTTCCCTGCTGTTTTTTGTGACTAGAAGAAATAAATCCGTACGGGAGTTGCACATTTAATTGATTCGCGCGTATTGCACTAAATATTTACTTTAAAAGTATTTTATTTAATTTTTTTTTTTTTACAAAGGAACAAATCATACAACATTGCTGAATATAAGCCCCAAAAATATTTTTTTTTCCTAATGAGACTGAGGATTGAGGTTTTACGATTGCAGACCGGGAGCTCGTATTTCTTTTAGAGCCTATGGGGGAATACCAATCAACACAAATAGTTTTGACCCTAGTTCCCATCCCAGAAGGAGGCATTTGGGTTCTAATGATACGAAATCGTCTTAGGAATGTAATTTTACCGAGAACACCTAGGCGATCTCTTACATGCCGCATAATCATACGACATGGGTGCAATCGGTTATCTGCTCAAGAAACTCTACCATCTTGGGCCGGGATCGAACCCGCAACCTTAAGTGTACAAGGCCAATGACAAACCAACTGTGCCTCTGAGCCAGCCCTAGCCTATTCCCTCTAAAATCTTCAACTGACTTTTTGAGAAACATTAGTTGTTACTTATTCAGAAATTTTTTAGAAATTGAATTGCCTAAATCCGAAATAAAACTTCAAACACTTCTTAATATACTCCTATCATTGCATTTATGAATATTAAGTTGTTCGTCTTAAAATTATTAAGAATTTTAGCACTTTTCTTTTGAATGTTATGAAACTTTCAAACTACTTGAGTTTTTTCACCCTTGGTGCATAACTTTTGCAATTAAAGTACTGTGAATTAGAATGTTTCAGGCTAATTTAATAGAGAGGGGAATTAGTCTACAAATCTAAAAAGAAAAATGCAAAAGAAATCAAGACTCGCATTTTTCTTTTCCATGAAAACTTTTCACTTAGGAAGCTAAATTAAATTATTCTACTATTTAATCTTCCCTGCCCTTTAAAGACAGCACTTTAGAAACGGTTCAAAGACAGCACCTCACTTTGCAGAGTTAAGACGCATTCCCCCCCCCACGTTTTCGACAGAGAAAAAAAACCCTCGCTGTGTGATGATCGAACCTTGCCGTGTTTTTTGATATACAGAGATCATTGAGTTAATTTTTTTTTTAATTATGTTATTCATTTCTCAGGAAGGAGATTCTTGTATGCAATGCAAAAATTTTGCGCTTTAAAAAAAAACTGTTTTAACCCGGCACTTCGCGCACAGGCTACCCACCGCCTAACTTTTTTTCAAGACTCCATCTAAACCTTTTTCGGAAAATGAATGGTTTCTCGTGTAGCTGACTACAAGGTCATATCCTTTGAGGGGTCTTAGCTTATAGTAGAATTCTAAATGCATAAATTGGGATACCGCCTCTTCGGGTATGTCATACCATGCGTGTGAATCGCCGTTACAGTTCTAAATGCATGAACATGCTGTAAAATCTTTATTATGCATTGGAGCATTATTGTATTTATGATGAAGAAAAGTGATATTTAAGTAATTTTACCGATACAGTATTTAATAGATACAATACAACAGCATTTTCGGATGAAGAAAGTCTCTTTGAGGGGATGATGAGGAAGAATCAAATGATGAGAGTATAATAGCAAGTATGATTCATCTACTGAAATCTGTCTAGATAATTTAACTGAGGGAGCAATTATAGTCAATGATAAAAATGACCGCACCATACTCGATAGCAAGAAAAATCAATTGTTAGCCTATGACAATATTTTTTTTGTGTTGCCGAAAACGTTGCGACAATAAAGGTGTAAAATATATTTTTTTTTAAGTTCATAGAAACCCCCTACTAAACATCGAACCAGACGCTAATTTCTAAAGTGTTTTGGATTTAGATTTATACAGAAGAATATAAAAAATGAAGAAACCAGCAAGCAATGCTTCTACGAAATTTAATAAAATTAAGATCCAGTGAAAACGAAGACTAAAGCAGTATAAACAATGTACAGAATGCTTTAATAAATAGAACAGAAAAATTAAATTTATAAGTGAAATGTGTAATAAATAAATTCTATTTCCTACTTTTCTTCCTTTTTCACCTGTGTATGCAAATGTTACGGTAAAAACAGAATGTAGACACCCTTGGGTAGGAGATACCTTGCGCGTGAAGTTCCGTTCCTTTTTTTCGCGCATGAAGTGTCGGGTTAAGCATTTTTGTGCAATATAATAATAATATCTCAGGTTTTTGAAAAAAATTATTAAAATTTGGGCATAGTTTCTTTGTGAAATACTTGAGTTAAAATTTGGTCTTTGTATGAAGTAAATGAAAATTAATTACTTCATTTCACTTACGTAAATGAATTTCATTCTAAGTTTTGTTTTTGAAAAGAGAAGCTTTCATGTAAAATGATTCAAAATTCATTCAAACTGTGGTGAACGCCGATACAACGCTACGGATCAAATCTCGCAATTTAATTTGCTGATATCGTCTGCTTATATCTGTTCATGATTTGATAATCCATTATTCAGTTTGTTTTGAAATATATCGTTTGGTTTGGGTATAGTCGAAATCATGATTGCTATAAAATAATTAGATTCTTTTTGGATTCTATAAAAATGGTGTTCTATTTTACAGCAATTTAATGTTTTATTTATTCCAGTTTTGACAGAACAATCCAAAGGAAAAAAATACAGTTAAATGTAGAAAGCATTTTTTTTTCTTTTAAATATATTTTAACTTCAATGCCTCAAGTTGAAAATTTTTTGAGATAATTATTTTTATTTTACTATATAAATTTAATTTTATTAATATATTTACTGTTATTTTAAAAACAATTATAACTATCTAAAATTTTCTTATACAACCTTTTCAGCGAAAGACAGCAAAATAGACATTTAAAGTGACTTATAGGCATTTTTTTGTTCTAAAAATTTTCTATAAAATTAGTCTTCAATATATCAATGAAAATTTTAATGAAATATCCTTAAAAAGTTAATAATAACTCACACTAAAATAAGATTATTTGTAGTGCATTAATAGTATTTACGATGAAAATTCCAAAAAAATTATTTCAGTGGTGGATTATATTTATCATCATATCATGCATTGAATTCTTGAAATAGTTACGAGGAGTAATGTGTAAAGTTATTTTACGGTAATTTAATATTTTTAATCGATTTCATACCCTTTTTAATATTTTAGGCGAGTAACACCAAAAGTTAAATTATTTAATAAAAACAAATTGCGTTATATATATTCACTACATCAAACAATTTGTTACGTTAAATGTATTTCCATAATCTTTAATCTAACGTGATCGCTGTCTTGTTCCAAAAAATGTGAACATTTCAATGATTTATACAGATTTAAAAATTATAATTTTAAGAATATTAATGTTTTTAAGGTTTTAAGTTAATTGTTCTTTATTTCTTTTCTCTCCTTTAAGTTTCTCTCTATTCTTCTTCTGTAGCACAAATTCCAATTAATTATATTAAGAGTACAATAAGGAGAAAGTTGTTTGAAATAAATTTTAATACAGTATTTTGAGTGCTGTAGCTTTGTTTAGTAACTCAAATTTTTAATCGGATGTCTACCAGACTATTTTTTGAGTAAGCTTCATTAAATATTTGTTTTACTTGATTATAAGAGGATTTAATTTCGTTAATCACGTGTAATATATCTAGAACAGTGCTTCTCAAGGTTTCAATATTCGCGACCCAATATAAATCATAATTTTCATCGCGCCCCCCTCATACAATACCAATGTATTGAATTCAATATTAGTATTCTTCGACAATAAACTACGATCCAACCGTAACCTCTTAAGTGCCACCGGCACATATAAACGTCTCGCTTAGTCAAAGCGTTAATTTCCCCTGGACGTATATATACGTCTTTCCGAAGTACGATCTTTTCTCTGCGCTGCTATCCATAAAATTACTCCGAAGGCTTTGGAATGCAATAAAAGAACCTTAACAATGTTTGCAAAGGATTTATTTATTTTCTATTATTTGCTTCTTTATTCCTTTCTCTTCCAATACATCAAAATACGCGCGTTTACGTAGAAAACGGCTAGCAATGGGAAACGAATCATTAACTTTTAATCGGCAATTAAGGGATTAATTATAAACCGTAAAAATTATAAAGATAAATGTTAATTTTTGTATATAATTTTATATATGACACTTCCATGTGGGGTCATTGGTAGTTATTAAAGTGATTCTCTTAACTGAGTATTGTTAAATTAATTATAAAATACTTTATGTAGCACTGATACATTTATAAGTGTAATATATCACTGTAAATGTGTATTTTATTTTTTATTATGTCAGAATGTATTTTGTTTGTTTACATTCAGTAAATTAATAATTTTTTAAAATCTTTTGTTTTTGACTTTTTATTATGTCGCGCCCCCTCGTATAGTTGCCACGCCCCCCAAAGGGGGCGCGCCCCACAGTTTGAGAAATGCTGATCTAGAAAATTTCGAAAATTTTTAAAGCTAATCTACATAATCATAAATACGTATATAAAAATTAAAATTAACTCTACAAGATATATGGTAGTAAGACAGGTTATTTTTACTATACACAAAATGGTAGTATATTTAGGGATATCTCTGGCATAAAAAAACTAAATGGAATTTTTCCTGATGCCTTGATTACAATTCTTCAAACGGAAATTTGCACTTCTCTCGAAAATTAATACCTTATATAAAAAATATTTTGTTTTGTAAACGTCTTGATGTAGAGGAGTAATGGTTCAATTTTTAAAAAGGGTTTTAAAAATTTTTTAAAAATTTAAACCTTTTTAAAAATTTTTAAAAAAAAAAAAAAAATTTTTTTTTTTTAAAAACCTCTTTCCCTTTTTTTGGGGTTTTTTTTTTTTTGGGTTTTAAAATTTTTTTTAAAAAAAAAATTTTTTTGGTTTTTTTTTTTTTTTCCCAAAAAATTTTTTTTAAATTTTTTTTTGGTTTTATTTTTTTTTTAAAAAATTTTTTTTTTTAAAATTTTTTTTTTTTTTTTTAAAAAAAAAAAAGGGGGGGGGAAAAAAATTTTAAAAGGGGGGAAATTTAAAATTTTTCCCCCCTTTTTAATTTAAAAAAAAAAAAAAAAATTTTTTTAAAAAATTTTTTTTTTAAAAATTATTTTTTTTAACCAAAAAAAAAAAACCCCCCCCAAAAAAAAAATTTTTTTTTTTCCCCAACCAAAAATTTTTTTAAAAAAATTTTTTTTAAAATTTTTAAAAAAAAACCAAAAAAAAATTTTTTTTTTTAAAAATTTTGGGGGGGAAAAATTTTAAATTTTTCCCCAAAAAAAATTTAAAAAAAAAGTTTTTTTTTTGGGGGAAAAGGAACTTTTTTTTTTTTAAAAAAAAATTAAACCCGGGGTGTAAAAAAAAGGGGGTAAAAAATTTAAAAAAAAATTTTTTTTTTTTAAAAAAAATTTTTTTAAAAAAAATTTTAAAAAAAAAAATTTTAAAAAAAGGGGGTTTTTTTTTTTTTCCCCTTTTTAAAAAAAAAAAAAAAAAAAAAACCCCCCCCCCCCCAAAAAAATTTTTTGGGGAAAAAAAATTTTTAAAAGGCAAAAAACCCTTTTTTTTTTAAAAAAAAATTTTAAAAAAAAATTTTTTGGGGGGAAAAGTAAAAAAATTTTGGGTTTAAAAATAAAAAAGGGGGGCCCCCTTTAAAAAAAAACCAAAAAAATTTTGGGCCGGAAAAAAAAATTTTTTTTTTTTTTAAAAAAAAATTTTTTTTTTTTTTTCCCCAAAAAATTTCCCTTCCCCAGTTTTTTTTTTTTTTTTTAAAAATTTTTTTCCCCAAACTTTTTTAAAAATTTTTGGGGGGAAAAAATTTTGGGTTAAATTTTTAAAAGGGGGTTTCCCTTTTGGTTCCGGGGTTTCCTTTCCTTTGAAAACCCCTTTCCCAAAAAATAAAAATATAAAAAATTTTTTTTTTTAAAAAAATTTGGGGGTTTTTTGTTTTTTTTTTTTTTTTTTTTTTTTAAAAAAAAAAAAAATTTTTAAAAAAAAAAACCTAAAATTATTAAAAAAAAAATTTTTAAATTTTTTAAAACCCCTTTTTTTAAAAAAAAAAAATTTAAATTAAAATTTTTTAAAATTTTTTTGGGTTTTTTTTTTTAAATTTTTTAAAATTTTAAAAATTTAAATTTTTCCCCTTTTTAAAAATTTTTTTTTTTTTTTTTTAAAAAAAGGGGGCAATTTAAAAAAAACCCAAAAATTTTTTAAAAAAATTTTAAAAAAAAATTAAAAAAAGGGGTTTTTTTTTCCCCCCTTTTTGTTTTAAAAGGTTAAAAAAAATTTTTTAAAAAATTTTTTTTTTAAAAGAAAATTTTTTAAAAAAAAAAATTTTTTAAAAAAAGGTTTTTAAAAAAAATTTTTTTTTTTTTGGTTCCAAAAAAATTTTTTAAAAAAATTTTTTTTTTTTTTAAAAAATAATTTTTAAAAAAAAATTAAAAAATTTTCTTTTTTTTTTCCCCCCCGGGTTTTTTGGGATTTAAAATTTAAAAATTTTAATTTTTCCCCCGTTTTTCCCCCAAAAAAATTTTTTCAAAATTTTAAATTTAAAAAACCCAAAAAAAAAATTTTTCCCAATTTCCCCCCCCCAATTTTTTTTTTTAAAAGGGTTTTTTTTGGGGCCCCCCAAAAAAAAAATTAAAAAAAATTTTGGGGTTTTTTTTTAAAAATTTTTTTTAAAAAAAAAAAAAAAATTTTTTTTCCCCCTTTTTTTTTAAAAAAATTTTTTTTTTTAATGTTTTTTTAAAAAAAAATTTTTTTTTAAAAATTTTTTTTTTGGAATTTTTTTTTAAAAATTTTTTTAAAAAATTTTTTTTGTTTTTTAAATAAAAAAATTTTTTTTTAAAAATTTTTAAATTTTTTTTCCCCAACCCAAATTTTTTTTTAAAAAAAAAAAGGGGGTTTTTTTTTTAAAAAAAAGCGGGAAAAAAAAAAAATTTTTTAAAAAAGGGGTTTAAAAAAATTTTATTTGTTTTTCTTTAAAAATTTTTTTTTTTAAAATTTTTTTTAAAAAATTTTAAAAAATTTTTTTTTTAATTTTAAAAAAAAATTTTTTTTTTGGGGTTTTTTTTTAAAAAAAAAAAAAAATTTTAAATTTTTTTTTTTTTTTTAAAAAAAATTTTTTTTTTATGACTGCATTATGTAAGTAAATGTGAGATAGTTTATTTTTCTAATGGTATCTACTAAGTGAACTATCTTTTGCTGAACAACAACTATTTATAATAATAAATTGCTTTGTGTCGAAATGACACCAGCGGACGTTCAAGGTATATTTAGTTGTGTAATATGTCCTAATTAACCTAGAACCACCAAACTGTTTCTGCGTAATTATCATGAAAAATGATTAAAAGTCAGGAGGATTTTTCAAATTCGCTAAAATGCGGGAAGGAGACACCCTAAACAGGATCCAATTGACACCGACGGACGTTCTAGTACTAATTTCATTTGAATATCTTCTAAGCAACCAGGTTGTTACTTTGGATGTTGCTATAGGATAAGTAAAATTAGACACACAATTGTGGTATTTTTAGAGTTGTAAAATTCATATCACACTCTATTCTAGTTATTGTAGTACTTTCTTATAGCACAGATATGAAGAACATAATTCTTATTTAAATGTTACTGTTTAGATAAAATTGCATTTTTATTGCTAAAATTTTTTTATTTCTTTGTTCATTTTTATGTTTGTACTTAATTTTTGCTCAGTTAAAATTAGTATGTATTGTAAGTAAAAAGCCTTTTTTTTCATCTACCAGCGCCATTGAATGTGAATTTATGTTTTGCGCGATGGCAACAAGTTTGTGTTGTAAGAATCTATCGAATGCAAGGGTCGCTGTTTGTCTCTGCTTGTAGAAATGCGAAGCATAAGTTGTTGGCTATTTCTTCTCAAGATGAAATTGGTTTTAAAATCAAAAGTTTTATAGGTTTGTGTCTCGATTACTGTTTTAGATTGTTTAAGATATATTCATGATATTAGCTGAATTATTCTCACATGTAGATTGTTGTAGTTATAGGACAGTTTATAAATGCGTAGTAAATTGCACAGTAACGAATTTAGTTATATTTTAATTTAACGTACTGTAATTCATTTGTAAAATCTCATCAAGTTTCAGGTAAATACATATTTATCTAAAAATTACCGTAAAAAGTAAACGACATTGGGTTAAAAGTTATTTGTTATTAACTGAAGTCTAACCTTTTTTTATTATTCCTTTCAAGAAGATAGCTTGTTTATTTATGGAAGAAACCTTTTATTAATCCTCAATCTGTCTCCAATGGATTTTAATCACCATATCCATGAATAAAAATTTTAGTTAATTAGTCGTACTCAAAAAATGTATACTTTATTTTTATTAATTAATTAATAATTAAACTTGAAAATTAATAACTCATAATAAATTTCTAATATATTCATTTTTTTGCTAGAGATTTAAAAACATATATATGCTTCCGAATAAATGTATTGCGAAGTAACCCATAATTTAACATATTTCACACTCAGAAAAGTTTCAGAATCATTGATTTAACACAAGAAAGACTGAAACTTAGTAAATACCTATATTGCCCAAAAGCAGTCAAAATGACAGCATTGTGAAACAATGATTAATGTGTAAAGAAATTTCTTTAAAATTAACTTTTAAAATTTTTTTATATTATTTACAGCCATACAACAAGTTATATTAGCAAATATTACCAATTAAAAAAATTACTTCACATGAAAAAAAATATATTGCAAAAAATTCTAGGAAATTGTGCATTATACATGAATTGTTTTTCTAATAGAAATTAAAAAGCAGTCCAAATGACTTCCTTAGGCAATCTAGTGTTAAGAGTGTTAATTCATAAAAGAACATTTTAAATCTCTTCTTTAACTGTTTCACCCATAATTAAAAAAAAAAATACCGAAATAAGTTTTTAAGACATATGAAAGTAATTAAATAAAATTAACCAGAATATGAGTGTGTTATATTCAAAAGGAACATGAATACTTAATACTTGTCATCTAAGATTCAAAACATCTTTCTCTCTATATAACTGTTTCTCCAATGCCCTTTTATATCTAAAACTGAAAAAAAAAAAAGACATGCATTTTTTTTTTAAAATAAAAATATTAATTTTAATTTTTTTTCATACACACACACAGCCAAGTTAGCCACTTTGGCGACCATTTTTGGCGAGATCGGGACCCTCTGGATTCTTCTAGAAATTAGTAGAAAAAACCACTAATTTCAAGACCTATGAAGCAAGCGGGATTTTCTCGACTTATCTGCGAGGGATATAAATAAAGAAAGAGCTCGCCGGAAGGGAGTCACACCAGGACAGCCAATAAAGTGTTTGCTCACTGATCTCTGACGACCAATAGCAGACGAGTCTCTCGTCTGCTCTGCAAGAACTTTGGACTTTTTTTGGAAACCACTGAAACCATCTTATTAGCCACTCCCACTTTCTCCTTGAACGTCCACCAATCAGGAAACACTGACGTTTCAAAGGCATCAACGTCAAGGCTAAAATGCTTTGATGAAGAAGCATCGCGTTACCGTGCTTTCAAAGATGTCTAGCAACCAAAAGGGAATCAATCTGATTTTCACAAGCGATCCGTAAGTATTGCTTTGATTAGTGAAGCGAATAGTGATTACTTCGGCTGTTGAAAGAGCGATTGCTTGTGAAAAATCTTTAATATACGTGCAATTTAGACATCGATAATTGTGTCTGAGTGCTGTTGAAGGTTGGAAGACCTTCCGAAATTTATTTTATGAATATTGCTGCTGAATCCTGCATTTAAAGGATTGATTTCTACAATAAATTATCATCGCACTCTTAAAGAACTGTCTTGTTCTTTGCGACTGATTGGCATAAAATCCTCGAACCCCAGATCAATGAAACAGTATATATAACCCATAAAAATATGAAAATAGTTATAAACCTAAGTATAATTAGTCAGAACAGTGAGGAATATTAGTACATATATGCATTTTTATGTACAGCGTGATTCGCTACCAGATTGACAAAACTTACAGGGTGTTTACGTGGTACAGAAACGAAACGGAATCAATTGAGAATGTAGGGATCACAAATGCCGTAGTTGTGAACTATGTTGCAAAGAAGCAGAGAAAAGAACAGAGCAGCAACACAATAATGGAACAGAAAACATTTTATTAACACTGGACCTATCATGCATGGACTTCTTCTAGGTCACGTGACAAGTTTAGTCTATATGAGACGCCCGTTCCTTCTTTTGAAGACCTCATCACTCGAACATCTATAGCTACCAGGAGCATACGTGACATGCCAAGAATATTCCAGAACGTAAGGAATTCCATCAAGCACCACTGCCCGGCCTGCCAGTCGGTGTTTGGTCGTAAATTCGGACACCTGTTGTAGCACAGGTATCTTTCAATAAAATGTTTGTTTCTGTTCACTAAATGTGTCGTTGCTTCTTTTCACCATAGCTCGCAAGTACGGCATTTCCTACCCTGTTTTTCTGTGTGATTCCGAGTCGACGCTGTACCCGTTACACACCCTGTAAGTTTGACGGTCTGGTAGTGAATCCCCTTGTATACATATGTATAACTTTAATTTAATGAAGTTCTTTCTTGAAGAAATTTAAAAATTGTGAAAATTCTCGTAGTTATAAAAATATAATTAATTTGAGTACAAATATATATCGATTTTAATTTTAATATGGTAATACACGAAGCATATATACAAATCCTTATCTAGAAAGAGCAAAAAAATGTGTTAAAAAGTTTTGGCCGTGTATTACAATGTACTATGGACGAATATATTTTTTTAATAAACCTTCAATAATAGGATTATAATTCCATAATTTACAAATAAATTAATATATTTGTATCAGCTTAAAACATTTATATAGAAGAACTAAATTGCTTAGTCTTAATATACGATTATATTTTATGCAAATTTTCAATAATCAAATAATTTAAATAATTTGCAATTTATAAATATTTAATCTCAATTCTAATTATTTAATTATCAATAATGTAAATAATTTATTTTTAAATAAATTATATGGAGAATGCATTTTAACAATTTTGCTTACGTTTTATTTCAATATACAATCTAATTTTTACTCATTATCTTTAAGAGCTTCATGAATGCTTTTTTTTTATTTCAAGTGTTTTTGTAACTTCTTATTGAAAAGCGCATTCTATCTTGAAATATGAAGTGATATGAAGACAAGAAATTAATTCTTAGGAAATAAAGCAGAACAAGTAATATAAAAAAAATTAAGTTAATTCCTACTTAGATCAACAAAGAAAATTTCATTTTAGATACTTTTTATTAAATCGTTACAATTAATATAAATATGTACATACATAGGACAGAATCACAACATTAAGTGGTAATTAATTTTGATTCATTATCATTAAAGTATCATATTGTCATCCAAAACAATCATGTATATAACATTTCAATTCAACTGAATGCTTTAAAACGTGAAAAAAAAAACCTTTTCAAGTTTTGACACAAGTCGCAAAAAATGATGCCAACGTGACTGTATTTGTAATTCTTTAAATAATTAATTTTAATTAATTAATTTTTATTAATTATAATTAAATTATTGTACTGTCATCCAAAATAATCATGTATATAAAATTTCAGCTCAATCCAATGCTTTAAAATGTGTGTTTTTCACGATTGAAAATTCCACGAAAATAAATAAATTAATATAGAAAGAGTATGAGCCAGTAGTAGGAATTGAAAAATATTTAGGAGAAAGTGATAACTATAAACAATGTGCTGTGCTGGTTTAGTAATTATATTTCAAAAACTAAAAGAAAAAATAATTGTGATGGATAAAAATTCTTCATTTGCCGTTTGATGAGAAATCCAACGATTTATTATTTAAATCAATATGTACTGCAGTTTGTCAAAATTTCATGACTCAGGATACGCCACCTGAGAGGGATGAAAATTCACAAACATGGAAGAATGTGTCTGCAGTGTAGGATCGGCCCTGATGCCTAACTGACCCCTGACAACCTGTTCTCTTGCTCTGCAGTACTGGCGATCTAGTAGCGAATTAGTGACGGTCCTCAGGAGGATCTGTGTTCGGACAACTGTCTGGATATTGCCGACGTGGTATATCCCATTAAGACCCAAATTATTTTTATCTTTAACTATTAAATTCTTCCGGTTATTAATACTATATGGACCTCAAGGACACTGGGAAAAATAGTAAAAAAATCCTACTTTCCCCCCTGGAACGTAGACGATACCCACGTGATCATGCGGTTGGGTGTTGTCTGTGAAACAGGTCACCTATGAAAATTTACGAGTTATACATTTTAGCTCTAAGTTGATAGAAGAAACAATCTTAATTCAACTAGAATTGTTACAAGTAAGGAAATTATTGATGTATAATTAACTTTTTTATTAATTCATTATTTATTTACAGTAAAAATCTTTTGTTTTGCTTTTGACAAGTATAGATAACCATTATATTTTTCACAACATATTTTCGAGCTGCTTTCGTAGTTTTCAAATCTGCTCATGTGTGTATGCGAGACTTTAAAATGTCATCAACACATCAAAAATGGCTATGCATGTCAAGCCTTTTATCCTGGAATGGACAGGATAAAAGCCATGACATGTATAGCAGGTGGGTTATAACGCTTCGATCTTTTTGCGCGCGAGTGGAATTACAACACTGTTATCATTATCATCAGTTAAAATAATTTTGTTAGTAGGTGGAGAGGCTGCTAACGCTTCAACTACCTCTAACTTTAATTTTAAGCGATCCATTTTGATTTTTAGAGGAAGTTTATTTGATATTACATCTTGTTTGCACAGAAACCAAGAATTTGCAACAGCAAATTTAATGATATGAATGTGTTCAAGAGACTTTTATGGTAAAGAATGATCCAAAATTGTCTTTCCATTTCAGATATTTTCATATTTTTCTTCATCGCTCTCATCTGGACTTGATTCTCCTTCCTGTATACGCGATTCATATGTTTTGTTCGCAGCATTGTCATCATCCAAGAGATCATTAAGCTCTGATTTAACTTCAATCTGATTTATTCATCAATTGCAAAATGTCTTCTTGTGTGAGAACTCTTCTCCGTTTAGACACCTGAAAAAGATTTTGGTTAAAAGTTAGCACAGTATTCCTTGAAAAATGGTAAAATGTGTCAGAAAATTTCATTATTTAAAAAAATAAAACATTTAAACCACACCATACTAACTCCCACCGGAAAACCCAGATTTTTTTTGTGGGGGAGGGAGGGAAGAAATATGTGGAGGCAGATATCTGTGGAGAGTATAAAAATGCCATACTCCACAACAAATGTATGAAAAAGAAAATTAATTGCAAAGAGAGAGAGAGAGAGAAAGAAAGGGACTCACACACATCATGGTGACCCCCAAGAAAATTTGGTTTTAATTGTATAACTATATATTTCATTTTTATGTAGACTTTCATCAAAATTATTGAAACGGAAAAGAAAATTCGCATGGTAAGTACTTACCTTTACAGCTGAAAGTGACTCAATTAACGCCCAACCCGCACGATCGTGCGGGTAACGAAATCCCGAGTGCTACAAGCCACATTAATAGAGTATAATTAATATTTTTTCTATTTTACAATTATTTAGACATTAATACAAAATTTTGTATCGAAGCAATTAGAGAAAATATTAATAATTACCTTTTTACTACAGATAAAAAGAGGATGTATTTTCGTTGTATTTGAAAACAGAGTTAGATTTGCCTGCTGAAAGTAAAACATGGACCACAATCATCGTCTGTTGACAAAAAGTAATACTTTACACTTTCTAAAAACCAAATCAAGTGTCAGATTCTCCATTTTCTTACATACGACTATTCCAGAAGTAAAAACGTATAAGAATATCTAACCCGCACGATCATGCGAGTTGGGTCTTCAAGGGTTATAGGACCTTAGGTCGTACATGAAGATACTTTCCATTTCCATGAACACGACAACCAAGTAACCCAGTTCCCAAACATCTTCTGAATATTTTTTAAGCAAATTGGTTAAGGTATATCCAAATGGTGGATTGCTCTCTTTTAGTTTCCGAGATTTTACAGAAATACATGAGTAATATTAAGGAAAGTTTTTATTTATGTTTGGAAATTTTATGATGATGAGGTTATTTAATATATTTTTCCGAAATCTCGTACATGAGATGGTGGTCGAATTCATTAAGAAATTGGAAAGTTTTCCTGCGTTCTAAAATTCGAGTTGTGAGAATTTTTCGCTTCGTTTCTGTTCCCTCATTATTCTCGAATTATCATTACACTTCAGATGAAGCTTGACTCAAACAATTCGTTTCTATTAATACACAATGAGGAGAATAGGAATTAGGAGACTGAGAAATTCCTTGAAATGTAAATGTTCCAAAACAAATCCGTGACAGTATATTATAAACGAACCATGGAATTTCTGGAATACTTGCAACTGTAGACAGAAATTTCCGTATTATACTTCCACTCGAAAGAAAGTTTGTATATGCATTATTACATGTACTAGTATATATTTTTTATCATTAAAAACCTCTTAAACTAAGTTAATATAGTTTGTATAGGCTTGTTTTTATTCAGAAATTTGTTAAGCTTTTTAATCATAAAATGTGAGTTTTAAAATGAAATTTTAAAATAACTGAAGGGGAATTTTTAAAGGTATAGGGAATTTTAATGAATTTTCTTCAAAAGTGGAAACGAAAGCTGTAATAATGTGATTCAATATTTAATTAGAATAAAGTGGAATGCTTATCTTTCTATGCCATTTAATCATTTTTTTTTTTGAAAACATAATGATTTTGGTAAATATACTTGTTTTTTTTTTAAATTTTATTTTATGTAAAGTGAAAATTTTGTATTTCTCTATGAATAGACAAATAAAATAAAACTTCAGTTATTTCATGTAGAAATTTAAAATTACAAACTTAATTAATATTTTGTATATGTTTAATGATTGAATTAGTTAATATGCTTTGTTCTATGTAGCAATATGTGTTTTCAATCTAGAATAAACTAAAAAATCATCCTTGCCCACACAGATTACAAATAATCATATTTTTAAGAAACATTTGTAACCTATAATTAGGTATTTTGCAATTGAAAATTCAATTATAAAATTTGATCTTATAAACATTTTTTTTTTACTTCTGCAGGGTGTCCCGAATCTTAATTATAATCGAGCTCAAGGTGAAAGGTGGGGTCATTTCTGTTCTGGGAAAATATTAAAAGAATTGCTCTGCTCTTGGTTAAGAAAGGACGAACACACTTTCGAAAATGTGGTAAATTGACACCCTTCATCACATCATTAGCTACAGTGACCAGAAATTTCCCAATTTTACGATGAATTTTTCACTAATATTACCTTACATAACCATACTATTAATTGCAATCACAAGTCAGACAAAGAACTTTGTTGGTTTAGTTAAAATTAACATAATTTGTGTGAGTCGGGAATCGAGAAATGTATGCCACCTAATTTTGATTCTCAATAATAAGAAAACTATTGCACACAAGTTTTTAATTTTTTTTTTAATGTTAACTATTTTGTAAAAGAAAAGAAAATGACAATAATTTCCTCCATTTACGACTGTGAGTAATAGCACGGCTATGAAAGTTAACGTTAATGAAAAAAATCACAAAGAAATTGTGGAATTTGCGTTCAAAATATATACTGATGTGAGGGAAGGTATCAACAGAGGTGTTTTTAAAATGAAGATATTATACAAATAAAAAAAATTCCCTATGATTTCTGCGCATAGGGAAGAGCAGTTCACCTAACTTTAGTTATCCATAAAAAGAAAACTATTGCACATAACCACCAGGCAAATTTCTCAAAAGGTGAGATTTCAAATATGTGCAATAGTTTTTAATGGACAACTAAAGTTAGGTGTCCCCTAACTTTGATTATCCATAAAAAGAAAACTATTGCACGTAACCCCAGGCAGATTTCTCAAAAGTTGAGATTTCAAAATGGTAATGCACTTGCTCTTCCCTATACACAGAAATCATAGGGAATTTTTTTTTTGTAGAGCATCTTCATTTTAAAAAAACCTCTGTTGATACCTTCCATCACATCAGTCAGTGCTCTGACCGCAGATTCCACAATTTCATTGTGATTTCTTCATTAACGTTAACTTTCATAGCCATGCTATTAATCACAGTCGTAAATGGAGCAAATTATTGCCATTTTCTTTTCTTTTACAAAATAGCTACATTTGAAAAAAACTTGTGTGCAATAGGTTTCTTACTATGGAGAATCAAAATTAGAGTTTCATACTTTTCTCAAATCCCGATTCTCACAAATTACATTAATTTTAACTAAATCAGCAAACTTTTTGTGCGACTAGTGACTAGTGATATGAAAGGTGACGTTAGTGAAAACCTCATCGTATAATTGTGACAATCTGTGGTCGCAGTAGCTAATGATGTGATGTAGAAAGCACATTTTCCACATTTTTGAAAATGTGCTCGTCCTCACTTAGCTAAGTCAAGAATATTTTTTTATATTTTTTTCTAGAACAGATGTGACCCCACCTTTCACCTCGTACCCGATTATCGTTAAGTTTGGGCAATCCCTGCATTTAATCCCGTCGTGTAATTTGAAAACAGCCGATTTCTACAACATTTAAAATAAATTAAATATTAAACATCATGAAATTTATTATATATTTCGCTTGTTACCATTCATTAAATTTTTCTTGATATTGAGAAATCGAAAGATATAAAAAAAATGCTCATGCCGATATTTCACTAATTTAATGGCCTCACTGCATTGTGAGGTTATTATCAAGTGCAATTTTATTTCTACGTTTAAAACAAAAATACATGAAAGTCAAAATTTCTTTGACTTCTTTTACTTTATATTATAAACCATTTTTCTGTCAATATTTTCACAAAATTAGAGTGCATAATTTATTTTTACTCGCATCTTCAAGTTCCGATATGACTAATAATTTTCTTTACATTAACTTAATTAATTAAGGAGTTAAATCTGCAACGTAATTGTTCCCCTCGTCACCAACCGGTAACTTTAAACACATTTCTTTTTCTTTCTGTCGTTATAGAAATAAACACTGAAACTCATTTCTTAAAAGAAATTGTAATTAAATTATGCATGTATCTGCTCTTAAATATCTAAAAATTTTAAGCTCTGATTACAAGGTATTTTTGAAGAATATGTTATAAATCCAACTTGTAAACAATTAATTTTTTGCTTAAGATTTCAGTGCACACAAACAATCTTTTTAATGTAAATTAATTAAGTTTAGAAAAAAATGAAACTATCTTTATTAAAAAAATTACTGTTGATTAAAATATGAAATTAATTCAATTTTAGATGAGATATTTTGATATTTATCTTTGTAATAATTTAAAATTATCACTAAAAGTTATATGTGTACTAAGTACCAAGCAATGCACAGGCTAAATGTGTATAAGAATTATGCATTCTTTTCTTGTGGTATATGATGTCTAAAAAATGTAAAATAAATATATATAGCATACAAAAATTTGATAATTGAGATAAGCATTTTCATTGCAATAAGTTAAATTATCCCCAAACTGTTTAAAAGTTGAATTCTATTCATGAGGAAAATGGATTTGTTAGGATCTTGATGCAAATGAAAATACTTTCAAAATTTATTTTAAAGATATCACATTCAAAGCAATACGTCACATATTTCACATTAAATCAAATTATGCATTTATATGCTTTAAAATGAATAATTTACCAACGTTATTATTTATCAAACTTTATGTCACTTAGATCTTAGTACATCGCTAAAATATTTTTTTCTGTTGATATGCCGGCTGACATCCAAACAACGCGTCAACTAACAAGTGAATTTCTGCCATTCATGAAACAAAACAAAACCCTCTGTCTACTCTTTCATGTTACCATACTTAGAAAATGGAGCAGCCATTCCCGAATAATGAAACAGAGAAGCCGTATTCAGTTATTAGAGAGAGTCGGAAAAATACTTCTCTGATATCTATAGAAACAGAAGCCGTGAGCTATGTGTGCGTCATCGTTAAAATTGTAAGGAAAAATTCAAGATAAATCACAGAAAAATGAATGCAAATGGTATTTGTTTTCATTGTACCTTTAGTTCATTGCGCTTAATTGGATTTGGGAGTTTACATCGTAAATTGTTCTTTAAAGTGATTCTCCAATAAGAAAAATTTCCATTTTTGCACGATATTTATTTTATTTGACTTTTCAAAAACCCTTTTTTTTCTTGTAATGTTGCCTTAAAATATTTTTGGGTCTGCGATTGATTTTTAAAAAATAAGCTCTTTCAGTTTATTACATAAAATTAATTTAATTTTTAATACTACTTTTTTGTTCTTCCACCTACTGAAAGCTATTTGAAGGTAGGACAACTTATGTTTTGCATTTTTTTTTTTTATATCGCATTACAAGATATTTATAAAAATATGGTTTAAAATACTAAAATTTGCAAAAGAATTAAAAATTCAATACATATTGCATTAAAAAAATTTAAGAAATTATAATTATTACTTTCCAAGATTATTACTTAAGGAAATTATAATTATTACAATTATATACTTAATGGAGCATCACCGACTCAGTAACAAGGGGATCAAATTAGTGGTATTTCAAAATTTCTGCGTACGAGACGCATCCCACCTAAACTACGCCAACAATGCTTCTAATTTTAAAAATCTAATTAAACGATCAATCAAAGCTCTTGTCAGGAAGACCGCTACAAACAAGTTTTCCCACAAGTCTTGGAGGAATGCTATTCTGAATTTGCATAATGGCCCAAGCGTAGAGGGGTCGCTGAATTCAGCCTAGCCACCAGACTTCCTGCGAAACCATCTGATTGACTCAAAGATGTTCCTTCCCAATATGAACTCTGTGCAGTTCTAGAAAGGTTATGGACTCACATATTCTACATCAGGGGTGGCGAACCTTTTTGGATCAAAGTCCATTTTTTCTAAAGAAGTGTTTAATGAGGTATAGACGTGCCGACAAATTATTTTAGTTGTGATTCTTGAGAAATAATAACTAATACTCTATCCACTAAAAACTCTTTATTTACTTTTAAAAAATACCTTTTGATACTGTATAGTTGTAAATGTTTTAGTTATACGTGTGATTCAAATTAAAGTAACATTACTGTGATTCTTTTGTTGCAGATTGGATGGACAAGTAGCTTTTTAGTATTGTAAGATGTTACTTTTAGTGGAATTGCATGCTGAATTGCAGTTGCCAAATAATTTCTAAGCAGTTAATTATTTTTGCTGCGATTCACTTTTTTGTCAAGAGGATTTGTGATTTGTTTCAAATGCCACTTTACAGACGATGTTCTGCATACCATTGTTTCAGAACATAAACCACACACCGCCTGGCCACTTTTATTACTAAAAAATTCCATATTTCTAGATTCACTGTTTGTAATTCTCTGTTACACTTACTATCTTGCACTTTTTGTTCTTTTGCTGAACTAGCCATGTTAATTAAGAGTTAAATTTCATAAATAAACACACTTACTTGTAATACTTCATAG
Organism: Trichonephila inaurata madagascariensis; assembly: GCA_019973955.1. Lineage (NCBI taxonomy): Eukaryota > Metazoa > Arthropoda > Arachnida > Araneae > Nephilidae > Trichonephila > Trichonephila inaurata. The sequence continues at coordinate 9,456 of BMAV01002103.1, read as the reverse complement.
TGAACTTAGTTATTTTGAAATAAAATGCAAACCATTTTGATCACTGACGTGCCCTAAATATTGTGTCACGTGCCATTGATGGAACTCGTGCCACTGGTTCGCCATCCCTGTTCTACACTGTCCTGCTCTGCACAAGACGTTTCTCGCTGAGCTTTAGTGGAAGTTTAGAGATATGTTAGACTGATGACCTGTGTTTCAGCTCTTTGTTGTTCTTGTTGTTCTATTGTGTTTTCTTTTTCTTTATACTTGTTGTAACTGTTCACTATCTGCAATTAGAAATTTAAAAAAAAATCCATGAAATTTCTAAAGACGGGGATTAACACATAGTGGGATATAGCAAGTTGTACAAACATATCTCGTTCTTTTCTCATGTGTTTTATCAGAGCATTAACGGCAACGCTTATATCTTTTTCGTAAAAATGACATATATCCATCAAATTTAGCTAATCTTACACCATCTGTTCAATTTTTCTTGTTGCTCGGGAAGCTTACAGGTCATCATTTGCATTTAGGACCTGAAAATTCAGAAATCAGTTGTCGTGCGAACCGAAGAGATAGCAGCAGAACTCATTGGTGGAAATTAACTTCCCATCGAGACATTTAAAAATTTATATAGATGGTGGAGGTATAATTCCCTCACAGCTTTATAAAGGGTTTAAGAAATTTTCATTCGTCAATTATTCGTATTCAACTACCATTCAAAACAGATTTGTTTAATTTGGTGGGAAATCATTTAACCCGTTCAGGACAATGGGATGTTTCCTGTTAAGCCTAACTTCATTTTAAAATTCATATAAAATCATTACTGTAATAAAGTACGAAGAAGTTTATAATTTATAATTATTCAAAATTCCATAACTTTCAAATTAAGATCACACCGGTATAATCACGGCCCTCAAAATGAGCAAAACGCAATCTCAGAATGTGATCACTTAATATATATATATTATCGGTCCTTCACTTTCATACAACCTCTGAAAAATTAAAATACGGGAATAGTCTGTAACATTAACGTAGATGAAATATTAATCAAAGTTACCTTACTGTCCTTTGAAATAGTTACCTCCATAACTATGCACAGTTAAGATATACCATACATGTCCTGGAAACTTTGTAAGGTCTTTGTGATGGAATTCAAAAGCCTTGTCACGTTTCGCTGGATGTTAGGAATATCGTCAATACCGATAACACGTTTTTCTCATTCCTAAATTCCGGGTAACGATTTGTCGCACGGATTCACGGTTAATATGTAGTTCGTCAGCTATCATGCGCGAAATTAATTGACGATCTTAGTGATCAATTTACTAACTTTCTCAATGTTTTCGTCACCGATGGAGGTCTCCGGTCTTCCGCTACCGGGTTGTCAAAACACTTTCCAGCCTCCTCACCAAAACCGGCGAACCACTCTTGCACACACTTCATGGACAGTGCTTGATCTTCATAAACACTTACCAGTATTGCATAGGTTTCTTTCGATGTCTTGCCAAGCTTAAAACAAAACCTTACATTGATCTTTCATTTCTTCACTTTCTTGTTCTCAAATAAGAACCAACGTACTAAACAGCCACTTTGTAAAACAGTTTTACACGGAACACACATGAGTCTCAACTAAACAATGGTGGGGGCAGATGGTCAACACCCGCTGATACGCATATACACAATTTTGTTTTCCAGTGTTGTCAGATCGCCGTTCTAACTTTATTCACCAAACTTTAATTTTCAGAGGTTGTATATGTAATCATAGTCCTGAACAGGTCAATGGAAGTTTTTCCAAGTGAACGGTAATTTATCTTAATTTTAGGAATTCTTAAACTCTCACTTGCTCGAAATTATTTTCGAAATATAATATGAGGTTTTAAATGTAAAAAGTTCTAATAAAATTCTTATGTTTATCTTTTATTCTTAATATATGTCCGCCTATTTAAAAGTTTACAAGGCACTTTTCAAGAAGTATTTTTTTTTCCTGGTACTAACTGTATGCTAGAAGCATAAAGTCTGAGAACCAAGTTCTATAATGTGTTTTCCGTTAAAACCTCAGTTTATTTATATATTCACTTTCTGAAGGACTATATCTCAAAATAATTCCCATTTGGAAGTCAGTTACTCTACAAATCTCCCAGGAATCTAAATGCATCCAGCATTACATATTGCTCTTTGATGAAAACTTTTCACTTAGGAATTTAATCAACTAATTCCTCTCCTCAGTCTCAGGCTTCTTAAAAAGGCAAACTGACTCACATAAATAAAGCTAAAACGTGTGAACTGGTTTTCCACTTCGGTACAGAACTCTGTGATCTAACATATTTACTCGCACTTAAATAAACACAACACAGGCACATGATCCTGAATCTCTCAGGTGATTACTTAATTCTTTGCCTTGCAAGAGGCTCCATTGATGAATTTCGTGCTAGAGAGTGGTCTGGCACGACAAATTAGATGAGAATAATATTAAAACAACAATATGTGTATTTTAATGCATTAGCGTTAGTGGGAATCACTACTAGCACAAGAAGCACATTACTCGATCTCTGTCGGAAATAAGGAAATTGAATATTTTTAATTGCGCTTTAAGGAAAAAATTTTACTTTGCGTTTTCTTATAACCTGTGTGTGCTTTGAAAGTTTAATTGCGAAAGAGCCCTTCGAAGTTTCAAGTCATGAAAAGGCCATTATATGCAGAATCAAATGTTTATTGAGATCTTTGTACGTGATGAAAAACGTTTTGAATGAATGTTTTAAGATAATTGATATTTGTATAGCTTTCCTTTCCTCGTTATTTTTTAAAAACTAAAAAGGTATATAAACCATAATTTTTATTTCAAAAACTGTTTCTAATATACTTCAAAAAAGGGACCTGAGAATTGAAGCAAGGCTTTGTTTTATTTTTAATATATTTGTTTTAAATTTTATTAAATTTTCCATGAAAAGTATTACATTATGTTACATAATTATTTTGGTGTGTATCAGTGCAAATTTCGCATCTTATATCGGTTTTTAGTTTTCTTTATCTCGTTTAACTGTGTTAAAATCTCATAGTAAATTACCTACCTGTACCAAGGAATTTTAAATGTAACTAGGCTCAAAATTCTCGCATTGACGCAGTGAGGAAATTCTGAGACCGTCCTGTGTGAGAGTGTCTGAATGTATTTGAAGTGGCGCATTTATGGAGAAAAGAACCTGAGACCTACGAAATCGTAAGCACGTAACATACCACTAGACAAAAGTGATCACTCCTGTCCCGAGGTTGTTACTGGTTTATGTAGATACCACAGCTACATATATTTCTCTTTTTCTGAAAAAAATTACAAAGTCCTTCACCAACAACCCTCGTGCTGTTTCATTCACTTTGCAACGTTAATAAATTATCAATCCATAAAAAATGACTAGATTGAAAACAATTGATTGAATGTGCAGCAACGACAAAAAATTTGAATTTTTCATCTAGAACTTTAAGTATAGAATGTGTGGTTGCATTCAGAATTATAAAATCTCATTTAATGTATTGATTTAATATTTCAATCTTTGTTAATTATTTATATTGTTACGAATTTTATGTAAATAATGTAAATAATTTGTATCTGAATGTGCAATGCATTTATATTACTCTATGTTATATTTATTTTATGTTAAAATTGTAATATTCACAAGCAAAGCCGTCCGTTACGCTATAAGCGTTTTAATGAGAACTTAGCGATAGAGCCAAGTTGGCATCATTTTTGGCGACCGAGTTGGCGGCCAATTTGGTGACTTTGGTGACCATTTTGGTGATATTGGTGACCATGTTCCTGAGTTCGGTATCCTCTGGATTCTTCTAGAAACTTGTGGAGAAATCCACGCTAGCAGGATTTTTCTGGAAGTTCCGCCGCCCATATTGAATCCGCCGAAACGAGAGTAAGTCTTGTTTCAGCCAGCGATTAGCGAGCATTGTTTTGACTAGCAATTAGCTCGGCTGTGCTTATGAATAATCTTTTACATACGCGTATTTTAGACACTGTTAATTGTATCTGAGTGTTGTTGAAGGTGTATATTTATTAGGTGAATATTTATTCTGTGAATATTAATGCTGCATCCTGTATTTCGAAGACTGGATTTTTGATAGTAAATTGCCATCACTCTTAAAGAACTGTCTTGTACTTTGTGGCTGATTTGCATAAAATCCTTGAACCCCGATCAACATAACAATATTTATACTTTAAAATTTATTTTCATTCCATTTTGAAATTTGTTCTTGTTCACTTATTTTCTTCCATTCAAACTTTTCTGTATTCTTGGTTGCCATAAAAATGAAATAGCTTACATAATGATTATACCTGGTGGTACTAAGGATTCACGATAAGACGACAGATAAGATATTATTCAAAAAGCAATTAACAAGGGAAAATAACTCATTGGTAGATTTTTGAACCAGGCATCCTTTATGAGATTATGTGACGTCTCTCGCGTCTTTCTGATTAACATGACTCCTATGTTCTTTGACGGCCACGATTGATGGCAAAACTTTTCCAACCCAATACCAAGAAGAGAAACGGATCGAATATGTAAATGAGATATACTATAAAAAGGATATCGTGATAAACTAGATAGAGCAGTAGCAAGAGCCTAAGATAACATAAGATAGCCTGGCATGTAGGCTTAGAGGTTGTAGTGTGGAATCATTCTGATCAATAGCGTGACAAAGCTTGAGTGTGAGGAAATCTTGCGGACCAAGAATAAGCAGTCAGAAATTAGCTGCCTTGTGGATCAGAATCTTCTTATATAAAGTTATAGATTATATTCTCTAGGTCCAAGGGACCCAAAACTGAAAAGGTAATATTAGATATTAGTAATTAGATAACGGGATTATTTAGGATAATTGAGATAGAGGATCGAGGAAATGGCGTGATCTGACTTAAATACGTGAGGATTTACTTTGGGCTTGACTCTCACTCTAATTAATAATTGTCAAATTAAATTTAAGTATTATAAAGTTACTGCTAACCAAAGTTGTATTAGGTATGTCTCATCATTTTGATAATCCCACACCTCTAACACTTTGGAACCGGCGGCAAGACACATGGTCATCACAGGATGGCTATGTCTCAATAACATGAACGTTTTTAATTCTGGGTTAGGTAATGTAGGTGGAAATACAATTCTGAAATGTCTTACTTTTGGGGTCGAGGAGAATGTTGCTGAGTTTATCGAGGTGCATCGATAACAATATTCAGTTACTTGAAATCCCAAGTAATCTGTCATGTGCTTACTTAAAAAGTCATCTCAGGGGAAGGGCTCAAGGTGGTATTCGATATTTGGGTCGTTGTTAGTACAGAATACAGCCACGGATTTTTTGCTTTTAGCTCAAAAGCTGAATTAGCGAAGGCTTTTTTCCGCGATCAAGGCAGAGCTTTAATCGGGTTTTTATGCATCCCAGCAGGAAGAAATCAGGACGCGACTGATTTTGTATATAGATTACTAAAATAGAAGTTTAGAATTAGGAATGTCCCAAGCAGACTTAGTGGATCATATTTTGGTTCGACTCGAACCACAGGTACAGGACTACGTGAAGTTAGAAATCCACAAAATGCAGTACAACTTTTAGAAGTCCTGGCTAAATTCGAAGAGATATTTCTTTGGAATTACAAAGGGGTTATCAGAACTGCGAAAGTAGCAGAAGGGCGAGGTCAAAATGCGCATAGGATGCCCACAATTTTGAAGCTTGTATTAGAAGCACAAGGAGAAATTCGGAAATAAGAGTAGACCAAATAACTTAGAAATGAGTTTTTACGAGGAGTAATAAAGTAAATATAAGAGGGAGGGTTCGAGGAAGGGGCAGGTTTAAACTGGCAATGATCAGAGATTCAACAATAGGGGTTACTCATTTTCCGAAATAGGCAGAAATGATAATTTTAACTAGAGGGATAGCGAAACAGGTTAGAGTGATGAATTTCAGTGAAGAGGTGATAGGACGCAAGGGACGATTAAATATTATGAAGGTTAATGATCAACCGCAAAGAGGGTGTCGACAAGAGACAATTAGACTTTTCCAATATGTATAGCACCCGTAGAACTTCCCCACGTACCTATATTATTAAATAACACATTTTTGAAAGCGCTATGGGACACCGGAGCAGATAAATCTTTTATATCGGAAGAGGTATATAGAAAATATTTTTTCTATAAACAAATATAAAAAAAATAAGAGCTCAGGTAATAACAGCACAGGGTGCGAAATGATACTTAAAAACAAGGGGATTGTAGAATTAAAATTAAGATCAGACAATTCCGAAAGAAATTGGTCATTTTCTAAAATACAATGGTAGAAAGATTTAAATACCCATGTATTCTAGGTATAGATTTCTTGGTAAGTAAAAGAACTGTATTAGATTTTTGTCAGAAATCGTTGAGAGGTAAAAGATTCTCAAATAAATAAAAGGTGGTTGAACAATTAAAAGGAAAAAAGTTAGGAACCGATTTATCTAAAACAAAATTGGGGAAGTAGAAAAAACAAAACTACAAAAATTGTTTTAGTAGTTTTAAAGGGTTATTTTTCAGACAAACCAGGTCTTACTCATGTCTTATACCATGAAATTGACACGGGAGATAACCCACCAGTAGCTTCAAGGCCTTATAAGTTATGATCGCACTAAGCAAGCAATAATAGATTTTCACATACAAAAATGTTGTTACAAGAGGAAACGATTGTTCCAATTCAGTCCCCCATACGCGTCACCTGTTGTATTGTGCAAAAGAAAAATAATGGGTTACCACCGGATAATCGGAAGCATATAGATTTGCGGTGACTGCCGAAGGTAAATTCGATCACAAAGTATCCGCGATACCAGCACACCGTTAATAGATACATTAACGAACCTTACCATATACAACAATAATGTCATCTCTTAGCGATCTAGAAGTGGGTATTTTCAATGGCAGTAAACCCCAGCGATATAGTTAAGACCGCATTTAGCAATGAAAGTGGCACATATGCTTTCAAGCGGATGCCATTCGGTTTATCAGGAGCAGCTCCCAATTTTTCAAAAAGCAATTGACATAATCCTAAAAACCGGTGATAGGGAAATTTGTGAGGTGTTTACATGGATGGCATTATTATCGCGCATTTTCCATGAAATTTCACTCACCATGTTGAACATTTAAAGGAAGTTTTTCGTTGTTAAAGGATGCAGGATTAACATTAAATAAGGAAAAATGTATAAATTCGCGTGCGATGAATTGAAAAATATTTGGGATTAGTGTGTAGAAAAGAAGGAATTAAAACAGATGAGACAAAGGTTAGAGCTATACAAGAGATGAAACCACCCGTAAAAAAAAGAGGTATCAAAGTTTTTAGGTATGTCCCAGTGGTACGCAAAAATTTATTAAAAATTATGCGGATATTTGAAAACCATTTTTAAAATCTTAAACAAAAATTTAAAAAAATTTTTTGGTCCATTGAAGCAAAAAAAGGCATTCGAAGGGTCAGGAGGCGGAAACAAAAGCGCCGTTTAAAATTCCAATTTTCGGGGAACCATTCGGTTTTTCAGATGCCAGTTCGATTGGTTTTAGGACGTACTAAACCCAAAAAAAACAGACCAGTCGATTTGCGTCACGTCCCAAAACAACGCAGGGGAATTACACAGTAACCAAAAAGAGAATTCGCTAGTATGGGCGTTGAACAAATTTTAGAACATATTTAGGAATTTTACCAATAAAGGTAAAACAGATACCCGCATTAACACCCTCCAATGGCAAAATTTATCGAGTAGGATGATTAGATGGGCACTAAAGTTGAAATTAATATAGAAGGGGAACATGGGGGGGGAAAACTCAAAATGCAGTGGCATTCTCTCAAGGAATCCAATTTAAAATATTATAATTGGTGAAAAAATTATTTGCCGTAATCAAAATTTGGTCTTTAGGAAACAATTAATAGAGGAACAAAAAATGAGGGGGGGTCATATAAAAGATATTTAGAAACCCGGGAATAACTCGGTTAATGCAACGATATGGAAATTGGTCCCGATTTCCTTTTAAATTGAAGGATTGTTATTTTATGCGGGAAACACCAACGTATTAAAAAAGCGTGTTTCATTAAAATCTTTTAAGGGAAAGAAAAAGAGGAATTTCATGAAAGCCAAAAAATGGACACGTCCGTTTAAACGTATCATAAAATTCGGGGCGTTTGTTATTTCCGTACATGAAAATTTTTTGATCAATATGTCTCACATGCCATATGTGCCAAATTAATAACTATAAAAAAACGTTACCAGTGGTCGGTTAAATCAAATATCGAATTATCCGGGTAGATAGTGACGTTAATTTATTAGGCCCCTATCCCATATCGAGAATAAGCGTAACCGCTATATTTTAGTAAAACCCCTCATTTTAGCAAATGGGCTGTTTTACCTCTTAAAGGGCCCCATCTCATTAAAAAGCGGATATTTTTTTATAACTTTATATCGCGTTATGGGCTCCCAAAAAAATTAATAAAAGGTAATGGTCCCCAATTTATATCCGGTTTTTTAGCCAAGGAAAGGGTTGGATAAGGCGGGAAAACTGTTGCATATCGACCACAACAAATCGGACTGAAGAGTTAATCGAGATATAGTGCAAATGATTGCAAATTACGTTAATGTCAACATGATACTTGGGATCAATTCTTACGTGGTTTGCCCGCATTCAAGCGGGGAATGAAAAAACGGGCCCCTGGGGTTATTTTTTGGTCGAAAATTGATTAAACCCTTTCAAAACTAGTTATGATATCGGAAAGCTCTAAATTCAAATTCAAGATATACAAAAAACTTTAAAAAACTAGACTAAGTACGAAAATTAAACAAAGGTGGGGAAAAAAAAATTATAATGAAAGTAGAAAAGGGCATAAAAAAAAAGGTAAATGATTGGGTTTTATTAAAACACACCCTGTAAATTCAGCGCTAACAAGTATGTGCTAAATTTAAACAAAAATTTGAGGGGCCTTATAGAGTCTTGGAGTTGGAACTTTTTAAAATATTGTAATAGGAAATCGGAAAAAGAAACGTTAACGTAAATAAATAAGAAAATATCGTCATAGGAAAAGTGACGAGGTCGAATTTGGAAAGGTATCCCCCCAAAAGTATAAGATCAATCGGAAACTAGTACTTCGGAAAAATACACCAAAAAATTAAATAGTAATATGGGAAAAAAAAAATCTGCGGTGAAACTGGTTAAGGCAAAAAGGTTTGGGAAAAAATCAAAACAATACAAAAATACAGAAGGACCCATAAAAAAAAATCACTGGTCAGATCACTACCTGTTTAGTAGGGGAAAGAAAAAAAAATAAAAAAGGGTTTTAAAATAACCAAGATAAAAAAATCAGGTATATCGGGGACAATGGAAAAAAGGGGAATGAAAAAAAATAATAATTTAATAATAAAAAACAAATTATTGTATATTTCCCGGATGAAAAAAAAGCGGAGAAACAACTAAGTTCCATTTGAAAAGT
>BMAV01002101.1:0-15507 GCA_019973955.1 Trichonephila inaurata madagascariensis | reverse complement strand
TATGCGTCGCTTAATTTTTGAACAAGCATATGCTCTGGCAGGATAACCAGGTATCCATCTCTGCACTCCTCGAGGGGTGCCTCTCTCTTCCTTCCTCTCTCTATGTAAGACCGGGCTCCTCTGGCCTTTGTGTCTCGCCACTCCGAAGAGGTCCTTTCTCGTCACTCGTCTGCCGCTTCCGGAAAAAGCGGTGGCCCCACTGACGAAGGTGCATAAATAGGCGCGAGACGGAACCCTCCGGAAAGGGCAGTCTCGCGGAGTGCCTAAATGGGTGGTATCCCGCCGAGCGGGAGGACCTCGTCGCCGTCCGTCCCAGCCGGAGACGGACGGCCGTGACACCGAAGTGCACGAAGCAAAAATTACGCTCCACGGGACCCTCCGAGGAGGGCAGTGTCGCGTAGGCCGAAATGGGTGATATCCCGCCGAGCGGGAGGACCTCTGGAGCCGTCACGGACGACGACGTGATTTGCTTCACGTAGCGGGTAGGTGGGACGGGTGGGACCCGCCCGGCCCGGACCGACCCCACGCGGTCCATTCCGTCCTTCGATCCAATGCGACATTCGATCGGGGACGAGGTAGCCGTCTCGAGCAGAAGACGACGGACCCACGAGAGCGATCGCGGGCCGAGGGAGGGCACAGCCGCCAGTACAACGCTTGAACGAGCGAACGAGCCTACGATGTAGTGCATTGCATCGTCTCAAACGAGTCTCCCCTATATAGGGCAAAACGGTTTCCAGACAAAAAGGAGCACCTCTTCCTCCTCCGACCGGGACGGCACGGCGCAAGCGGGACACTCCGTCGACCCAATCTTTGTAGTGGACCGCGTTCCGGTGGACTAACGTAGTACACCGGAACTGAAGTATACCGGAACGAGACACGATCGGCAGGGGTGCCGCACCACACCCCGGGGAGTCGGTGCGCCGGAACGAAAGTACACCGGAACGAGATCCACTCGGCAGGGGTGCACGCGCCGATTAGTACACCGGAACGACCGGAACGCCGGAAAAGGGACGCTCCGGAGGGTTGCCGGTTTCTCCTCCATTTTGAAACTGCCATCCCCTTCTCACCGTCCACCGGGACCCACGAAACTTCACACCGTCGGAAAGATCTTTCGATTCGCCGCCGCGCTGTATATTTTCTCGAAATAACCCATTTTTCCATTTTTCCCGATTTTTCCAAAAACACTCGAAATCGACCCGATTTTCGATAGACCGTTTCCGAATCGTTCCGAACACTCCGCATTTCCGACGACGGAATCCGTAGGGGGTCCCCGAACGGAGCGTGCTCTTCTCACTAAAATCGCTCCTTTAAAACGAAAATCGGCCGAAACTTTTTTTTTCACGATTTTCAAAAACACTCCAAATTTCCGTTCAACATTGAATAACTCCGTCGTTTATCGAAATAATCTCGCCAAACTTTTTCTCCGTGCGTGGGACCACGTCGTCCGTACACCGTACGAAGATTGAAAACTTCGATCGGAATTTGAATTTTTTAAAAATTTTTTCGTGTTTTGCGTTTTTTCGCCCCTAACTCGCGAACCGGTCGGGCCGGCTCCCGAAACGGGACATATTCCGAAAGATCTCGTCGAGTGCTTTAAGAATATGTATCGTTTCGGGTCCCTGTCTCGAAGGGGCCCCCTGGGATCGGGGCGACCGCAAAACACGATTTTTCCGAATTAAAAAATGATTTACGGTCTGATCTTTATAAATGACCACTCGTAATGTGCGAAATCGAGAGGGCTTTCTTTCCGATCAAAGAGTTTCTAAATAACTTAATAAACACAAGAGTTATTCCAAATAAAGTGTTTCGAAAGTGGGGACTTAGAAAAAATTCGACTCCTTTTTACGGCATTTTGGATCGTCCATAATTAAAGAACGGAAAGGGCCACATTCGAAATCTTTACAGATTCGGAAAGGTCTCGTCGAGTAGATCACGAAAATATATTTTTAGGGCCCCTGCCTCGAAGGGGACCCGTGGACCAGGGGGCCCTTTATACGGGATCCCGTATTTACGGAATTTCCGCACGAAAATTATATCACGGGTGCGTCCCGTCCAGGGGAGACACCCGTAGGAGTTTCGAAGCTCTGGGTGCAAAGGGGGCCCCTCCAGGGCCCCCGGAAGCGTTTTCCTCCGATTTTGGGGATCCCCCGACTCACTCGCTATGGGGGCCACCCTCACGAAAAGCACATATTCGGAAAGGTCTCGTCGAGTACTTTCGAAATATATATTCGTTTGGGCCCCTCCTCCAGGGGGGCCCGCGGCCCGTGGGGGGGGTCAAAAAATAGGTTTTTCCCGAATAAAAAAAGAACGGCTCGACGGATTTTCCAGAAATATGACTCTTTACGTGCGGAACGACGAGATCTTTCTTTTTCTTTAGAGTTTTCGAAAATCGGTGCACCGGAACGAAAGTTATCGAGAAAACATGTGTTTCGGTAGGCCGCACTTCCGGAACGTTCGAAAATTCATAAAAAAATAAATTACCTGTATTTTTCTAAAACTATATGTACTTTTGCGAGGAATCGAGAGATCTACCTTTCGGTGGGACATTTTGGAGGAACAGTGTGTTCTTTCAAAAGTTATTCGAGAAAAATGAGCTTTTCCGGGAAAAAATTTTTCCCGTTTTCCCAGATAAAAAAATAATTTACGGTCGGATTTTTACAAATGACCACTCGTAATGTGCGGAATCGAAAGGGCTTTCATTTTCTTTAAAGAGTTTCTAAATAAGTTAATAAACACGAGAGTTATTCCAAATAAAGTGTTTCCAAAGTGGGGACTTTGACAAAATTTCGCCTCCCTCGTACGCATTTTGGATCGTCCATAATTAAAGAACGGAAAGGGCCACGCTCTAAAACTTTGCAGATTCTGAAAGGTCTCGTCGAGTAGATCAAGAAAATATATTCGTTTGGGCCCCTCCTCCAGGGGCCCGCGTAGGGGGCCAAAACTAGGTTTTCCCGAATAAAAGAACGGCTCGACGGATTTTCAAGAAATATGACTCGTTACGTGCGGAAGAAGAAGACCTTTCCGGTTTTTAAAAGATTTCGTAAATAGGTGCAGGGGAACGAAAGTTATTCCGAAAAGAGTGTTTCGTTACACGAACGGTCGCGCCCGGTCAGGAGACCCCACCACAGTAACTCGTGTTTGCGGGAGTTTCCGCACAAACGATACCGCGGATACGTCCGTAGAGTGGAGACACCCGTAGGAGTTTCGAAGCCCTGGCCCGAAAGGGGGCCCCGCTGGGGCCCTTCTAATCTGTTTTCCTCCGATTTTGGGGGGCCTCCGACTCACTCTCTATGGGGGCCACCCTCACACAAAGCACATATTCGGAAAGGTCTCGTCGAGTACTTTCGGAATATATATTCGTTCGGGGCCCCAGTAGGGGCCCCGGCCGAGGGGCCCAAACACTAGGTTTTCCCGAATAAAAAGAACGGCTCGACGGATTTTCGAAAGAGAGGACTCTTCGGGTGCGGAACGACGAGATCTTTCTTTTTCTTTAGAGTTTTCGTAAATCGGTTCGTTAGAACGAAAGTTATGGAGAAAAAATATGATTCCGAAGGCCGCACTTCCCGGAACGTTCGAAAATTCATAAAAAAATAAATTACCGGTCTATTTTTAAAAACTATATGTACTTTTGCGAGGAATCGAGAGATCTACCTTTTGGTGGGACATTTTGGAGGAACAGTGTGTTCTTTCAAAAGTTATTAGAGGAAAATGAGCTTTTCCGGGAAAAAAATTTTCCCGTTTTCCCGGATAAAAAAATAGTTTACGGTCGGATTTTTACAAATGACCACTCGTAATGTGCGGAATCGAAAGGGCTTTCATTTTCTTCAAAGAGGTTCTAAATAAGTTAATAAACACAGAAGTTATTCCAAATAAAGTGTTTAAAAAGTGGGGACTTTGACAAAATTTCGCCTCCTTTTTACGCATTTTGGATCGTCGATAATGAAAGAACCGAAAGGGCCACGCTCGAAATCTTTACAGATTCGGAAAGGTCTCGTCGAGTAGATCAAGAAAATGTATTCGTTCGGGCCCCTGTCTCGAAGGGAGACCCCCGTGGACCGGGGGCCAAATCTCACACGGGGCGGCTCCGACTCCTCGAGACGGAAACTGGGGGGGCCCGTAATTCACGAACGAACGGGGCCATCCTCGAAATCTTTACATATTCCGAAAGGTCTCGTCGAGTCCTTCGAGAAAATGTGACTTTGGGAACGACAGTCCCCAGAGCGAGCCCCCCGGAAGGGGGGTCCCCGATCGGCCGAGGAGCGACAGGGGGGTCCCGGAACTCGGGAGTCCCCGGGAATTTCGGCTCGAAAAAATTACCGCGGGTGCTCGGGGTGGAGGAGAGCGCGACTCTGAAATTTCGAAGTCCTCCGCCCGACGGGGGGCCCCCCGCGACCCTCTGAAAATCGGGGGTTTCGTTTTTTTTACGTTTTTTCAAACGCTCGTAACTCCCGAACCGCGGGGAGGGCGGAGAAAAAGTTTACGTTTTCGGAAAGCTCTCGGCGAGAGGAACGCGGGCCCGGAGTTTCGAAGCGACGGCGACCTCGGGGGGCCCGGGGGGCCCGAAAGCGCCGAAACGAAAAAAAATTCGTAAAAAAAAAAATAAAAATGTTTTTTCGTTTCCGCCTCCGGATTCGCGTCCCGCGTCTCGCGACGGACCGGGAGCCCGATTTTGGAACGCGAGAAGCGCTTCGTTCGGGAGGTAGGCTCGTTCTCTCTAAAAAAGTGGTAAAACACAAGATTTTCCCTCATAAAGAAAAACGGTTCGACGGTTTTCAAAAACCGAACTCGTCGCGTGCGGAAGGGCGAGATCTTTTTTTTTCTTTAGAGTTTTCGAAAATGGGTACCGGGGAAAAAAGTTTTTTCCAAAAAAACAAATTTCCCGAAGGCCGCACTTCGGAACTTTTAATTCAAAAAAAATTCCCGGTAAATTTTTAAAAAAACCCAACGTACTTTTTGCGAGGAATCGGGGGTCTGGGTGGGACTTTTGAGGAACAGTGTTTTTTCCTTAAAGTTCTAAAAAAATGGGGTTTTTGGGAAAAAACCCCCCGTTTTCCCAAAAAAATAATTTACGGTCGGTTTTTTAAATGACCACTTAACGGGAAAATAAAAGGGCTTTCAATTTCTTCAAAGGGCAAATAAGTTTAAACCCCAAAAGTTTTTCCCCAAATAAAGTTTTTCCCAAAAAGGGGGGACTTTGCCCAAATTTTTTGCCTCCCTCGCGCTTTTTGGATGTCCTAGAAAAGAAGGGAAAGGGGCCCACGCCCCAAAAACGCAGATTCTAAAAGGTCTCGTGGGAAGTAGTAAAAAAAAATATATTCTTTTGGGGCCCCCTCCTAAAGGGGCCCGGGCCGGGGGGGCCAAAACCCTTTCCCCCGAAAAAAAAAACGGCTCGACGGTTTTTCAAAGAAATATGACTCTTTACGTGGGGGCGAGGGAAAATTTCTTTTTTTTGGGATTTTCGAAAATCGGTTCTTTAAAGGGAAGGGGGGTTATCGAGAAAAATATGTTTCCCAAAGGCCGCATTTCCCGGAACGTTCAAAAAATTCATAAAAAAAAATTACCGGTCTTTTTTTTAAAAAAGTGGTGACTTTTCGAAAAATAAAGTCTACCGGGGGGGGACATTTTGGAAAAAGGGACATTTAAAAAGTTATTAAAAAGGGAAAAATAAAGTTTTTCCGGGGAAAATTTTTCCTTTTTTCCCGAAAAAAAAATAATTTACGGCCCGGTTTTTAAAATGACCTCAATGTCCGCCCCATTCAATAGGGCTTTCTTTTCCAAAAGGTTTCTAAAAAATTTAAAATAAACACGGGGTTATTCCAAATAAAGTTTTTCCCAAAAGTGGGGACTTTGACAAAATTTCCCCCCCTTTTTGAAATTTTTGGATCGTCCATAATTAAGAACAAAGGGGCCCCCCAAAACTTTACGTTTCCCCGGAATGGTCTCGTCAGGTAGATCACAAAATAATTTTTGGGCCCCCTCCCCCCGGGGGGCCCCGCGGCCCTGGGGCCCCCGGGGGTTCCCCCAAAACCCCCCCCGGCGAGGCGATGGGCTCCCCCCCACCTGGGGCCCGGGCGCCTCCCCCGGGGCCCCTCCCCGCCGGCCCAATACAATGCTCGGTCGAGCCCAAACTCCCTAACCGCCCAATTTCCCCCGTCGGTAATTGGGCTGCCCCAATCCCCCTTTTGGGCCCCCGGGGCCCCAAAAACCCCCGGCCCGTCCCCCCGTCCCCCCCGGCCTGTGGGCCTCGCTCCTCGGTCGGACCCCCGCACCCCCCATGCCGTCGAAGTCCGAGGGGCGGCTCCCCCCCCGGGGGGCCCGGAGACCCCCTGGGTCCAATCTCTCCGTCGGCCCAATACAATCCCCGGTCAGGCCCAACTCTCATCGCCCAAGTCCGGCCGGCCCTCCCTCCTGGCCCCCATCGGCCTCGTCCGGACCGTCGCCCCTCGGTCCCTCCCCCAAACCGGAAAAAAAACGGAAAAGGGCCACGCTCTAAAACTTGCAGATTCTAAAAGGCCCGTCGGAAAGGTCGAAAAAAATTTTCCCTTTTGGGGGGCCCTCCCCCAGGGGGCCCGCGGATGGGGGGGCCAAAAACTGGGTTTTCCCCGGGAAAAAAAAAGAACGGCTCGACGGTTTTCAAAAATATGACTCTTTACGTGGGGAACGACGAAAATCTTTCTTTTTTTTTTGGGGTTTTCGTCGGTCCATTAGAACGAAAGTTATCAAAGGAAAAAAATTGGTTCCAAAAGGCCGCATTTCCCCGGAAGGGTTGAAAAAAATTCATAAAAAATAAATTACCGTTATTTTCAAAAAAGGTTCTATTTTTGGGAATCAAAGATCTCCCTTTTTTGGGTGGGACTTTTTGGAGAAAGGGATCGTTTTTTTAAAAAAGTTTTTAAAGGGAAAACGATTTTTCCCGGGAAAAAATTTTTTCCCGGATAAAAAATAATTTACGATCAATTTTTATAAATGACCACTCATAATGTGCGCAATCAAAGGGCTTTCTTTTTTCTTCAAGGTTTTAACCCAAACATAAAAAAGGGAGTTAACCCCAAATAAAGTGTTTTTAAAGTGGGGATTTTTGACAAAATTTCGCCTCCTTCGTACGCATTTTGGATCGTCGAAAATTGGAAGGGGAAAGGGCCCCGCTCCAAAAACACAGATTCGGAATGGTCTCGTGGTAGATCACGAAAACATATTCGTTGGGGCCCCCCTCCCCCAGGGGCCCCCCAAAAAGGGGGGCCCAAAAACCCTGGGTTTTTCCCCGTATTAAAAAAAGAACGGCTCGACGGATTTTCAAAATACGACTCGTTACGTGCGGAAAAAAAGGATTTTGGGTTTTAAAGATTTCGAAAAAAGGGTTTGCGGGGAACGAAATTTAAATTCCCAAAAAAGAGTGTTTCGTTCCCGAACGGTCGCCCCAGTCAGGAACCCCACCACAGTAACTCTTTTCGGGAGTTTCCCCCAAAACGATACCCCCGCCCGTCTCGTAGAGGGGGGGACCCGTAAAATTTTTCCCGAACCCCCTGGCCCAAAAAGGGGGCCCCGCTGGGGCCTTCAATCTTTTTTCCCTTTCCGTTTTTTGGGGGGCCTCCGACTCCTCTCTATGGGGGCCCACCCTCACACAAAGCAAAATATTCGGAAAGGTCTCGTGAGTCTTTCGAAATATATGTCGTTCGGGACCCCCTCTTCGAGGGGGGCCCCACGGGGGGGGCCCAAAAACTGGGTTTTTTTCCCGGGAAAAAAAGAACCCTCGACGGTTTTCAAAAGGGGACTCTTCGGGTGCGGAACGACGAGATCTTTCTTTTTCTTCGATTTTTTCGAAAATCGGTGCACCGGAACGAAAGTTATCAGAAAACATGTGTTTGGGAAAAGGCCCCGCACTTCGGAACGTTCAAAAATTAAAAAAAATAAATTGGCCCTTTTTTTAAAAAACTATATGTATTTTTGCGAGGAATCAAGGATCTACCTTTTGGTGGGACATTTTGGAAAAAGGTCGTTCTTTCAAAAGTTAAAAGGGGAAAATGAGTTTTTCCGGGGAAAAAAGGGACCCCTTTTTTCCCGAATAAAAAAATAATTTACGGTCGGTTTTTTTATAAATGAAAACTGGGGAAATGCGCATTAAAAGGGCTTTTTTTTCTTCAAAGATTTTTTAAATAAGTTAATAAACACGGGATTATTCCAAATAAAGGGGGTGTTTCCCAAAGTGGGGACTTTGACAAAATTTCGCCTCCCCCCCGTACGCTTTTTTGGATCGCCCCATAATTAAAGAACGGAAGGGCCACACTCCAAAACACAGATTCAAAAGGGTCTCGGGGTAGATCACGAAAATGTATTCTTTGGGGGCCCCTGTCTCAAAGGGGGGCCCCGTGGCCCGGGGCCCCTTTTTTGGCGGGCCCCGTGTTTCAGGGGTTTCCGCCGGGGAAACCCCATGTCGGGGGTACGTCCCGTCAGGGAGACACCCGTAGGAGTTTCGGCTCTGGGGGGGGCCCCCCCGGGGCCCCCGGAAGTTTTCCTCCCGTTTTTGGGGGGGCCCCCGACCCCCTTTCGCTAGGGGGGCCCACCCCCCACGAAACACATATTGGGAAAAGGGTCTCGTCGAGAAGATAAAGAATATATATTTCGTTGGGAGCCCCTCTTCGATGGGGGCCCCACGGCCGAGGGGCCCAAACCCGGGTTTTTCCCCGGGGAAAAAAAGGGGGCCCACGGTTTTCGAAAAACACAACTCGTCGCGTGGGGAACGAGGAGATCTTTTTTTTTCTTTAGAGGTTTCGTGGGATAGGTGCACGAGAACGAAAGTTATCGAAAAAATTTTGGGAAGGCCCACTTGGGGAAAAATTCGAAAATTAATAAAAAAATAACACCTGTATTTTTCAAAAAAGTCATTACTTTTGCGAAATCGAGATTTTGTCGGTGGGACAATTTCAAAAAAGTGCGGTCCTTAAAAAAGTTATTCAAAAAACGGGGCTTTTCGGGAAAAATTTTTCCCGTTTTCCCAAAAAAAATTTTAAAGGTCGGTTTTTTCCAAAGTGACCACTCAAAATGGGGCGGAATCAAAGGGCTTTCTTCCGGTACAAAATTTTTTTAAAAATAGGTAAATAGAACCGGGTTTTTTAAAAATGTTTCATTGTTTCTTTTTCGGGCATGTTAAAACATGTTTTACGTTAAAAAACTTTTTGGGGATGTTTAGGTTTCGTTCAAGGTTGCGGAATCTTTTAATCGTCGATAACTCCGGGAAACCCAAAGGGCCACGTTCAAAATCTTTACATATTCCCGGGAAGGGTTTGTCAGTAGATCACGAAAATATATTCGTTCGGTCCCCAAAAATTTAAGGGGGGCCCCTAAAAGGGCCCTTTTTTACGGGGGCCCCTGTTTCCCGGGGGGTTTTCCCCCGAAACTCATATCGCGGGTACGACCCGGTCAAATGGCGGCGACTGTTGGGTTTCAAGTCCTGGCGGGGGGCCCCGCGGCCCCTTCCCCCAGTTTTCAGCCCTTTGATTTTTGGGGGTTCCCCTTTTCCCCGCTATGGGGGCCCCCCCTCACAAAAACACATATTCGGAAGGGGCTCGTCGAGTACTTTTTGGATCTATTTTCGTTGGCCCCCCCCTAGGGGCCCGCGGCAGGGGGGCCCAAAAAATGGGGTTTTGAAAAAAAAGAACGGGTCGGCGGGTTTTCCAAAAAAGGGGGCTCTTCGGGTGCGGAACGACGGATCTTTTTTTTTCTTTGGGGGTTTTCTTAAATCGGTCCATTAAAAAAAGTTATCGAGAAAAATATGATTCGGAACCCCTTGGAACTTTTAAAATTCATAAAAAAAAAATTACCGGTCAATTTTTAAAAAATATACTTTTCTTTTGCGAGGAATCGAAGGTTTTACCTTTCGGTTTGGGAAAATTTTGGGGAAAAGTGTGTTCTTTCAAAAATTATTCGAAAAAAAAAGAGCTTTTCGGGAAAAAAAATTTGCCTTTTTTTAATAAAAAAAAATTTACGGTTTGGATTTTCTTGGAACCACTCGTAATTTTGCGGAATCGAAAGGGCTTTCATTTTTTTTTCAAAAAAAGTTTCTAAAAAAAGTTAATAAACAGAGGGTTTTTAAAAAAAGTGCCCCAAAATGGGGACTTTGACAAAAATTTCCCCCCTCCCTCGCGCATTTTTTGGGTCGTCCCCCAAAAGGAAAGGAAAGGGCCCGCTCTAAAAATTTACAGATTCGGGGGTCTCTCGGTAGATCACGGAAAAAAATATTCGTTCGGGCCCCTCCTCCCGGGGGGCCCCGGCCCATAGGGGGCCAAAAAATGGGTTTTCCCAAAAAAGAACGGGTCGACGGTTTTCGAAAAACAGGACTCGTCCCTGCGGGGAAAGAGGGTCTTTCTTTTTTTTAGGGGTTTTGAAAAACCCGGGTTTTTCCCCCCGGTTTTCGAGAAAAATAAGGTTCCCAAGGCCGCCTTCCGGAACGTTCGAAAATTCATAAAAATAAATTCCGGTCCCAAAAAAAGTCCCTGTACTTTTTTCGAGGAATCGGGGATCTACCCCCTTTTTGGGGGGGGACATTTTGGAGGAACAGTGTGTTCTTTCAAAGTTTTAGAAAAAAAATAAAGGGTTTTCCCGGGAAAAAAATTTTTTCCCCTTTTCCCGAAAAAAAAATAACTTTTTAGTTGGTTTTTTTAAATGACCCACCAACGTGCGTTTCGGAAAAGGGTTTCTTTTCCCAAAAGTTTCAAATAAAATTAATATAAAAGGGGTTTTTCCAAATAAAAGTGTTTAAAAAAGGGGACGACAAAATTTCAGCCTCCCCTTTGACGCATTCGGAACCCCCTTTTAAAATTCATAAAAAAAATCCCCCAAAACATTTTTTAAAAAACTTTTCGTACTTTTTGGGGAATCGAAGGGTCTACCTTGGGGTTTTTTCCGGGGGGAAAAGGCCCCTTATTTCACGAGCGATTCGAAGAAAAATGGTTTTGGGGAAAAAGGAAAAATTTCCAAAATTTTTTTTGAAACGATTTTTAAAAAGAGGGTGTGTGAGGGGGCCCTTTGGGGCCCCTCGGGTCTTTCCCATTTTTCCCTCCCTTTTTTTCGTGGGGGAATTTTTTTTTTAAAGGAGATTCGGCTGGGAAAGGGAAAGAAAAAAAAAATTTGGGTATTTTTTTTAAGTCCCGGGGGAAACCCAAAAAACCTCCCCAAATGCGAAATTTTGAGTCGGAAGGGACGGAATGACGTAAAATTTGATACCTGGCCCGTCCCCATCTTCCGCCCCTCCGTACTGTTTGGCAACGACTACCGTCGCCCCCTCCGACCTTTTTGAGATACAGGTAAAGGGGGAAAACTGATCGACCCTCCCCGGAAAAAACGTTGTTTTCCCAAAAAATCGGGGAACCGGGGGGCCCCGCGAAAACTTTACATTTTTCGGGGAAAAGGGCTCGTCGCGGGGATTCCGAAAAAATCGAAATCTCCCTCCGGGACGGGGGGGCCCCGGGGGGGAAAAACCCGTTTCGCGAAACCCGCGTCCCCGCGAACCGCCGAGGCGATCCGCGGGGAAACGCTATTCGGAAAAGGTCTTCCTCAGTACGTCCCCCGAAAAGAAGTTTTCGGGCCCCCTCTCGAAAGGGGGCCCGGGGAAAAAACCCCCTTTTCGGGGACCCCATGCCCCGTCGTTTGAAGGTTTCCGCACCCAAAACTTTACCGAAACGCGGCCCCTCGCGTCGAACACCCGCTCGGGTTTGCTAAGGTCTCGGTCGAAAAGGGGGCCCGCGGCCCCTCGGGCCTTTTTCTTTCGGGGCCCCCCTGCTTCCACGGGGCCCCCCTCCCCAAAAGCACATATTCGGAAGGTCTCGTCGGTAAATTTCCGGGGAAAATATATATTTTTGGGGGCCCCCCTTCGAGGGCCCCGCGGAAAGGGGGCCCCAAAAACCTTAAAGGTTTTTGAATAAAAAAAAACGGCTCGACGGATTTTTAAAAGGACTCCTTTTGGGGCGGAACGGCGGTCTTTTTTTTTTCTTTAAGGTTTTCCCCAAATTCGGGCCTTAGAACGAAAATTATCGAGAAAAAAATGATTCCAAGGCCCCACCCTTTGGAACGTTCCCAAAAATTTAAAAAAAATAAGTTACCTTTTTTTTCTAAAAAAATCATCACTTTTTCGGGGGAAACAGGGGATCTAAACCCTTTTTGGGGGGACATTTTTGGGGAAAGGGATCGTTCTTTCAAAAATTTTGGGAAAAAGAGCTTTTTGGGAAAAAATTTTCCGTTTTTCCCCGGGGTAAAAAAAAAATTTACTGTCGGTTTTTCGGGCGGCCCCCAAAAATTCGGAATCGAAAGGGCTTTTTATTTTTTTTCAAAAAGCTTTGGGAAAAAGTTAATAAACACGAGAGTTATTCAAAAAAAAATGTTTTCCAAATGGGGACTTTGACAAAATTTCGCCTCCCCCTTTTTCGCATTTTGGATCGTCTATAATTAAAAAAACGGAAAAGGGGGGGACTCGAAACCCTTTGCAGATTCTGAAAAGGGCTCGTCAGGTAGAAGAAAAATATTCGTTTGGGCCCCTCCCCAGGGGCCCGCGGCCCCTGGGGGGCCAAAAACAGGTTTTCCGGGAAAAAAAGAACGGGTCGACGGATTTTCAAAAAATATTACTCTCCCCTTTCGGGCAGGGGGTCTTTCTTTTTCTTTAAAATTTTGTCATCGGTCCCCCTTAGAACAAAATTTTTCAAAAAAAAAAAAATTCTCAAGGGCAAAATCCCCGGGAACCCTTTTAAAAATTCGTAAAAAACCAAACCCGTATTTTTTTAAAAAATTTATGTACTTTTTTCGAGGAATCGGGGATCCCCCCCCTTTTTGGGGGGACATTTTTTGGGGAAAGGGGTCGTTCTTTCAAAAAATTATTAGAGGGAAAAAAAGAGCTTTTTTGGGAAAAATACCCCGTTTTGAATAAAAAAAAATTTTCGGTCGGATTTTTTCAAATGACCACTCATAACAGTGCGTAATCAAAAGGGCTTTCCCTTTTTTTCAAAAAAGTTTCTAAAAAAAGTTTTAAAATAAAGGGGTTATTCCAAATAAAAGGTTTTCCCAAAATGGGACTTTTTACAAAATTTGCCTCCTTTTGACGGGATTTTTTGGGTTGATAATGAAAAAACGGGGGAAAGGGGCCCCGCTCTAAAACTTTGCAGGTTCGAAAAGGTCCGTCAGTAGATCACGAAAAATATATTCGTTTGGGCCCCTCCTCCCGGGGGGGCCCCCGGGCCGGGGTTTGGGGCCCGGGGGGTTTCCCCCTCCCCGGGGGAGTCCCCGGGCGACTCCCGCCCCCCTCGGGCCGACGCCCTCGGTCCGATCTCTCCCCGGTCAAACCAAACCTCGGTCGGGTCCCCAAATCCCATCGACCCAAATCCAATTCCCTCGGTCCAATTCCGGCTCGCTCCAATCCCTCCTCGGGCCCCTCGGCCCAAAAACCCCGGGCCGTCCCTCCTCCCCCCGGCCTCGTCCCCCGGGCCCTCGCTCCCCCGGTCCCGGGCCTCGCACTCCCCTGCCGTCGAAAATCCGGCGGACGACTCCCCCCCCGCCTCGGGCCCAACCCTCGGTCCCAAACTTCCCCTGGTCCAATACAATCTCGGTCGAGTAACCCCATGACCAAAACGAGCCGGACCCTTCCCCTCCCCCGGTCCCCCTCGGCCTCGTCCCGGGCCCCTCGCTCCCTCTCCCCTCGGCCTCGTCCCCGGGAAATTAAAAAACGGGAAAGGGGCCCCGCTCTAAAACTTTACAGATTCGGAAAAGGTTTGTCGAGGGAGATCACGAAAATATATTCGTTCGGGCCCCTCCAGGGGACCGCGGCCAGGGGCCAAAACTAGGTTTTTCCCGAATAAAAAGAACGGCTCGACGGATTTTCAAGAAATATGACTCGTTACGTGCGGAAAAAAAAACCCTTTTCCCCGGTTTTTCAAAAGTTTTTTGTAAATAGGTGCAGGGGAACGAAAGTTATTCCGAAAAGAGTTTTTCGTTACACGAACGGTCGCGCCCGGTCCAGGAGACCCCACCACAGTAACTCTCGTGATTACGGGAGTTTCCGCACCAAAACGATACCGCGGATACGTCCCGTAGAGTGGAGACACCCGTAGGAGTTTCGAAGCCCTGGCCCGAAAGGGGGCCCCGCTGGGGCCGTTCCAATTTGTTTTCCTCCGATTTTGGGGGTCCCCCGACTCACTCGCTACGGGGGCCACCCTCACACAAAGCACATATTCGGAAAGGTCTCGTCGAGTACTTTCGGAATATATATTCGTTCGGGGGCCCCCCAAGAGGGGGGCCCCGCGGCCGATGGGGGCCCAAAAACTAGGTTTTTCCCGAATAAAAAAAGAACGGCTCGACGGATTTTCAAAAGAAAGGACTCTTCGGGTGCGGAACGACGAGATCTTTCTTTTTCTTTACAGTTTTTGTGAATCGGTCCATTAGAACGAAAGTTATCGAGAAAAAATATGATTCCGAAGGCCGCACTTCCGGAACGTTCGAAAATTCATAAAAAAATAAATTACCGGTCTATTTTTAAAAAAGTTATGTACTTTTGCGAGGAATCGAGAGATCTACCTTTTGGTGGGACATTTTGGAGGAACAGTGTGTTCTTTCAAAAGTTATTCGAGAAAAATGAGTTTTTCCGGGAAAAAATTTTTCCCGTTTTCCCGAATAAAAAAATAATTTACGGTCGGATTTTTACGAATGACCACTCGTAATGTGCGGAATCGAAAGGGCTTTCATTTTCTTTAAAGAGTTTCTAAATAAGTTAATAAACACGAGAGTTATTCCAAATAAAGTGTTTCAAAGTGGGGACTTTGACAAAATTTCGCCTCCCTCGTACGCATTTTGGATCGTCCATAATTAAAGAACGGAAAGGGCCACGCTCTAAAACTTTGCAGATTCTGAAAGGTCTCGTCGAGTAGATCAAGAAAATATATTCGTTTGGGCCCCTCCTCCCAGGGGCCCGCGGCCCCTGGGGCCAAAACTAGGTTTTTCCCGAATAAAAAGAACGGCTCGACGGATTTTCAAGAAATATGACTCTTTACGTGCGGAACGACGAGATCTTTTCTTTAGAGTTTTCGAAATCGGTGCACCGGAACGAAAGTTATCGAGAAAACATGTGTTTCGGTAGGCCGCACTTCCGGAACGTTCGAAAATTCATAAAAAAATAAATTACCGGTCTATTTTTAAAAAAGTTATGCACTTTTGCGAGGAATCGAGAGATCTACCTTTCGGTGGGACATTTTCGAGGAACAGTGTGTTCTTTCAAAAGTTATTAGAGAAAAATGAGCTTTTCCGGGAAAAATTTTTTCCCGTTTTCCCGAATAAAAAAATAATTTACGGTCGGATTTTTATAAATGACAACTCGTAATGTGCGCATTCAATAGGGCTTTCATTTTCTTCAAAGAGTTTCTAAATAAGTTAATAAACACGAGAGTTATTCCGAATAAAAGTGTTTCCAAAGTGGGGACTTTGACAAAATTTCGCCTCTTTCGACGCATTTTGGATCGTCCATAATTAAAAAAA
>BMAV01002100.1:0-15079 GCA_019973955.1 Trichonephila inaurata madagascariensis | reverse complement strand
TTTTTTTTTTTTTTTCTTTTTATAAAATGGTTTTAAAAAAATCTTTTTTTTTTGGTGGTGGGAATTTTTTGCTTATTTTTAAAAGGGGACATTTAAGAAAAAAATTTTTTAAATTTGGATTTTCAAAATGTTTTGGTTTTCCTATGTGCGTATACTAATGTAAAAAAATTTGTCTCAAAATTTCATAAAAAGTTAGCTATTTAATTTTTTAGGAAAAAAATCTAAAATTTCTGAAGTGATTTTAAAATGCTACTCCTTCTACAAAAATGTACGTACACACATGAAATTTGATTTACATGTACGTCCAACTATGTATAACAAAAGTTGGTATGGGTTTTGCAATAACACGATTGGTATTTGTACAATGATTTTTTTTATGAATCCTTATTGAAAATTGCTTAAAAAATTTGCAAATTCTAACTTCAATTATTTTTAAAAAAATAAGTATTGCTTTGATTCAAAAAAGCATACCAACTTTTGTTACATGTACTATTAGCAATGGGTAAAAAAAATTCAAATCATTAGGCACAATAGAAAAAAAAGCCTTAACATTTTAAATGAAGACAAACTAGTTATTTTACCTTTCTGAGAATAAATTTTAAAGTTTTGATTTGCCATAGGGATGTGAATAAAAATGAAAGTAAAAGCTTTCATAATTCGGCGTTTGTTAAGTTTAGAGTTTTCAAATTTTGTGAGGTTATAGAAAAGTGTATAAAGAATAGTTTAGGCTAGAAAAATTAGATTTGATTTTTTGACCAATTTTTGTCAATTGAATCGTACTGTGTTTCCTTAATAATAAATCAGAGAGAATCGTGTACATATTTAAAAATCCTTATTTTCTGAAATTTTGGGGAATTTAAAATGTACAGGAAATTGTGGTCGACATGTACATTACGGAATTAAAAAAACACTGAAATGAAATGTATTTTTAATTTCACGTATAATGGTATTTTATTATAGTTGAAAGGCAGACATTGATGTCTATAATAGTTTGCAAAAGGGGCACAACTAGCAATGGTTATTGTACTTTTGAAAGGATTTAGATTTAAAGTAATCCTTAGTTTTTGAAACCTAATCACTTGCGATTAGTCTAGTAAAAAAACTAATTCAGTTATTATTTTGTTTCAATACCAATTGCCCTTTTGAGATCTAAATTCAATATTTAAGGTTAGTTTTGACCACAATTCATTTATTTTATTAAAAAAGTTCAATAAAACATTTTTTTTTGGGGAAAAAAAAAACGAAGAGAATGTATATAAAATTGTATGGTAAAATTTTTTTTAAAATTTTTTTAGAATAAGCCCCATTGTGAATGCATAGGCAAATAAAAAAGTTGATTTTGAACTGTTATCCCAAACAAACAAAAAATAAATTATAAACACTGTAAAATTAAAATTTATTTCACAATAGAAAAGTTAAATTTTTTAAACATTATAATAAACTTCAAATTTATGACTGAAATATAAAGTTTAAAAGTAAAATTAAAATTAAAAACAGAGAAAAGAATATAAATGTTAATGTACTTTTAAGGATGACTTTACTGTATCAGCAAAACTACTTCAGAATTAAATTGAAATTTTTCCTAACTTAATAAAAAAGGCTGAAAAATTTTTTTTGAAATGAGCACAATTTTTGAATACAACATGCCTTTTAAAACCAAAAAAAAAAAGAAAAACAAAAAAAATTTTTTGAAAAAAAATTAAAACTTTTTATTTTTGAAAGGGCATTCATTTCCTTTTTTAGAAATTTTTAATAAGAATATTTTTATTTGGTTGATCCCAAAAATACAAAAAATTCGATTCTAATTATTTTCTTCTTTACTCATTGAAGCAATTTCATATAACTGAAATAAAATACTTTAACTGGTTTAAATTTAGGTAGATACTAACACTTATAGAAACTCACGCTTTTCTTTTTACATAGAATTTTTAGATTTTCTCATTTCCTAACATTTATCTTAGATTGTCTGCACTATATTATAAATTAAATTTTTTATATGAAGCCTGAAACAATTCATCGGGTCATTTTAGTTTTCCTACATTTAGTACCATGAATGTTTCTAGGATCAAATATGTCAAGCAGAATTAAGATATCGTTTGTCTTTATTAATAATTTTCCTATCTTGAAATCAATAGCTAATCTCTTAAATATTCTGTTGGGTGATTTCTTTATAATTTTGAATAAAGTTTTCAAATATAAAAATGAAATCCATTTTTAAAATTAAACGTTTGTGAATAATCCCTTTGCATTTTGGACATCAAACATTCCCTTCTCATTCTCCAACTTTAATAATTTTTGTGCCTTTCAAGAATATTGTTCAATAATTTTAATGGAGACATCAGAAACTGAATAAAGCAGATAAGGTGTTAATAGGACAATCTGACTAATTTCACTTTCATGAATTCTATTTCAAAAAATATTTACAATTATTCTTTTAAATGTAATCGAAAATGTTTTTCAATTACATCAATATGAAATTTTCATAAGTTATTAAATCTGCTATATGCTTCTAAATAATAATTTTGGTCTTGTATGTAGACAAAAAAGCGTTTATAAACACAAACACAGCCAGAGTTAATCCCAGTTTGCAAAACTAAAAACACTAAATATATAAATTCGATACACATTGAACAGAATATAAATTCCAAAATGTGACGGAGTTCATATTCCTATACGAGGTGTGTCAGAAAAGAAGTGAGACTGGCAAAACTGCAAGCGATCTGGAAACGCTATGCTATTGTTCTTGATAAATCACGTGTATCAGTACCCTCCAGTAGAGGGACACGAATTTTCAAGGGGGTTCGGGTCGAAAGTTCACAATCTTTGTATCATGCTCCTTCGATTTTGTCGATTTTCGAACAAACACAGAAAACTAATTATTGAATAAATAATTAGCATATTAATAAAATTTGTAACAAATACTTGTTAAAATTTACGTACTATTACTTAGAATTAAAAATCAATGAAGGGCTTTGGTCCCAAGGGCCTCCTTGTTGCCACTGGTACCCTCCAAGCTCAGTAGAAGAAAAAGGCTTTAATCTTTAAAAACGTGATTTTTTGACTTCTGTTGCGAATTGTGTTTGTTGTTTCGTACGCAAAATGGAACAGCGGATTTTGGAGCAACGTTGCGCCATTATATTTTGTGTTAAGCTTAAAGAATTGGCAAGGTTAACGTTTGAAAAGTTAAAACAGGCTCATGGGGAACAATTTTTATCCCAAGCTCAAGTTTTTCGCTGACACAAATAATTTTTGGAAGGCAGAAAACAGGTTAAAGATGAATACCGTTCAGGGAAGCCTAAAACCAATAAAACAAATCAAACGTGTTAACACTCTTGTAAGATCAGACCATCTCTTGACTTTAAGAATGTTGAGTGAACAATTAAATTTGAACAGATTCACCGTTCATCAAATTTTGACTGAACATTTGCACATGCGAAAGGTCTGTGCCAAAAATGTTGCTGAAAAACCTCATAATTGAGCAAGAAGGCATCCGAAAAAATAAGTGTCTTAATCGTCTTGACAGAAATGTTAATGAGCAAGAATTTTTTAGTCATGGGTTCAGAGGTGATGAATCATGGATTTTTGAATACGATCCTGAGACCAAGAGGCAAAGTGAGGAGTGGCACGCTGCAAACTCTCCTCAACCGAAGAAAGCTCGAATGAGCAAATCGAAGATCAACCAATGCTCATTTATATTTTGACAAAAGAGAATCACACACAAAGAATTTGTTCCTTCAGGACAAACTGTCAACCAAGTTTCTTATTAAGACGTCCTTGAAAGGCTCAGAAAGAAAGACATTCGATTGAGACGAGACATCGCAGTCAAATGGATGCTCCATCATGATAATGTCCGATGTCACACTGCCCTCTATAACAGAACATTTTACCTAAAAAGGCATTCCTGTGGTCCCCCCCCTCTTTTCACCTGACCGTAGTTCAAGTGACTTTTTCTTTTTCTTAAACTGAAAAATGTCCTCGAAGGACGTCATTTCGGAACTTCAGGAAAAATAAAAGAGTGTGACGAACATGCTGAAGACCATACCGGTTGAAGACTATCACCGCTGCTATCCACAATGGGAACAACGGCTCCATCGATGTGTAACTGCCCAAGGGAATTACTTTGAAGGGAATAACTATGATGTTTAGAAAAAATAAAAACTTCGGTAAATAAAAAATTAGTCTCATTACTTTTCTGCCGTACCTCGTATATCCCTTTCAGTAAGTTCTCTACAGCTATTTTTCTGTTTAAAATTTGTGTGTCCCTTAAAATACTTTAAGAACACTTTTAAAAGACTATATATTTGAGTGGCAAAATTAAGATTTCTATCAAATTATTGGATATTCACATTGGCTTAGAGTACAAAGGTTTTACTTATAGCATGCATATAATTATTTTAATAACAGATAACTAAACTAGTATTTCATTCTCATATATCCAAATTATTGTTTAATTACTCTAAGCCTTACTGCTCTAAAAACTCCCATAAGAATATTTAATTTAAAACAAAATAAAACTGAATATATAGCACATTACCTTTATCTTCATTTTTATTTAAATTCCTCTCATTTATGATATATACTTACTACATTTTTATAATTTAGAATCAATTTAGGAGAATAATTCCATGATAAATGATTGTTAAAAATGTCAATTTTTATAGAATAGTCCAGTACACACACACACAGAGAATCGTATACAGAATATATAGTACTTATCATGTATAGTATATAAAATAGTATATAATAAAAGTATGTAAGAAACAATAGTAAGTATTACTTAAATTAGAAAGCGTTATTTCCTTTTATTTTATATTTACTAGTTATTGATTTTTATGGTATGAAGAATTCTCCCTTAAATTTAGTACTTTGTAGTGATACATTGTAGTACTAAAACAGTTTTATATTTAGTCATATAAGAATCAATGCATTTCATTCTATTCTGAAAAAATTTAAAATACAATAGCATATATATAATAGAAAAATAAAGAGTTTCAATATGAGCGATATCCATATAAACACAAAACATATTCACATAAATAGTTATTTTAATTCACCTAAATTCCTCATATTCCGCTCTTTCATCAATTCTCAGGTATGTTTGCTCATTTGTGGTTGGGCCGACAGCTACAGAGGACTGGGCACATTACAACTAGAATAAGTTTTGAGCATTTGGTAAAGGACACGTTAGATAGTTTTCACACATACATTACATTAAAAAATTCACACACATACATTACATTAGAAAATTACACACAAACGTTACATTAAAAAATTTACACACATACATTACATTAGAAAATTATACACATACATTACATTAGATAGTTTACACACATACATTACATTAGAAAGCTTACACACATACATTACATTAGAAAGCTTACACACATACATTACATTAAAAAATTACACACATACATTACATTAGAAGTTTACGCACATACATTCATTTTCAAGGAAAAAAAATTGAATACTTATAGAATTTCCAATTTCTTTTTCTTAACATACCAGAAATATTTGGGTATAATGTTTAAAATTTGGATACTCTAGAGAGAGAGAGAGAGAACATTGTTATTATAAAATTCATTCTAATTGTTACAGATTGGAATAGCTCTCTTTCTTAATACCTTCAGCATTTCCTTTCTTCAGTAATATCAGTTTCAAAATCCTTTTACTGATCAATAAGAGATTGGCCAGCTCTCACCACGCTAACTGTAATCATGAATAAACCTTGATGATGAAGAGTAAACCTCCATCGGAGACTAAAGCAATCCTATTTATTACACCAATGCATTTTTTCTTGATAATAGTGCATTTCGAAATAAAATTCCGTTTAACGAGTTTTGCCTGTCGACCACAACGTACCAGGGTACTGCTCTTTGGCAGGCATTTCCGGACGGAAGAACAAACAAACTTGCTGAAGCGCCTGTACCGCTCAAACTACATGGCAGAGATGTTTCTACTTAATGTAGAATCAGAAGGACATTTGATTCTATATCGGTTATGCTTTTTCACACAAATATTTTCCATGATAACGGTGCATTAGAAGTGAAATTCATACAAAGGGTTTTGGTTTTGGTCAGCATATACAAAAATTAAAATTTCCAAGGGTTTTAGCAGATAATTCATAAGTATTAGTAGTGTTTGCAAAGTATGTTGTTACACGAACTGAATGAAACTATTAAGTTCCTTTTCAATCCCGGAAAAATATTTCTATTTTCTTGAGGATTAATATTTTCTATACTACTCGTAGCAAATCTTGAAGATCAGTCCACTTTCTTTGCTTTCAAAAAGATAATAATTTTTCGCATGTCGATTGCTTTGGTCTCTCGAGTGTCTCTTTATTTTCTTTATATATATATTGAGCTGTTACATTAAATTATATATATTCTGATATGAACCACATACACTTTCTCAATATTTTTATTTTAAGAACTTTAGATATATACATAATGGAGTCATCTTTTTTCAGAGTTTTCATTCTCTTCTCATTTGCAGAAGCTCTATAGAAACTTTTCAGAACAGTCATAGTAAATTATTCAATAACTAATGAATCAATTCTTTTAAAAGTTAGTTAAAGGAATGAAAACGTTCTCGTATTAAACTAAGTAACTCTATAGATAAAAGGTATTTTTATCAATAAATGTTATTTATGGTAAGTTTAATTACCCTCAAACTTAAAATAACGTAGATGTCGTACTCACAAGCGTTAAGTCACAATTTTAACAGTAAAGGTTTAACTAAAAGTTTTAAAAATAGCAAATAAACTGTTAAATTTAGCTGTGGATATTCATTTAAAAAATGGAAATGAGAAATTCGGCACACAACAAATAAAGGGTAAATATTTTAAAAACAAGTTGCAAATTATATTCTGTCATTTATAAATTTTTCAATAAACGTAAATTTTACAATAATACTTTAAGCAAGCGATTTTTTTCTTATAAAATTTAGTTAATAAAGTTAATATTATATAACGTTATACCTTAATGTATAAGTCACATTCATCATTAACAAAACCCAGCGTTTCTTATTTATGAGTTTTAAGTTATGGGGAAAGGAAAATTTTTAAGTGTAAAAAATGTGCAATATTTCAGATTTATTTTAATTGCATTGCACATATTAAATGCCCATATTAAATGACAGCTACAAAAAATAACTTAGTTTTCTCACATTTCAAAATATTTCACATGTATGCTAGGAACTAAACAAAAAATACACAAATGCATAAATCATCATCATTATACAGATATTCTCAATTTTGAATTCACAGAAACGATTAAATTTAAATAGTGTTTACTTATTAAGAACCATAGAAAAATATTAAAGGATTTTCTAATATATGCATTTTCCTAAAAAAAAGAAAGAATTAAAGAATAAGTAGAAAAAAAGTATGGGTTTCTATGAATTATTAAGCATTATATTTCCTAAAAGCTATTTTACTCAGTTTCACAATTTTTAGTTCTCTTTATCAACTTTATACCAATTTTGATACATCTAGACTAAAGTAACTGTGGGCATTAAAACTATTGCATTCTTCAAATACACGTAATGGTGAAAGAAACTAAGATTTTAGTAGAAAATATTATCTACAAATGGAAATACTCCGTTCTGCATTCAAAATGTGTTTTTCAAAAATAATGCCAGATTATTTCTCCTAAAAATACCAACAAAGAAATTGATAAACCCAAAAAGAGGAATATAAAAGCATCATAGAAGTCTTTAATTGTAATTGCTTGTGTTTCTGAATTAGCTGTTTCTTTCTTGGATATCAACAACCAATGTTTGAAGGATTCATGTCTC
This sequence comes from Trichonephila inaurata madagascariensis, assembly GCA_019973955.1. Classification (NCBI taxonomy): domain Eukaryota; kingdom Metazoa; phylum Arthropoda; class Arachnida; order Araneae; family Nephilidae; genus Trichonephila; species Trichonephila inaurata. The sequence goes on along the minus strand of BMAV01002100.1, from coordinate 7,279 downwards.
ATGATTTTGTCAAAAATTCCTGAACTTATTAGTCTTGACACTATTTCATGCAATTTAGAAGTGCAACAAAAACCTTTCCTAAATGCAATCGCTACGTTACCAAAACCTAGCAATTCTTCTGAAAATAAAACTTTCGACTGCATAGTCACTTGATCCATATAAAAGCTTAAATATATGTAATGGACCAAGTATAGCTGAAGATTTGTTCTTCAAAGAAATTTCCGCCATCTCTTCCACAGGGAATTCCCAATGGTTTTCTTCTATTTTCTTACCAATGAAACTTAAATAATCTTCATGACAGTTAAGGAGATAACGGACATAATTTGAGCTTTTTAAAGGGAACTACTAAGGCGTATCGGGCGGGAGTTAGAACCACTGTTGGGACCGCTGGGAAAAACAGAATGGGTGCGGGAGAAGCGGAGTATACCATAAAAGTACTCCATGAGATCAAAACTGGAACCATTTATTCATATGCCTGCCATGCTGCCGAAGACATTCGTTATCTCCAAGCGGCACGGCAGAACCAGGGGTAAAGGGGCTGTTAGATACCGTTTCATTTTGCCTTTCGAAGAAGCATACATAACTGAAGTAACGAGAAACAAAGTAAGCAAAATTAATAACCAAACTTGAAATCCAAATACATGAAGGAAACCAAACAGCTTTAACTGCTTGTTTACTTTCGGCATAACAAAGGTCACTGCATCAACGATGTATGGGTATCCAAAGTCAACGTCTTCAAATCTGTTCTCATATATTCCAAGAGATCCAATTGCCATATCAGCTTCTCCTCTATGTACCATACCTATCAGCCCAGTCCAGTTTCCAGAGGGTAGTTTCCGTCCAAATTCTTTATCTTTTGGAATAACAATTTCGTAATCGATGTCTATTTTTTCCATGAGGATTTTAATTAGCTCCCCTTCCATTCCAGAAAGATTGGGTTTTCCTTCCATGTTTGGATGAATTTCAAATATTTTAGTTCTGTTCAAAGCAGCTATTGTCCACTTACTCAACATTTCCATTACTCTGTACCAGTTTTGTTTTAGTGTAATACTTGTTAAAAATATTGATCTGTTTGGAACACCTATCTGTATAGATATGGTGTTATGTAATTTTGAAGATTTCCTTTTAATTTCACTGTAGGAAACTTCCTATTGGGGTTTTTCTTCTAATAATAATTTGTAGAAATAAAATTTTTTTCCAAGAAAACTTTAATACTTCGTATGAAGTAAAATTAGCAGTGTAAACCGCTTATTTCGCTTTTGCAGCAATTTATGTTCTATAAATCAAGGAAAAACTTTCAAATCTTCTAAACATTTAACTTTCCAACTCGAAAAGCTTTTATTTTTTTGTCATAAATTACTAGTTTATTTATACAATTAAATTTAATTCCATATATTTTGTATAAAATGATGTATTTCAGGAACAACACTTCAAAATATTTCACAAATGTAGGCTTATTTAAAATTTCAAAATACCTTGCTGTACTTGCAAAAGTATCTTGGAAACCTTGAAGGAATAAATTTAACATGAAAGAAGATTTTAGTAACGAAGGATAAATTGGCTTGAATATTTTGGACTTGAATATTTGACTTGAATATTTGGATCAAAGTGATAAACTTATCACAAAATTCAGTGTGTGTGATCAGCAACTCTGTTAAATTCAACATAGAAACTACAAATAAACAAGAAAAATGAGTTTTTGCGTGACTTTTACAAAATTACAATCATTGCAGTATTTTGTGTTAAATGTTTCTAACAGTGCAATTTCATTCTATAAAAGTGAGGGAAAATTCAAGAATTCAAAACAAAATTGTCAAAACATTCAACCTATTATGCTGCTATTTTTAAATTATCTTTTTATATAAAAAGATATAAGAAGATGTTTTGAATATGAATTAGATAACTTTATTTTTTGTCATTATTCTAACAATAATAACAAAGTTCGGAAGTTTTGAAGCTAATATATTGATTTGGTAATTTTGCTGCTCTTTTGGCATTCAGAATGCAGAAGGAATCATTCGATTCAGTATTACTGATAGATTGAAAACTTATTACACAATTTTTTCCCCAAAACATTACAAACAAATTTTTTTTGTTCTTGCTGATAAACAAGACATTTTATTTCAATATTTTTTTCCTGTATTCGAAGAACATTAGTAATGTATACATGAAAACGTTTATATGAAAGACAAAAATAATTCATATTGTTGGTTGACATCTTGAGAGAGCAACAAATTATGCTTATTTAACTTAAAACATTTGTATTGCGTTAATTCATATAAATTTTTACATTTATTATTATATGATGGACGTATGTAAAATATCGTTCATATGTAAATTAGTAAAGAAAAAGTATTGAAACCCGGGGGAGGTCATCCAAACCGCAGAGTCACCCCTGGCTCAAAAAATCGATTATCCTGGAAAACTGTTTGTTGTCAATTGTCTTATTGGTATACTCCTATATTACAATTTTTATTGGAACTAAAATGTCTTTTTCACATACTTATCTTTATTTTGGGGTTGACAATCGTTCTTTACAATATTAAGGTACTTAGGGTGACTAAGTTTCTCGAGCGACTACATGTTTTCTAAAATAATTTCTATGAACTGGCCACATTTCCCTCCTTTAAGCGACTTAGTGGCTTTGATTGCTGTAATGTGCGACTCATTATGGCTTATAAATGTAAATTAAGTCATCCGACTACGTTCGGAGCCGTGATTTTAAAAAAGTGCATAAATGGATAATTTTCATGATATTTAGTGTCACTTAGATAAGAATACATGTATAAAATGGTTTTAAGAACATTATGACAAAAAAAACTTATTTAAATACAATATTTTGGCAAAAAATTAACTTAGAATAATATTTTTTTCAAAATGTTCTCCTTTTATAAAAAAAATGCTTCTATAATAACAATATTTTGCTTATATAAAGTAAGGAATTCTCCAGAGAGTCTGAACTAGGATTTTTGAAAAATTCACATTATTTTCAGAGTTACTACCAATTGAAATAATTATCGGCGTTTTTTTCTTAAAATTTCTTCCCTCTGTTGTAATAGAATTTGGATAAATCCTCTTCTAAGCTGTATATTTAAAAAAATCTAGCTGAGCCTCTGTACAGAGAGAGGTCTGAACTATCTGAGCAAAAATATTATAATAGAAGCATTTTTCATAAAAGGCGAATGTTTTGAAAATAAGATCACTCTATGTTCATTTTTGTCAAAATATTTATAAACTCTTTTATTAACCAATAATATTCTTAAAACAATCGTATATAGTTTTTCACAATCTAAGTGACACTAAACAAATAATATCCATTTATACACTGCAAAATCACGATTTGCAGAGCTGCTCAGTCCGGAATACTATAGTGAACATAAAAATGAAAGAATCTCTGATCTCTATTGAAAAAGTTGAAACTTCGGAACAAGAATGGATCAAGCAAGAGAGAGAAACAAGATGAAATGATAGATATTAATCATGATATTGACATTAAATTTGAGAGAAAGAAACTGATGAACATGAATCGCTTGAGTCCGAAAGATATTTTGCAAAATGCTATCCAAGGAACTACACCCAAAATACCCCGGCTGACTTTGAAAATGGACGCGGGGCCTAATAAAGGGGCACGAACAGGAGCTGCGCGCGGATGCAGGACGTGGAAAAACGGCAACGCCGGGGACAGGCGCGCACTGTAAAATGCCACCTAAAGCAACTACGGACGATCCGGACGGGCGGAATGGGTATCATCGCAGGGGCCGTAAACATCAGCGAATTGACCTTTATTGTTTTGCGGTTTTATCGCGTACAATAAAAAAATTAATAAAAAAAGAAATTGAGGGGGATTGAGTCACCCCGCGTGACCATTAACGTTACGGTTTAGTGTGTGACTGATCCCAATTACAGCTTCAAAAAAATTCATAAAAAAAGAAGAAAGAAAAAAATTTTATGTAAACTTTCAAGAGTTTCCACTGGGAAAAAAAGTCGGAATAAGGGAAAATTTTTTAGCAGAAACAAAATTTTTAATCGTACCCGCATTAAATCGTTTCGGGGCCTGTGTAAAAAGGGGTTCGCGGGATAAACGTGCACTTTCCCTACTATGCCAATCGAGTAAAATCACCCAAATACAACCTTTTGTGAGGACAGAGTGATTGGTCAAGGTTACAAGATGGATGGCCCCCTTTAAGTTGGGGTCGGATAATGTTCTGGGGGGTATGTTGGAACAACTGTTATTCCAAGAAAAATTTAAAAAGAGCGTACTGTTTTTCCAAACATTGGGGTTTTTGGATTGTAAAAAGCCCTCTGTGATTTTTTTGGGCTAAAAATATTTTTTGACATTAAAAAACCCGACCTAAATGTTCCCCCCTTTTTTTGTAAACCCCCCGCTTTATCATCATTTTTTCCTTTTTTTTTATGAATTTTCAAAATTTTGGGAAGAATTTTTGGGGCCCCAAAAGCTGGGTTCCCTTTTGTTAAAAAATTTTAAACCTATCTGAATATATAGTGCAGTAAATAAATATTCCATGTCATTTTTTAAAAATTTGTTTTTGCTTTTTTCTTTCATTTTTTTTTGAAAAAGGGCTAAACTCCCTAAAAGGAAACCAATCCCCTCCCCAAATGGGGGGAAAAAATACCAAAGGGGCAAAAAATCCAAAAAAAAATTTAAAAAAAATTTAGAAGAAAAAAAGAATACACCAATCTATTGTAGATACATTGAGAAACAAAAAAACACAAAATCTAACATATTGTTAATAATTTTTTTGGGAAAAATAGAATATTTTCTAAAAGAAATTACTTTCCCCTGGTTGGGTTTCTTAAAAATTGGGGTTTTGTATAACTATGCAGTGAAAAATTTTTGTAAAAAGGCGCCCAAAAGGGAGAAACACAAAAGAAATTAAAAAGAAAATAATTTGGTTTAATGAAGGTAAACGAAAAATTTGGGGAAGAAGGTATCGATCTCCTAGAAATGGATGGGACAGTTATATTTTCTAATAATTGTTTACCTTATTTTTCCGGGTTTGGGTACTCATTTCCCGAAAAGGGCCGAGAATCTTTGACGGGATTTTTGAAAAAAAAAAAATTTTAAACCCCCCGAAAACGCTTTTTTTTTAAAGGTTTTAAAGGAATTTAACTGCTTTTTGGGGTTTAATGAAAATTTTTTTCCCGGGGCGATTTTAGGGTTGGGGAAAGGTGTTTTCTTTTATATAATGTAGCTAACAGGTTGTGATAATACGTAAAAAAACCCCCAGTTGGGGAATAAAAGCCCAGTGCTTCTCAAACTTTCTACTGGCGCCTTCCCTTTTTTAATCACAATTTTTATCGCCCCCTTATAAAATCCCTTTAAGGCTTTAAGCAATTTGACTTTTGACGCTAAAACAAATCTTTTTTTTTAAAACCCGCCTTTTCGGGATTAAAGGGGTTAAATTTTTAACCAAAAAAAAAAATAATGGGAAACATTTTTAAAACCCAAAAATTAAAAATTTCAAAAAAGCGGGTGGCGGGACAAAAAAAATTCAAAAAAAAGGGAACCAGGGGCAAATTTTGCTTGTTCCCTTTTAAAAAATTTTTTCTCAAAAACCCCCATAAAATCTTTACAAAACTTACAATTTTTTTTAAATGAAAAATTTTCCCAAAAGAAATTTTTGGTTTAAATAAAAAACCCCTCTTTGAATTCTTAAAAGAAAATAAAACTTATTTATAACTTGATTTAAAAAAAAAGGGGGAAATTTTAAAAAATGAAAAAAATTTTTTTTTAAAAAAAAAATTTTTTTAAATTTTATAAAAGGGAATTTTAAACCTTTTAAATTTATTTAAAGATTTTAAAAATTGAAAAAATAAAAAAATGGGGGGGTTTTGAATTTTTTTAAAATTTCAAAAGTTAACATTTTAATGAGAAGACATAAAAAAGGGGGGGGAAATTTTTTTTTTAATTTTTTTTAAAAAACAAAAAAATTTTTAAGGGGGGAAAAAATTAAATTTAAAAAAAAATTTAAATTTTTTCCCAAATTTTTAATTTTTTTTAAAATTTAAAAAAAAAAAAAGGGGAAAAAAATTTTAAAAATTCCTTAAAAAACCAAAACCTTTTTTCCCAAAATTAAAAAAAATTTTAAAAAAATTTATTTTTTTGGGTTTTGAATTTTTAAACTTTTACACTGCGGAATTTTGTTGTTTTTTTCCCAAGGGGCTTCTGATACATATGGCCTTTTTTTAGTTGATGGAGTTTTTTTGGGCTTTAAAAAATTTTGTTTCCTTTCATTATTTTTTTTTTCCCCCTTTTTTTTAAAAATTTTTTTTCCGGGGTTCATCCCTTTTTTTTAGTTTTAACATCTTTCGTAGAGATCAAAAATGCCCATTTATATATAAAATATATATATTCTGATCGTTTTCCAAACTTTTTTTTTGATTTTCATTTTTACCCCCAAAGTTAAAACGGCAATCAAAGTCACTAAGTTATTCATGGGTGGGGGGGCAGCATGAACACAAAATATTTTGGAAAAAATGATACAGGAACTAAGTCAAAACAAATATCTTATGATTGTAAAACTATGTCTCCCCAAAAAAAAGGGGATATGTGAAAAATATTTTTTAGTTCACGTTAAGACTGTCAAACAGGAGGATAGTGTCGGGGCCCTTGGAAAAATTAAACAGTTTTTGCCAAATTTTGATTTCTGCACACTGTGCTCGGGGGACCACCCCGGATTAAAAAGGGATTTAATAAAAAAATGGATGTTCTAAAAAAATTGAAAAACGTTTTTTTATTATCTTTATATGTTTGGGAATACTCATAAAATAAATCTTGCCAAAAATTTTCAAAGTGCTCTCTTGCTTTTAAAAAACTAAAAAATTTTTTAAAGAAAAAGGGGGGCGAAAAGATTTAAAACCCCTAAATGAAAAAAAAAACATAAAGCAGGAGGGGCTCCAAGCGGGTCAAAACCGCGAAAAATAAATTTTTTGCCTAAAAAAACTAATGTACAAATTTTAAAATATAACAGGAGGTTTTTTTCCCCTAAATTTTTTTGATTTTGCGGGTTTTGTTTTTTCTTAAAAATATTTTTTTAAATTGAAAAGCGTTAAGAAAAAACCCCCAGGGGGTTTTTCCCCCAAAAAAAAAATTTTTTATTTGGTTTTTCAAAATTGCCAAATTTTTGGGAAGAGCTTTTATTTTTTGCGTAATACAAGAATATATATAAATTTATCAGGTAAATTGTATTTTTTTATGTATAAATTATTTTGTTTTAATTCATTCCCAAAAAATTAATTTTTTTTTCTTTATTTTTTT
>BMAV01002098.1:0-49120 GCA_019973955.1 Trichonephila inaurata madagascariensis | reverse complement strand
TTTTGGGCCATTAATGTGGGTAAAGAACTAGGATTTTAAGTTATTTGGGGCCCCGTATTTTTAAGGAACTTTGGGGGGCATATGATATGAAATACCTAGTTGCCGATTCAGCATGTGCGACACATAAAAATCAAGGGTGCCAACTTGGCGAGTTATTAAAAGAGTTGGTGATTATTGCAATAATACGTAAGTACCTTTTCTTTTATTTATTTTAGTCCTTGTGTATTATTACTTTAGTAAGCCTCATGACATACTTTATGGTGCATCAGTCTTTTAAAACTGACTGAGCTACAGCAACATTTAGCTGGGTATAGCTAGTCATAACATAAAATTAAATCTTAAAAAGATATCAAAAATAAAAGAAGACTGAATATTTTGATTTAATCAATATAAACATTTTCGTACAAACAATATATATATATATATTGTAAAATATTTATTTTGTGCTATTCACATTTCAGACAGACATCACCGAAATTTAAAAAATTATCAAAAACAGATAAAAATAACACATGTTTAAGAAAAATACCACCGATTAATTTTGCCAAAGACATCGCAATGTGTAAAAAAATATTTGCAGTACATAAACACTAAAAGAAAAATGTAAGTACTAAAATATAAAAAAAACAAAAATTATGTATTGAATTAAGGGGATTATGGGAAAGAAAGATAAAACAGACTAAGGTAATACTCATAATATTAATTTCATATTGGTAGGCTACTCGTTTTTGGCATGATTTTGAAATCACACCAAATTGGTATGTTGCAGCCAGTCTAATGTTATAGTAATGTACAGAATTAAAGATACTTAAGTATTATCGCAACCTATTGCTGACATTATACAAAATGAAGCACATGATTGCAAATTAAACGCATACAAAATTGGGATTGCCAAAGTGGCGAGTTGTCTTAAACGTTGGCGATTGTGCCATTATACATAAGTACTAATTAAAAAAATTATGCAAACTATATATCCCGAGCATAAAAATAAATTGAAAAATGAAGTAAAGTACTAACATTAACTGACATAAGAAGAACTGAACCATCTTTAACAATTCAAAAGCATAATTTGAAAAAATAAGGTACTTACGTATAACCGCAAACTATTGGCAACATTATATGAAACGAAGCACATGACTCCCAATTCAGCATATATATGACATGCAAAATCGGAGTTGCCAACTTGGCAAGTTATTTTGAACGTTGGCGATTGTTAGGATTGTACATAAGTATCAAAAATAATTAATCTTACGATCACCTGCTTCCTCAACAGGTATTTTAGCAATTTCTCTGTTTTGCTCATTATCTGATGCATATTTCAGTTTAATATATAAATACTACCAACACTGCTTTTGCTTGGGCAGTATGATTACCCAAGTTTGATTTTCTGCAAGGCAATTTTATGCACTGAAGCCAATAGTATACACTTAAAGGTTAAAATAAAGACACATGCAATTGCAAAACAGCTCTGTGAGTGGGTTCTTTATCAAAACACTTTTAGGGGCTGGTTTCAGATATGAGCACCATATTAGTGACTGTAGTAATATGTATGGGGATCACTGTAGCTTGGGGGCCTTGCATCATTGATACGTCTCATACACTGAACAATCTTTAACAAGGCAAAATCATAATTTGAAAAAATAAGGTACTTACGTATAACTGCAACCTATTGGCGACATTATATGAAACGAATCCCGACTCTCAATTCAGCATATATATGACATGCGAAATCGGGGTTGCAAACTTGGCAAGTTATTTTGAACGTTGGCAATTGTTAGGATAGTACATAAGTACAAAAGAAAAATAATCTTACGACCACCTGTTTCCTCAACAAGTATTTAAGCCATTTGTTTATTTTGCTCATTATCAGATGCCTATTCCAGTTTTTAAAAGTTTTCTACCAAAAAAAGCTTCTGTTTAGTAGATTACCAAGTTTGATTTTTTTACAAGGCAATTTTTGTACGAAGCCAATAGTATCACTTTAAAAGGGTTAAAATAAAAACATGAAATTCAAAAAAGCTATGAGGGCCCTGTATCAAAACACTTTAAGGGGCTGATTTGGACATGAGCAATATTTAGTGACTGTAGTATGGGGTTTACAAATGTATTGGGGACCTTGTATCATTGGTACGGTTTTGATACAGTGGTAAATATGTACCTCAAAACAAAGGGAACATATTATGCAACCTATTGGCGACATTATATGAAATGAAGCATCTGGTAGCCAATTAACACAAAAACGACACATGGGAATTGGGGGTTCCCAACTTGAGGAGTTATAATGAGTTGGTGATTGCTGCAATCGCAAGAAACCCTTTTTTTCCCATTTTTTTTTCCCTTTTTGAGTATTATTTATTTTTTGAAACCCCCTTTGGGACAAGATTTTTTAACCCTTGAGCCACAAAGCATTTGGTAACGCTGTTATAAAATATAAATCTTAAAAAGCATAAAAAATAAAAAAAGGTTTGAATATTTTATTTAAATCAATATTAGCAGTTTGTGAAAACAAAATATTTATTAAAAAAATCTTTTTTTTTCCCCTATTTCAAAAAAAACATAAAAAGAAAAACAGTTTAAAAAAACGTATTTGAAAATTTTCGTCGAGTAATTTCGACAAATTAAAACATCGCAAAGGACAAGAAAAAAAAAACCGAAAATATAAAATGTAATATATTGAATTAAAAGGAAGGAGAGAAAGTTGCTACTAATATTAAATTTAATTTTATACTATCTAAAACAGATAACAAAAAAGGGATATACTATACTAACGTTAATTGCAGTAATAAGAACAAAATCCCTTTTTATCAATAAAAAGTTTTGGTTTGTGAAAATTATAATTTTCCATTCAAAAAGAAATATATAAATACTCTGAGTACTGAAAATGTAAGTTTGTTTTTGTACAAAATCACAAAATAAACACCCCCGGAAAATATAAAAAAATGTTGCCAAAACAAAAAAAATTTGAGTTTTTAAAAAAAGAATAATCTTTAAAAAAAGAGGATTTATTCAAAAAAACCCCAATTTAAATTTAAAAGATTAGAAAAATTGGATAAATATCCCAACTGATAAAATAGCTTAGAAAATATGTAAAATCTTAAGCAAATGCTTTAAAGTATAAATTTTCCCACTTGGGAAAAAAGTGACATCATATGACGTCATTCACTAAAAAAAACCCCTTAAAAAAAAATTTTTTAAAAAAATTTAGAAATAATTCGAAATAATAAGTACGTGAACCTTTTCCGGATTCAAATAAGTTAGCAAAATTTAAAACGAAAATGATCCAGTATTTGCGGAGAATAGCGGCTTTGAACAAACACACATTACGTTTTTATTTATATAGATTAATTACATAAGAAAACCTAGGGAAAACGTTAAAAAAATGTTTTCGGTCATGACAGAAATTTTAGTTTCTTTCTTCCCATAATATTGAAGTATTATGTTTGTATAAAAAACATACATGAAAAATAAGAACTGAAATTAATATAAAATACCTTAATTCGAAAATTTAACATGCACATAATTCAAAAATGAAAAAAAAAATACCTAAATGTAATGCCTCGTATTATTCTGTTTTATATGCTAAACTTTCTTTTTTTATTGTTATACTTTTTCATTTAAAAATAGATTTTTTTATCCAAATGCATTTTTTCACTTTTTTTCAAAAGGGGGGCGTGGCCCATTGTTAATTTGTTAATATATTTTTTTAAAATAAATTTTATCCCCCCAAATTTTCAAATTCGAAGTGATATATTTTTTAAAAGATAATAATAAAAGTTTTGTCAAATCAAATACAAAAATGACTTTAAAGGGTCATTTGTAGGTCCAATCCCTTAAATATAATGTCAAAGATTTTAGGGGTTTTTTTTGTCTCCGATTTATTATAAATATGTGTTCAAAACTTTTTGTTCATGAATTAAATATAGGTTTGACACATACGGGGAAAATAGAAATCTTTATGCAAAGGTATTTCAAAGTTTAGAAAAAAACCTTAGATGATTAAAACTTATTCAAGAAAATAATTTTTATTTGTTCAGTGATTATTTAAAAATAACCTAAAGAGCCGCTAATAAGTTTTTAACACACGCATGACAAGTTTCGTTTTAAATTCATTGCGATTTTCTCTTGGGATTCTGGTAAGAAGGACTTATTTTTATAAAAACGAAGTGTGTGTTAAAATTAAATTTATGAAGCTGTTAAAAGTATAAATTAGAAAATATTATAAAGCCCGCCAATCATCCAGGGCTTCAAACGGAAATCACTCAGGATTATTCACATAAAATCGTTGCACTACTTTGTATTTATCATTTATATATTCTTTGTTTCTGTTAGCTTTTAGCCACTCATTTTACAGTTTACTAGTTTCTTTTTAATTTCTGGGCTCAAATGTTATAAGAATTAGTTACTGCCAATAATAATTTTGCAATTTTAAGGAAATTATTTAGTGGCAAAATATTTTTAAAAAAACTTTAAGGGTATTCTTAATTTTTTTTTAAAAAAGGCAAAATGGAAATTTATATATTTATGTACTTAGTTTAGAATATATGTATAAATTTTTTTTAAGACTTTTTAAAAAAAAATTTTTAAAAAATAAATATTTGGAAAAAATTAATTTTAGAATAATTTTTTTTTCAAATGTTCTCCTTTGTGAAAAATGATTCTATTATAATAATATTTTTTCTTTATTGCCGACCCTCTACAGAATCTCAACAAATTTTTTTTTAAAAAATTTATATTATTTTTGATTACCACCAATTTAAATAATTATTGGCGTGTTTTTTTTAAAAAATTCTTCCTCTGTTTCTAAAAAAATGGATAAACCTATTTTTAAGTTATATATTTAAAAATTTAGTTGAGCCTCTGTACAGGGTCTGAGCTATATAAGGGAAAAAAAATTTTATAATAAAAATTTTTTAAAAAGAGAAATTTGGGGAAAAAAAAAATTCTAAGTTAATTTTTGCCGAAATATTTATTTTAATTTTTTGACAAAATTTTTTAAAACAATTTTATACATGTATTCTAATCGGCCCAAAAAAATATGAAAAAATCCATTTGCCTTTTAAAAACACGTTTTTAACTGAATACCTTAATGATTGGGGTTTTTGTTAGAATAATGCAAGAAAATTGTACAGTTTGAAAAGTCTAATAATTTAATTCATACTAGAGCTTATCAGAAGTAAACTAAATATAAATTTGCCATATTAAGCATATCACAAAGAAAGACATTCAATATATTAATGTGTCACAAGAAAATTAATCGGTGAACTTGAGCTTTTTAAACAGCTTCATATATTGCAAAAATGTGTGTTTTTAAACTATAGAATATTTGGTGACTTGTTGGTATGATTGGGCCTTTAAGCCCCCCTTTTGAGGGTTGCCCTCTGTTGGTGGGTTTTCGCGCAAAGAAAGGCCCATGTGAAGTTCACCTTTAAAATTCCCCGAAAAGTTTTTTTTTTTGGGGTTTTTTTGGAAAAAAATTCCTTAAAAATTTTTTCAGTTATAACTCTAATGCCTCCCTTTGGGGAGGAAATTGAGCTTCAAAATTGAATTATGGCTGTTGATCCACCCAAAAAGGGGGCCCCCTTGTAAACCTCCCAATTATTATGTCTTTAAATATCAAATGAGCTCATTTTGAAAAAGAAAAAACTTATTCCGGGGGATAGGGGTTTTAAAAAAAATTAATAAAGCCAGATTAAGAAAATAATTGTAAAAAACCGAACACGTATAAAAGTTTTTATAAGAAAAATTTATTTTAAAAGTAAGAAATGTAAAAATACAATTGTAAAAAAATCAAGTAAAATAAATCTAAACTTTTTTGGAATTTAAAAAATGTATTTTTTTGGAAAAATTATTTTAAAAAATTTTTTCCCAGAAAAAATTTTTGCCCCGGGGGGTTTTAAGATTTGAAAGAAAAAAAGGCACACCCCCTTAAAATAAAAAATTTTTATTTATTTTTTTAAAGTTTTAAAAACCTATTCCAATTTTAAAAATTTTAAAAAAAAATAAATTTTTAAAGATTTTTCAAAAGCAAAGGATTGAAAGTTTTCCCAATTGGTTTATTTTAACTTTGGGTAAAACCCAAACTTGGGGGATAGAAATTAAATCCCAATTCTTTTTTATTCTAGGGTTTTCTGGGTTAAAAGCTTTTAAAATTAAAAAGAACTTTTTTAAAAAATCCTTTTTAAAATTTTTTTTAAATTTAAAAAAAAAATGTTTGGATTTTAAAAAAACAATTGCCCAAAATTTCAATGGGGAATATTTTTTCCCCCGGGAAAGCGAGGAAAATTTCGTGATCTTAAAATTTTTGTAAAATGAATGATAACTTGAACTTTTTTCGAAAGCTTTTTTTAAAACTTTCTTTTTAAAAAAATATTTGCAGATCTTAGATTTCCCTTAAAATTTTTTTTTTTTTTTCCCGGGTTTAAAAGGGGAAAATTTTTTAAAAAAAAACGTAAACCCGTATAAAATTGAAATTTCCCCTTTTGGGGAAATTACCCAACTTTATTTTTTATTTTAAAATTTTTCCCCAAATCTTTAAAATACAAAAAAAATTAATTTTTCCCCTTTGAATTTTAAAACCCACTAATTCCTTTGGGCCCTTTTTGGGGTAAAAGAAAACGTCTTTCTTTTTTTCAAAGGGAAAATTAAAATGTTTTTTGAAACCCCTTTTTTTCCGCCCCCCCACTGTTTTTTTTTGGTAAAATTTGGCTTTCAGGGGTTTTTTTTTTTGGTTTTTTACTTAAAAGCCCAAAATTTAAAAATATCTTTGAAGAATTTTCTTTAAAAATTCCTTTAAAAAACTTTTTCAGAAACTTGATTTTGTTTGCCCATTTGGGGGACACTTTTTTTTCTTGGGGAAATTTACTTTTTTTTTACTTAATTCTTTAATTTAAAATTTCACAAGGGAGTTTTTTTGGGTCCCTTTTTGAAGATTCAATCATCCCCCTTAAACGCACTAAAAACCTCCCCCATCCCATTTTTTTTGAAAACATGCTTAGTATTTTCCCCTTTTTGGAAAATTAAAATTAAAGATTTAAATTTTAAATTTTCATAATAACTAAGACACTCAGTGTATATTAAATAATGCAAGTAATATAAAAAAAATTTCTAGGCCCCAAAGAAACTGTTGATTCTTAGATGAAATCAATGGTCTGAGCTGTTCAGGTTTTTTCATTGTCTAAGCACTTAAATGCTTAGAAAAGCAAGAAACCAGAGGGCAGAATTAGATAACTAAACTAGTACTTTTTGTTAAAATGAATGGTTTTAGATCTTTTCAGTGACTAAAATAGTCCTTTTTTATTGAAATAAACAGTTTCAAGTTTACACGGAGTAAAACAAAGTAAGACTCGATTTGATTTAAATCTACAACATAACAAAAAGAGCAAAAAGCTCGACTTGGAATTCACAGATAAGCTTCATTCTCATCGTAAATCTGTATGATAGATAATTCCCGAACGAGCAAAGCAGCAGATTGTTGATTTTCGTTTAGTTGGAAAAAAGTAATTCAATACATCAAATTCTCATACTGACTTACTTATTGATAAACCTGCAATTCCATTCATTTCTTTGCATACATGCTCAAGTAACTTTGTAATGAAAAATTCGAAAGTATATAGATGACATTTTCTCGTAGGAATTTTATCATTGAAATAGTACAAGATACTTTACAAAAACTAATAATAAAAAATTACAATAAGTTTCATACAATATTCTTTAATATAAAGATAGATATATTTAAATGCCTCATAGTTTCAAGTGCATTTTGAAATTCCACTTACCTCACATTGCTTTGAAATTTTCAATCCTATTTTAAGCACTGATAATGATTAAGCTTTAAAGACAGTTCTTTACTACTTAATTTATGAAAGAAAGGTGTATTATACTCGATAGCATATAGAGCAGAATTTTTATCCCAGAAATTATTAAACTAACTGATGTAAGAAACACTGAAAACTTTTTAAAAGACAGCAAATCACACCATTAAATTGTTATGAAAAGATAAGGTAGTTGAACCTTCTAAATTATTTAAAAAAGATTAGAATATTTCTCTGACCGTAACGTATGACTTCTTTTTCATTCTTCGCTAGAATCTAATGTGTATTGAGTTGTTAATACGCTAAAATATGTTTTCATTTAAAGCAATAATTTGTAAATTATGTCCTCAAATTTTTAAAAAAAAATTAAAATCTAAAAAAGCCTAAATATTTAAGAAAAAGTTTAAGTGATTAAACCTGCAATGCATTGAAAATATTCTTCAAGTTAATCCAAATTTACCCTCAGTCATGGTTTTGTTGTGATACATCTCAATTTCTTTATCTCTCTCTCTCTCTCATTTAATTATTAACTATGTAACTGTATTTCTAAAATTTGTTGATACATATGCTTTCAACTCGTCCGCTTTCTTGTGTATTTTAAGATATTTTCCGTGACTATAAATTATTTTCAAGTTATTATTACCTAAAACCCTGGCATTAAGCACTTCGACTGTATTGAAAATTTTCCAATGAATATCACATCTTGATTTTAAAAAGGTAAGACTTGGGTTTCTAAGATAGAAATATAGTTATATGATTCACGCCTATGTAGCAGCTATCACAGTAGATATCCACAAATTGATTTTAACGTATCTCGACTCATTAAAATAAGCATTTTTGCCGAATTCCAAATATGTGTCCTATTCCTTAAAACGGGATTATTTCTATCTATAATACGCCCGTGTTATTTCTCACAAACCTTTTGGGGGGTTTATTTTTCAAGAACCCCGTTATTACTTAGTCCTTACTAATCAGAAGGAACACGCTTTAAAAGTTTCAAGATTGTGAGTATAATAGCTCAAAACCAGCATCCCCTGTCAACTTCCACCCGCCAAAATCACCCTTTGAAGTCGATTTCCAAAACACTTTTTTAGCGAAACTTTACATACGTACAAAATTTCGTCTATAGTTCTAATAGTTCAAAAAGAGATATTTTTGTCTATAATACAACCCACCCTTTAGGAGTCAATTTTTGGAAAACTCATTATTAGCGGATATTTACTCAATAAAAGAAAATTTCCTGCCAATTCTGATGATTGTACAACTAAAAAGCCCGAGGATCTCGTAATGAGTGAGTGTATAAGGGAATTAGTAAGTTTCATCCTGTATAATACAGGGAGTTATTAACATTTACTTACGTTACATTTATTTGAAACGAAATCCATTTTCTTATGAATATGCAATGGAATTGATTCACAAACCGTAAATAATGTATCTTAACAAATTTGAGTAGGCAATTTGTCTAGGATAGATTGAAGAGACTTCTAACATTTATTGTATTCAAAATTCTATGAAACACATCGCCTTCCCCAAGAGAAAAAATATTAGGCTTTTATGCTTCTTCAAAAAATAAACGAATAAAATTCTTTATCAGAGGAAAGACACTCCTGAATTTAATCTTTGAAGAAACCCCTTAGGGTTTCTAGAATTGTGAACAGAAAATAATAACATGTAATGTTCTTGAAAAAATTCTGAATAAAACCATAATGTGTTCCCGGTGTATTCTATATATCATAATTTGCTTCAGAATAATATTTCTAATAGTTGCAGTAAAAAATAAACAGTGAGAAAATTTAAATCTTTTGAGAATTGACGTTAAGTTTTTAAGTTTTCAGTTTAAAAATGTCATTATTCTAATCTGAAATAAGAATTTGTATTTCATTTTTAAATTTCAAAAACGAAGTAAATGTTGCTAGAAATGTATTTATTTATTATTTTTCTAAATGTGAAATATATTTTATACTTAAAGAATAAAACAACTATACATTTATTATTATTTGTCCATTGAGTATGTCTTGTATAGTATAAATTGTTTTAAATTCTTATATTAAATATAAAATACATAAGAGGAAACTTTAGTGGCTTGAACGTGGCATAATTTTATCTGTATTCGAAGAGTTTATACTTTATTCTTAGACGTTTATAAAGAAAAAACTGAAACTCTAATTTTATATGGAGATGTTTTACTCATTTTATGGAATAAAATATTTACAAAATAATGGAAAAAATATTCCAAAATGTATTCTACTATGCCTATAAATAAAATAATATAGAAGCTCATATATTTTCCTTTATTGCCAAGATGTATATTACAGTTATATACATACTTCTAAAAGCAATACAATGTATAAATTTTATTAGATCAAAATAAATTTTGTCATGTTGGCATCTTCAGAAAACATGAGTACATTCTATTATAGTTTATAAAATAAGTTGTACAATAGTACAAGATGTTTTAAAAAATATATATATTTGTCTAACTCTAAAAATTATACAATATTTTCTAAACTGCAGGCATTTAGGAAATGTGTAAGAAAATATTTTATCATAAACCCTTAACTTTCTTTTATACCTCAGTTATAATTTAAATTCATATTATTCTCGGCTTATAACTGGAATTTGAATTTAACTTATTTCTCTCTCTCAACCAAATACAGAGAATATAATCGATGAAATTCTATAACATATTGTTTCATTTCATCACTGAATAGCTTTCATTCAACGATATGTAACAGGCAGAATATATTCAATATATTATTTGATGTATTACCTACTTAATAAATGTTAGATGTTTTTCATACCACTAAAATTCAAAGTTAGAATACCTTTGTCCACTTTTTCTTTACATAATTATAACTTTTTCCATTGGAGCTTCATATCAGAAAGCAATATATCTACAATTTTAATATTATTAAATATACATTCATATATTACTTAACCCCTAAGAAAGATGTAACTAACTTGGAAGTAAAATAGTAAATAATAAATTACGTTCATTCATATATGTATTGTAAGATTAAACAAAAATTCAGACTAAAAATTAATAATTCGTTTAAATATTAAATAAAAAAAACACTTAGTTTTCAATTTAACTATATTTGTATGCAAATCAACCAAAAACTGAGGTAAAATTTATTTATTCTTATGTCTATACTTGAACACAGTTACATTATATGATATAATCTGTAATAATCATAAAATTTATAGGAAATGTTTTACCTGCAAACACAGTGTATGTGCAATAATAACTAAATAATTCTTACCGCAAAATTATTCATCGTTGTATTCAGCTGATATATTTTATTTCCGAAATATTTCATAAAAAGTAAAGCTTAAGATATAAAGTTTTATCTGAAATGTGACTAAGAACCTTTTTTATACTTATAAAAAAATGTATCTCTTACCTGACCTTGGAATAATTACATAATGTGTTTCCCGGATACCCGGAATTCGAGAGGGGAAATCGAGAACAAATAAATATGTATGCAAAAGGGATTCACGTTCTCTAAGAAGTTTGTATAGTATTTAAAGCTCATCCCCCCTATTCATTAAAATGAAAACTGTACTTATATACAATTTTATTTTGTAACTCTTTTTAAACTTTTATCACAAAAAATAAAATAACATTAAAACGTTTTATCTGTATATATATATATATTGCACTCATGGACAAAAAAAATAGCACACAAAGAAGGAGTTGTCAAAATGAAACGAAATTTTGCATAGTAATGACTACTTTAATAAAAGTAAATAGTTAGAAAATCAAAGAAAAAGGATAATTTATTTCACAGAAAAGGCAAATGAACGGAGGATTTAATACCCTGTTGAACCACCGTCTAGCGCGAATGCACGATGCGATAAGATCGGGCATTCAGGCATACAAGTTCTGTATGATATCTTGAGACATTTCGTTCCATATTTGCTGTAACCTTGCCTCTAGTTCGTTCAAACTCGTGGCATGACCAACTTGCCATCCCAAATGACCCACAGAGATGTTCGATTGAAAACGAATCTGGGGATTGGGTAGGACAAGGAAGGGCATTAACAGTACGGATACAGTCTTCTGACCCCCCTTGCTGTGTCAGGATGAGCATTCTCTTGTGGAAAAATGCCTACTGGGAGTCGTTGCATGAGTGGCAACAAATGTGGACATACTCATGGACATACCGCTGTGCTGTAATGGTGCCATGGATCAGTACTAGGAGTGACCGTGTATTGTAGGCAATGACCCCCCATACCATCACACCAGCTGTGGGAGCGGTGTGTCGCTGTAAAGTAAAGGCAGGATTGAGGCGTTCCCCACGGAGTCTCCACACACGAACACGATTGTCATCACTACTGAGATTGAATCTGAATTCATCGCTAAAGACGACCTGGTGCCGTTCCGCCTTAGTCCAGTTTCTTCGTGCGCAACACATGGAGATGTCGATGGGTGGGCGTCAAAGGCAGCACACTTAATGGGTGTCGACATCCCAAATATCCTTCAGCCAGGCGCCTTCGTATGGTTCAAGAAGAAACAGTGGCCCATAGTGAAAGTGTTACTTTTGCCTGGATGGCTGTCGATGAAGCAATTGGCTGTACGCGTACATATCTTACGATGTGGTGGTCTTATTAACAACTGGTCTGTCGAGGGCGTCCTGAGATTGGTTTTCGTAAAAAGGACATCTCTCGAATCCACTGGTCATAACACTACCTCACAACACAATCATAGTTTTCTAATTGACGAGCTACTCACCTATCTGACCATCCAGCTTTCCCTCATATCAATGATTCTCCCCCTCTCAAACTGCGGCAGCTGCTCATATTGTCTTCGAAAACGGCGTAATGGCATGTCTATCTCAGCTCTTTCTTTGTAAACGATTCAGGGCACTCAAACAAGCTTTAGTTACCTGTTTTATACTCCACGGAGAACGACGTTAAACGTCCTCTACCGGCTACACATAATGAGCAATCCTGCTACATTTCAAATCATTTGCGTATCTCCCGACATTTATCTTCATGCTAAGTTTCGTTAAGATCCCGCAAGTATTTCTTGGTGCGCTTTTTTTTGTCCATGAGTGTATATATATATTTTTTATATATATATTTTATATATATATTTAGTCTTATTCTCTACAAACAAGAGATAACATCCAACAATCACATTTGAAAAACACACATACAGCAGGAAAATCACACAATGAAGGACATATGAACCATATATATAACACTTTTTGTACTTAAAAAAGAATATTTTCCCAAACAGATATAGTATAGTAAAAGAAGCATTTTTGAAATTGGAAACTTTGGGAAAAAAAAAAATTTTGAATATTTTAATAACCAACTGAGACATATATGTACTTAAAGTTAAGATTTAAATGTTAATAATTATATAGCAAATACAAATAAGGATTTAATCAATGAGACCTTTAAAACTTTAAACACTCTGACGTGGGAAATCAGCTATATATTTAATAAATTCAATTACGGAATACATATCTTTCAAAATGCTGAAGAGAATATGACTGTAAGTTAAGATAATTATTTGTGCATACAAACTAAGTTTGCGAACTTTACTTTCCTAGCATATTTTCACATCACAAAATCAGTTAAATTTAGTTCTGCCTATTATCAAATACTAATCAGTGAAAAATAAAAATTTCATTTGCTAAAAATTTATTGTAATATTACCGTATTTATTTGAATTTAAGCTGTCATCAATTTTAAGCCACAAAACTGTGCGTAATCAAAACACCAGAGTATTATTAGGAGTGTATATGATTTTTAAAGTTTAGATTTTTTGCATTGTTTGCTATCATATATTTTCGATGAATTCTTATTAAACAATCATCTTTATTTTCCTTTTATTCTTTTTATTTAGGAATTTACAATTACACATAATGTATTAGTTACTGCTGAATTTTCATTCATCACATAAATATGTCATAAATGTCATGCCATATGTCATAAATGAATTAATTTGGATACGGGGTGTTTTTGCGTCTTTCATTGGAAGAATACCGTCTAAAACTACGTTTTATAAGAAATGTATTTGTATAAAAAATTTTACAATATCACCTAATTTTATTTTTCTCGTTTTTTAATTATTGACACATACTTACCAAAATTCTACATAAAATATGAGTAATAAAATGTATCATGTCGAATAGGCTCATTCAAGCCAGTTAAACATTTCCTAATGAACCGCAGCAAACCGCGCATTGTTCTCTTGGTAGAAGATTCAATGTATATACAGGGCTTCAAACCGTAAATTTTTTATTCCGGTTCTCGTTCCGGTTCAGTTCCGGTTTTTATTCTGCCAAAAAATAATGGCTTTCGGTTAAGTTCCGAATCAGTAATTTTATTTTATGAACGTTCCTATTTGCACAAAAAGGTAATTCTATCAAAATTTAAAAGATTTTATTCTTTTTTTTAATTGGTACAGAATATATTAATTGAGATACAATTAACCAGCATGTACGATACGAGTAGTGAGCAGAGAATGGCAAGCATTGGCGTTTTTATTCATTATCAAAATGGCATTTGACAACTAGGCTCGTGATTACATGTACCTTCGTCGTTTGACGTTCTCAGTGTGCACTCTGCTTTGCAACAGTTATGCAAAAATGTATATTCGTTTATTTAACATCTGGAAATTGCCTCTAATTATTAATATATCTTCTAATATGATTTAACTGAAAATACTTATGTTGTATATTTCTTTTTCATTCAACTGAATTAATTCTGCTTATACAAGTAGTTTCATGCGAAACTAAAACAGAAAAATACTAGTGAACATCAAAACAGGAAATCGTGAATCAATGTACTTGTAATGATTATCTTAAATAAGGAAATATTGATAGACTGGTTACAGTAACAAAATAACTGAAGAAATATCGAACTGAAATAAACTGATACGTTTTTCGGTTCAATTCCAGTTTTCGCTCCGACCGTAATAACTCTTTCCTCCAGTTTTCGGTTCAGTTTTCATTCGAAGTCCTGCGCCTATAATTAATTAAATTTCAAAGCATTTTTTTTACTACAGTAAAATTCGTGAAATATTACTTACATTTTTGACAAAAATAACTAAGAAAACATCAACTTTGTGGTCTTTGCATACTATGAACAGATGTTTTCAATATCTGAAAGCTCTGGACAACGTGCTGGTCAGCCAGCAATCAAACCCATTTTGTTTCATAATAGATCAGGACACGGAGGAAGAATATGTGGTTTTGTGTAATCTTGATAAAAGATAGCACAATCATTGATCCCAATATATGAGAAATGCTACACAAACAATTTTGCATGTGTCATGTACCTATTAGCTGTCCATGAATTAACACCAAGTACAGGGCTCGTATGATGTTATCGAAAGCAAGCAGTTCACGTACTCTCTATTCCGTTCCTCCGTTCTTTATTATTGATAGTACAGGGACAACTGAAACTCATCTGATGCCTTGATTCCACTTCTGCATCTAGTTTATTTGTTGAGCGTCCTACTGTCACCACTGTCTCTATGATGCAAGTTCAAGAGAAGCCACAATAATCGTGCAACAGTCAGTGCAGCTCCAGCTCCAAAGGTCTCCACACTATACTTCCATATACTTGTTGTGCTAAAACAAGATTTCTTTATGACTCAATCCTGTGATGTGGTTGTACAATCATGCAAACTTCATGACATATTTTTCTTCTAAAACGTTAGTGGTGGAAGGCCACTAACATCCTGCATGGCGTTTGGTATGATCCTCCTCCTAAGCCCGTCGATTTAATACTCGTAGTCCCATGTTAATTACTGGATTACTATTATGCAAGTACTAATATCATATAACAATAAACTGTAATCTCGACAGATGATAATCTTACTAAACTGAATTCTGACATCAGATGGTATCCAATTTTCCTCCATATATTACACACAATGCTGTATGATCTTTAAAACCCGATACTGAATTCAATTTCGTAACAGGGATTGTATTCCAGTCTCTCACATAAGGACGATACGGCCTCGTATAGAGTTCAGAGTTTTCATATTGTACCCTCCCCTTATGACAAACATATTTACTACTAGTTAAGAGTTCATCACTGGCAGACGATGCCAAACAACTTTTAATCCATCTTTACAACTCTTTATATACATTTAACAAGCAGCTGATAAGGAAAAGGTTCTCGCGTTTCACGCATGTGCAATCGCTTTGTAATTCAAAGCATTTGCCCCTGTAACCGAACTTTACATTTATCGCCTGTTTTGGTTCAATTTTCAGAATCCTTCAATGGCTTTGAATTTTACAAGCTGAGTGTATGTTAATTCACTATATGATTAATAGAAAGAAGTATACCCCAGATATAAGTGAAAATAAATTATAAATTCAATTTGATAAAAACCTTGTAATAACCCGAAATAAATATTGGAATTATCTGGAAACCAATTAAAGTATATTTTCCGAATATTCAGCATGTCTATGTAAGTGTACTACTACTACTACTAATAATAATATAATAATAATAAAGTCTATTAAAAGGTAATGTAAAATTGTGGCTAATTATGCAAAATGTAAAATGCCCCTTAGAAATTGTGTGCATTTGAAACAATGTTTGTGGTATAAAATTATTCTTTAAAAACATTAAAATTATAATGTTATGAAAATTTGGGAAAAAAGCATTTTAACTCCATCCAACCCCCAAACATGTCCAACATAATTCAAACCACAGTTTTAATTTCTTAGCTACTCATTTCTCAGTGTTTACAATTACAGTATTTTGGAGCAGGTACCAGTTAAAAACAATGCAAGTCATGGTTCTGAAAAAAAAGCATGTGAGAAAAGTATATATCCAATCTCGGATATTGGAGAAAAAACACACAGCTTGGCTTACTCATATAGCTATAGCAAAATCAATTTCTTTGTTGCCAAACTTCCAATCAGTACCTCAGATCTCATTACATCGCCCTTAAAGGGTTGACTAGAGATTTTCCCCCTGTAATGGACAAACGTATCCCTCAGAGGTTCTTGTGTATGCAACAGGATAAAAAAAGAAAAAAATAAGAAAGAACGGAATGATTTCCGTGGAGATTAACTGCTGCTTTTCTTCGGTTGTGGATTTGTGTATCTTTTTTAATAGTATGTGGCGTGTGCTTGGCCTGGGCTTGGCAATACATGCAAGAAATCTGTTTTCTTTTTGGGGGTTGTTTTTACTTGTTGAAACAATATATTTTGGAATAAGATGTTGCTACTTAAAAATACAAGAGACAATGTTTCTGTGAAGAAAAAAGGGGAATGGTTCATTTTAATAACTAAAATCTTTTAAGGATAAAAAGGAGCTTCTAGTTTTATTTTTGTTGTTGTTGTTATGCTCTTCTTTAAATTTTACAGTTTTTGTTTTTTTTCCTCCCTAGATTTAATTTTTTATTATTCTTATAACTTTACAATTTTATGTTTATTTATCTATTTGTTTAAATATAAAACCAATTTTATTTATTCATAAAAGACGGATAGTGTATCCCCCCAACACAAATGAATTCTAGAATATGTTTTTTGTTTAGTGGGCAAAATACCAAGAGACATAAGACTTTAGACAAAAAAACACATATTCTTCGAAATAAAATTACTTCAGAATTTCTTTAAAATGGTTTTGAAGTCATAAAATATACTTGAGGTACAGCTAAATAAATTCAACACATAATTCCAGTTTAATTCCCTTTATGATATCAAGTTAGCTGTAAGTCCATTAATTATTTACACATTAGTAAATTACATTTTGCTAATGAATATCATTTGTTTTCTATTTACTATTCTACTAAAATGTCTAAAATATATAGTTTAAATTTTGGGGACCTTAAAATTCTTGCAGTTAAATGAGACGAAATTTATATTACATCCTGTATACTTTTGTCTTCATTTCTCAAATTCTTTGATATTCTTTTCTACATTTTCCGATAAAATAGTATTCCATATTGCATATCTGATTTAAAGATTTATATAAGACCAAGAAATAAAAAAGTCTTGAGAATATGAGTTCTATTTTTAATTAATTTAACTCACTAAAGAAACGGAATATTTTTCACAACACATACATACGATTGTTAAATGCATTTCATGTGTGTGTGAAATTTTCCTGGAAAGGTGTTTTGTAAAGATAAATTTTCTTAACAACATCTCAAAACCGACCTTGAAAAGCAAGCATAAATATGTATAATTAAAATAATCTCCTAAAAGTATCATTTTGTTACATTTTATTTTGTTAAAAACAATCAATTGTTAAACAGAGTAAATGGTGATTATTGCCATCAGTCTTACAAAGCGTTCAAATTAAAATAGCATCATTTATGTTATGGTATTATTTCTTTAAATTATATTCCCGAACTACCGTATTTACTCCAATTTAAGCCGCACCCAAAATTCTCAACAAGTCTTTGTGGAAATGAAAAATAGTGTAAAATAATTTAGAACCTGTAATTGCTCTAATTGTCCCATCCAATGCATTTTTAATAATATTCTAAGCCGTACCCGATTTTCAGTAGCTTTAATATTGGAAAAAAAAAGTGCAGCTTACATTCGATTCAATACGGTAATTTATTGAAATTTTCGTAAGTTTGTTAGTCAACTTACAACAGAATAATATAATCCCAAAAGTTGAAACCTGTTGCTGATGGCCATATTAAAGCAACACAGATAATATGGAAGTTTATCTTTTTTGGAATTCTTGTTCTTTTTTTCCACAGACCAGCCAGAAAGCGTTTTTCATACATTGGTAGCAAAAAAATCCGATTTATTTTTATTTTAAGGCTGCTTATCACATGCAATTTAAAAAGCTGAAAATCAAGAGTCGGAAAACAGAAGCTTTAGAAAGAAATTTCGATAAGTTTCAAATTTTACTTGTTTGCTTGATTTATTTTTCTTTTCTTCATATTTACCGTATACCCCGGAGTAAAGGAAGCACCTATACTTTCAAGCTGCATTTTTTAAATATATATATATATATTCGCAGTAATGTGCAACCCCGTTTTCCCCTCAGGGGGCTCACCTTCTTTAGGTGAGTATGGGTGTCACAATCCCGAGGAGCCCTAGTGATGTTTTCCTTTTCCCAAGGGATTTACTATCTTTGGTAAACACGGGTGTCACGAGCCCGGGTACCCTAGTGATCTTTCTCTATTTTCGGCCCTCTTTCTTGCCATCCAAATTTCCCTTTTCTTCTTTTCACTTCGAGACAACAGACAACTATTTCGAAATGTATATGTGTACAGTTACTAATTAATTTGTTTTAATTAGATTTTTCATTATTCTTTTTATTAATAACATTTTTGTATTCATTTTGTAATGCGTTAAATTAGTTTAATATCTTCTTAATTTTTTCAATTATTTATTTTTTTATTTGCATTCTAACAATTTTTTTTTCCCATAACACCTTTGGTTTTCTGACTCGCATGTTTGCCGTGTGCGACGTCCCGTAAGGAGGGAAATGGTGTTCTGGGGATACCTTTGCGTTCCCTTTAACTCACGCTTCAATATAGACGGGTGGCAGGAGTGATCCCGCTCCTGTCAGGTGGTACCTATAATGGTACCTCTCTTCGGTGTCCCCGGAAAGACACTGCTGTAGAGTTAGTGCTGCAAAAATAAGAGATGGCGAGTTTACCCGTTGGATCCTTGTCCTGAAGCTGTAGCATAATATTCTGGGTGTACTTCAGGTAAGTGTCGTTCCTGGTTTTTGCCAGATGAGCGGCACGCTGCCTTCCTTGTTGGACTCCGTGGTGGGTGAAAGCACGCCAGAACGAAGTTGTGTGCGCGTTCTTATGGATCCAATGCAGCTGTGCCCGAGTAAAGGCCTTGTTTTACCAAACCTAAACATTGACGATATTGCTGAACATTCACGATTTTAAATTTTATCTCTGCCAAACAATGATATGCAAGAAAAAATCATTTTTGCTGTTCACAAAGCAATAATTGGAATAGGTGGCGAGCCTAAGATAGTAAAACGTTTACGATCTGGTGATTTATTAATTGAAACCATCTCTGCTCTCAAAACGAAGTCTTTTTTACTTTCGAAATATTTCCTCGACTCTCCAGTAAAAAGATATCCACATAAAACATTGAATTCGTGTCACGCGGTGTCATTTCTGAACCTGATTTGTTGTACACCTCTGAATCAGAAATCCTTGATGGATTTTCTAATCAGGGTGTTATTCAGGTTCAGAGAATAATAATTAAAAGGACGCGAGTACCATACCAACTAAACATTTGATATTAAATTTCAATAGCCCTACACTACCCAAAGCTATAAAAGCCGGATATTTACACTGCGAAATTCGTCCATACATTCCGAATCATCTGCGCTGTTTTAAGTGTCAGAGGTTCAGACACTCACAAACGTCCTGCTGTAGTCAATTAACGTGCTATATGTGTGGATCTGTTGGGAATTCTTCCACAGATTGTCATCTGGACCAGAAATGCGTTTTAATTGTTCCCAGCTTTATTCTGCCGATTCAAAATTATGCACGAAATGGAAGACAGGAATACAATTCCAAGAATTGAAAATAAGTAAAAAATATATCATATTTAGAAGCAAGAAAATTATTAATCCCAAAAATTATCCCAAAGCTACGCTCAGGTTGCCAAATCCTTAACTGCAAGTTCAACAACCCAAACAGATGAACCCATTACAAAAATAGTATGTCCACCCTTAAAATTACTACTACCTTTAATAAACATTACGAAAACAACGTCTTCCAAAATTCCTACAGTTACCATATCATTTACTTCAAATCAGGAACAACTCTTACTATTCACATCTTCTGTTACAGTTACATCGTCTTCTGAATCTCAACTTATTCCTTTAAGGTATCTGACTACTTTCGGTACCGTGATTTTGCAAAAGCGCATAAATGGATAGTTTTCATGATATTTAGTTTCACTTAGATTAGAATACATGTGTACAATTGTTTTAAGGGCATTTCGATAAAAAAAAATTATTTAAATGCAATATTTTGGCAAAAAAATTAACTTAAAATAACTTTTTTTTTTCAAAATGTTCTTGTGTTGTGAAAAATGCTTCTATCATAATAATATTTTGCCTGTATATAGTTCAGACCTCTCTACAGAGGCTCAACTATAATTTTTGAAATATATAACTTAGAAGTGGGTTTATCCATATTTTACGACAACTGAGGGGAGCAATTTTAAGAAAAGAACGCCGATCATTATTTCAATTGGTTGTAACTCTGAAAATAATGTGAATTTTTCAAAAATCATAGTTGAGCCTCTGTAAAAAGGTCTGAGCTATATACAGGCAAAATATTTTCATAATAGAATCATTTTTAACATTGGTGAGCATTTTGAAAATAATTTATTCTAAGTTAATTTTTTGCCATAATATTGCATTTAAGTAATTTTTTTTATCAAAATGTCCTTAAAACAATTTTATACATGTAGTCTAATCTAAGTGACACTAAATATCAGGAAAATTATCCATTTATTCGCTTTTTTTAAAATCAAGGTTCCGAACGTAATCGGATACCTTAATAGGTACTACTCCCACCACATTTAATAGTTTATCTACCTCTGCTGCATCTTCCTCTTCCCCAGCATGTCCTATTCTTGAAACTACCACCACTACATCCAATACCATACCTGCTACATCTCAGGATGCAAAACAAACTTCAAAACCCCGTAGGAAGAAATGTCCTCCTAAAAACACATCTAACATATAAAACAAAAATAGAAATTAAGATAGCTTCTCATAAACGTAGGAAATCAGCACCTGTCGAATGCTCAACGAATGAGGAAGATATGATAATATATGACTCGGAAAATGAGCTTGAGTCGAATTCAGATTCTGTCAAAAAAAATGTCAATATC
This sequence comes from Trichonephila inaurata madagascariensis, assembly GCA_019973955.1. Taxonomy (NCBI): domain Eukaryota; kingdom Metazoa; phylum Arthropoda; class Arachnida; order Araneae; family Nephilidae; genus Trichonephila; species Trichonephila inaurata. The sequence continues at coordinate 27,483 of BMAV01002098.1, read as the reverse complement.
TCTTACAAGAGAAGGTTAGTTGTTACACCTAATATCTCATTTTATACCTACAACTTCCAGTAAGTTTGTTCATATACAACACCATCATTAACCCCGACCAGATACAGGAAGTAACATTTTTAAATCATACTTGTCGGACTTGGTGGGAGAAATCCTCACCAAGATCTGTTTAATTTTTAAATTTAGAACTGATTATTTAAACTGATTTTGTGTGGTTTTACATTTTGTTACTCCAACTCTTTTTTATAAACCTTTTTACTCATTTTACACTTTTAATGTTTTAACGAATGTTTGGTGCAGTTTAGCCAAAATTAGCTCTTGCGCCATAAAGCCCAACATTCACTTACTCACGCAACCCCATTTTTACGAAGACTTAAAATGTACGTATACAACGTTCTTATGTTTTGAAGTCCTTAACTTGATGTATTATTTTGAGCTTTTGAAAAAAAAATTATACTTTTAGAACTATAAACCTTTAATTTCATAAGGAATTTCATTTTTTGTAAATAAATAGTATACTGATCTTGTAGAAGTTAAATCTTTTAAACGCATCTCTTTTTTTATATTTTATTTTGAAAGCCATTATTTTTATACCCGACTTATAATGTGCACCCGTACATTTTGATCTTATTTTTTTATCTAAAAGTGCGTGTTATACGTCAGATTTATTTAAATCACTTTTTAACTGAGTAACACATCTCTCTATCTATATCTATCTATCTATTTATTTGCCTGTATCTATATATCAATATCTGCGCCACACACACACAATATCTCTCAATATCTTTATATATATATATACTTTTTAAAATCTTTTTTGGTGATATTTTTTTTTGTGGGAAATTACATTTACTTTTGAACATCGAACAATATGTTGGTAATTGGGAATTTGGCTTAGATTTTTTGTCCATTTACGCATTTACTTGAATTTGTATAAATAATACGTTAATACTATTGCTATTTATATTGAATTGAAATGAAAAATAACTTGTTTAAAGTTTCGAGGAAGTATGATTTTGAATTTTATTCTAGTAATAACGAAGAACTATATTATGACTGAATATTTATCAAGCGCTTAAATGTATAATTGAAAAATTATATGTAAACGCCACATCAATTTAATATACTTTTCTTGAAAAATTTTTAGAAATCAGTTGCGTTCTTTATTTATATATAAAACACATTCTGAAATTATAAACATATTCCGCTTTTACAATCACATTTGAGCATTTAGTCCTGCGATACTTTTTTGAAAGTTTTTTTCTGCAGTAAAATAATCATTAGAATAGTGTCGACATTCTAAAGGTTATAGACATAGGTAAATCAGTATTTTTTCATAGTTATTCTAATAATATGAACAAAAGACAAATTTTTTCATATATTAACACTAAATAAATTGCCATTAGTATTATAGTACAACTAAAAGTAAATTTCTATTTAAGGTTTCTTTAATCTTTATGTTTTCATCCTTAGAAAATGTGCTAATATAAATTTGAATCACTAAACATTAAATTGCATCGTTTATCGTATAGTTCGGGCAATTCTTAAAAACATCACTTACCGCGAGGGAAAAGTATGTAGATAGCCAAAATTTTGTAGTTAAAAATTGCTATTTTGTCAAAAAATATATCCAATATAAAAATCTATATTTTTAAACTAAATATCTGTTAATATACCAGAATACGTAGATAAGATCGTATTATACTTTGAGCATTATTTTCTAAGAAGCTCGGGTTAGAAAATGAAGGTATATTTGTACAATATCTTTAAGGAATATCTTAACTTCAGAGTACTAATTAATTACTTAAAATCTTAGTTTAAATAGAATTATGGAGTTTTACTGAACAAAAATGAGATAATCTACACATGTTTGGTTAAATTTCTCAACAACTCGAAATAAAAACTTAAATATACGCATACACATTTTTAGTAACCACTGAAAGTGTTCATACGATTGTAGTCCGGTATTAACAAAGAAATGTTTTGCAAGAGCATTTGCTTATTTCTGTTCTTTACTTGTTTGCACACTTTGACAGTATATTTGGCATTTTTTGGCCCAATACATTTTAGATATAAAGTGCATTAGTTTTTGGAACACTCAATTCGGCAGATAATGTTTTACTAATTTTTTTCATGCGTTACAGCTCTAATACAGCTACGTTTGGAGGGAAGTTATAACGATGTGACGTGGCAATAATTATATATATATATATATATATATGTGTGTGTGTGTGTGTGTGTGTGTGTGTGTGTGTGTGTGTGTGTGTGTGTGTGTGTGTGTGTGTGTACAGAAATAATTAAATTAGATTTATAAAATTAAATTCTCTATATAGCACTTAACTTTTATTTTTCACTACATCTTCAAATATCAAATTAATCACCCAATTATTTCCCGAAACACATGGCATAACCACTAAACATTTTTGATTCCAGATCATTATATTTAATAGCCCTCCCTATATATAAGTCAGCATTAATTTTCAAGTACACTCATAAGATCTGAGATACTTCTAACATCTGGGTTTAAGTGGATGACTTTCAGAATGAATTAGTCTTACTATTGGCGCGATTTTTGTCCCTCCCCAGTGTGTTCTAGTTTAATCCGGAATCATATTTCTATCGCTATCTATGCCTGAATAAATTAAGTTAACTATTTGTCTTGTCTTTCATATCAAAATTATAATTATTTTTTACGTATTTCAAGCACGTATGAATAATGATTTATTGAAAACAGCTTTATAATTGTATTTTGTTAAATCAATTTGGATTACGTTTTCTTACATAATAATTTTATTTTATTTTATTTCATACTGATTTTTAAAATGCAAGTAAATGAAGTGTCTTAAACTCGTAAAATGGTTATGGTTTGATATAAGATTCTTGTCATTAAATATAATAAAAGTTGTATATAATTGTTGTTCTTAATCATGCAAAGTCTGATGAAGTCATGCAAGATGCACTTGAAACTTAACTCTTAAGGGGGTCACTTCACGCAGCATTTTCCCTATCTCCGTAATGTTAAAAATGACCAATTTTAAGGAACATTTTTAAAAAATTGGCTGGTTATACAGTCATGAATTTTTTTGTGTGCATTCATTGTATTGTTTTTATTAATTTAATGAGAGCATTTTTCAAAATTTTGATTAGTTTTTTTTTAAAAAATTCATATGTGGAGTAACACGTCAAAATTTTTAAAACGGTGAAAATTTGTACATTTTAATCCATAAATTATTTTTGAATAAAATTTTTGACAAAATCTCTCATTAAAATATTTATTTGTATAGTGTTAACACATGTGCAAAGTTTCAAGGCTATAAAATAAGTAGTTTTTCAAAAATGTTCCTTTTGTGTTGAAATTTACAGTTTTGAGAAATAGAGATTTAAAGTAAAACTTATATTAACTAATGCATACCAGAACTTTTAACTTGAATTGCTGGTATCATCTGCAAGATTATCTTCTTGTCTACTTTTTAATTGTTTGTTTTAATTTAGTTTCTTTGGTGCATTGTAAAACTGCTTATTTTGCTTTCTTAATGCACGCATGATCTACATCTTGCAACGCTCGACATTTGTAAAATCCAGGAGTTGAATGCTTAATACATCTAAAACTTTTAATTTAGTAATAACCTTGATTCTATAAAGACATTCCTCATGTACTCCAGTTTTAAAGTTCACATATACATTTTTTGGAATTATAGACCAAATACTACTTACCTTTTCACTAAATTTTGAGTTTTATCAAACAAGCATCTAGATAAAAGTGCAAGACTAGAGACCACTAAATACTTTTTATGCAATTCCTAATTGAAAAAGGTAAGTTTGTTTATGTTTTATTTTTAAATCAATAAAAAACATAAACACATGCATATGCTTATATGTGTGTTTACGCTTATATGTGTTATATCTACACCACAAGTCACCTCCCATGGGGCATAAACCGTGTCGTAGATTCAAATCTGGGGAGATTTTATCAAAAATATAGCCTTAATAGCTTGCCTTATGGCTGACAAGTTAACTGAGTTGATTTTAATACCCAAAAATGTAGTATCTTTGCAATTTATCTATTTCTGCATCTGTCAATATATTACACCATCCTAGAGATTTTTGTCCTCGAGCTCTTTTGCTTTTTAATTTTAATACCCTGAGTTGTGTCCCCAGCCTTTTCTCACACACAACATGACCAACACATTCTAATTTTTTAATGTTAACATCTCTTTAAAGTTTAGATTCTAAAACTGCTTTGCATGCTTTAGAGTTCCCATATAGTTCAAGTATTGTGTATACGTAAATTGTGAAATCCCCTTTTTGAGCGATGGAAGTTTACAAGTGCACCTTCAACTTCCATTCCCGTATTATTTCCAACGTTCATTTTCTGAACACCATTCAATGTACATTGTCGTTAAAATTACATGAGCATTTCCTCGATAATATTTTAGCATCAACAATTTTCACAGTGTCCCACTAACTGCCATAACAATACCATTTACACAAGTATGGCCCCTTTTTTTGCCAGGTACCATCTATAGCCACCGGTACATTTGGACCTCCATTATTATTTATTACTGCATTATTGTTTCGGCAGCAGCTAACGTCATAGACGCTTGGCTACTTTCTATGTTGCGTTACTTAATTTATGCATGGACTCGCAAAACCACTTTGGTGGAGGTGACAAATTCATAACTCCGCAAAATATTTTCGTAACTGCTTCTTTTAAATACCTCATAAAAATATAAAAAGCCTAGTGTTCACTTCATGTAATTGTGTATCTTTTTTTATTAACTACTACTTTAGTAAACTTAGTATTAGGAAATGTTTTAATAACACCACAAAAATCACAACATATTAACAATTTGTAGCCAAATCCTGGATTTGGCAACCAAAATTTATGTGAATACCTTGTTTTTTACATTTTATTTATGTAATTAATGTTGTTTGAAAGCACAAGAAAACAGTACAATGTCAGTCATTTCACAAAAACATTCAAAAAGAATTTAAAAAAAAAAACATACTCTTTTTTTAAACTTACCTAACTTACTTTCAAAATTGAATTATTCATGTTGGGAAATTTTCTGACTGTTATGCAACATTTAAATCCCCCGAAAGTTCGGTTTTCGAACCTACTTTTCCTAACTTTCGTTTTTAAGTGTTTTTATTAAACTGAGGCATATTTATAAAATCATTTTGATAAAAACCGATTCTGCACAATAGCAAAAATTGTTATATTTAACCGGGGTGAAAAACAGCATGTAAGCAAGCTACCACAAAATAAAACAGCTAAACTATCACTTCACTTCTTTCCTGAATAAGCTGCTGATCAAAATGAATTCTTTTGATCAATTTAAACTATTTGATAAGGCTGAAAAGTAGCATGTGTCTTTTGTTTTGATTTGAAAGGGGCGTGGCAGCCAGCTGTTTGAGGGTTTGACAAATGTAAACAACTTTTTAAAAAAATATTAAAAATACTTCTAATTCAGCTAGAGCAAAAATTTAAATTGCATTAGGAAGAAAAAGAGTGGTATTTTATTTTTCAATCAAAATTGAAAAATCGATTTTTAATTCGATTTTCGTGAAGTGACCCCCTTAAAAAGTCGTAAGCAAGAAAGAGATTTTTTACAGATATGTTCTCTAAGAGATCCATACAACTCAATATCTATTCTGGGTAAGCTTGGTGATCTGACGTACAGCACAGATAAAAAAAACAATTTTCTTCACTCAGAAAGAGTTGCACTTGATGCAAAGACTGGAATGACGTAACAGTGTAGTCTGGGAGCCTCTGTCACACTCAAAAGCTAGAGCAAGATTGGGTTTATTGCATTACCCATCATAATCATAACGGGGATTCAACCTTCACTCTATGAAGTTTTGAGAATTTTTCAGCAAGTATAATTCCAGAAAGGAAAGGATAAAAGGTATAGGAATAGGAAAATTATACAGCCCTCCTTTGTTAGTTTGTCCATCATTTCATTACCGTACAGTTTTACACAGAAATAGAATACACTGACAATGGATAACGTGGTGCAACAATATCAATTTCCACTCATTTTAGATGGAGAAACTGGTCCCGTTGCTAACAAAAAACCAATTGTTAAGGTATCCGACTACGTTCAGAATCGTGATTTTTCAAAAGCGCATAAATGGATATATTTCATGATATTTAGTGTTACTTAAGATAAGAATATATGTATAAAATTGTTTTAAGGACATTTTGACAAAATCAATTATTTAAATACAATATTTTGGCAAAAAATTAACTTAGAACAATCTTTTATTCAAAATGTTCTCCTTTTGTAAAAAATGCTTCTATTATAATAATATTTTGCCTGCATATAGCTCAGACCTCTCAACCGAGGCTCAACTAGAATTTTTGAAATATATATAACATAGAAGTGGTTTATCCATATTTTACGACAACAGAGGGGAGCAAATTTTTGAAAAAAAGGGGCCCAAAAATTATTAATGGGTGGTAACAGAAAAAAAAGGGGAATTTTTTAAAAATTCTAGTTGAGCTTTAGTAGAGAGGTCGATTTATATACAGGGAAGCATTTTTCACAAAAGGAGAATTTTGAAAAAAAAAATTTCTAAGTTAATTTTTTGCCAAAATATTGTATTTAAATACTTTTTTGTCAAAATGCTCTTTAAAAACAATTACAGTATACATGTATTCTAATATAAGTGATACCAAATATCATGGAAATTATCCATTTATGCGCTTTGTAAATCACGGTTCCGGAATGTAGTCGGATAATCTTTTAAGATAAAGATTTATGATAGTTTCTAGTAATTACTGAAGTAATATAAAAAACTTTTTAAGTCAATTCCTTTTGAATGGATGAATATAAAGCACATTTTTATTACGATTGAAAATTGAATAGTATATATATATATATATATATATATATATATATATATAGTACAATAAAGTACAAAAAGTGAAAACGAAACCTATAATGCCAAAGAAGGAGGAAAATGGAGTTCATGAGACACAACAAATGTAGATACAAAAAAGCCTTCCTTGACTAAACTGAGACCTATTATAATTCTACATAAAAGCCGGTCTCCTGAATTACGCCAGCAATTTAGGGTTAGGCAATGCTTTATGGATCCACCTTCCCTGTACAGTAGAAATTTTCTACATAATAGAAAAAGAAAAAATAGAGCCATGTTTAAAAGTTGCTCTTATTTCTAACACGGATGATAAACCTTAAGAATATAAAATTAAAATGAAAAAATATAAAGAAAACATTAATGTTCCTCTAAAAGAGAGGAATAATAATAAAAAAAATTTTATAGAAAAAATTAGGATTAAAACTTACATGTAAAAATATAAACCATGACGGCAGAAAAGGAACCCTCTACGCTCAGGTCCAAAACAAAATGGTAAGCAGATTGGTACCCCAAAGTTGTAAGAAGAAAAATCCGTGGCGCCACCTAGTTAGTTATATTGCAATTAAACTAAGAATAAAGATATTTTAAAAGTAAACTAAACACAAGAAATTTTAAATAAATTAATGAACAAAGTTAAGAATAGGTAATATAAAAAATACAAATATGTTTAAAAAATCCTACTTGTATAATTATATCTCTAGGTTAGCTCTGTACAAAACTACATTACAAGATACATTAAAATATTATAAAAATAAATGAAACATAAGAAATTTAAATAAAAATATTGAACTAAGTTAAAAACAGATTTAATATCTAATAGAAATAGAAATACATTTAAAAAATAAATTTGCATTTGATAATTGTATTCCAGACAATTATTATTGCAAAATTTTGTAAGATTACTTCTGTTTTAATACGTTATCAGTAACTAAAATCATTGTTTCCCTTTTTTAAAAATTTAAGAAAAATATTTCTGTAATATTGATAGGTGTAGGTTACTACTCCCAGAAAGGTATTTTAACAACAATGTTAAAATCAAACAAGTCTATTTTTATGAAAAATATTATTTATTAGCAAATCATTCTAATGTTTAATTGAAGGTCCAAAAGTTAACTGATTCATATAATTATAATTAGTTTTTAATAAATTTAAATAGTGAGGATATTAATTAAAAGCTAGGAACAAAGTCTACTATATTACTAAATATAGTTATCATCTCTGCATCTAAAAAGTAAATAAGATTCGTAAATCTACTACTATCATTTTCTATAAACTGCAAGTAAATATTTGCTAAGCCGTTACTAGTTGGTCCCCTTGTGGTAAACCTTTTGCTAATGTGCTGATAATAAAGAATTATTAAGGCAAATATGTTTAATTTAATACAAATTCGGAATAATAGATATATATTTATCATATTTTATTATCCTATTCAAGTTTGGTTGAAGAACTCTGCTTATCGTAACCTCAATTTCTTCACTGCTGAAATTCCAATCATCGTCTTGAACTTGTTACCTCTTAGAAGAGAGGCTGGATAAGAAAGTTAGCAAAAATAATGAACCAGGCTTATATATAAACAGGAAAAACGCTGAAAAAGACTCGTGCATAGAAAGAAATTTAGTATTTTTTTTTTTTTTTCATTTGCGTAAATATGTTTGTCTTCGTAATTGCTTCATAGTGTGTTTCTTCTGATCTGTTGATAAATCCAATGTTTATATTGTTGTTATTTATGTATTTATTTAGCTTAAAACTCTATCAGTAAACGGAATTTTTTATTAACAAAGTTTGATGTGAAGTATAGTAAAATGTATTGATCGACGATATAAACATTTTGAAAGTACGTAGAGAGAGTAAACAAGATATAAGCATATAGAACTTGGGAAAAAATATTTTAAAAAAGTAAAATGGGTTTTGAGAGTTAGCATAAAAAATATATCTAAGTTTTGTCAGCTTCTCTTTGCCCCAGAGCATCTATTTTTGTTTGCCGAGCCTATAATTCTTATAGTAGTAGGAGAATTATTTTCCATACATAGCAGTTTTAATAAAAACTATACTTTTTCTATTTTAGTTAATTTGATTACGATTGTAAGATTATTTTTGTATTTCTATTCTATCCATAAAAATTTGAACGTAATCCATTTACTAAAAAATTGTTATGAATTCCAATGTTTTAAGATAATTATCTCTCATCAAAAAAATTTAGATCTCTTTATGAAACATATGTAGCTTAAATTAAGAAATCTATAAATTAGAAGGGATTTTTTCTACATATTTTATAGGTCATCTTAAAATGTACACTATTTAATTATTAATGTCACAAAATGATAAAACTTGAAAAAATACATAAATGTAGCTAGAATATGAAATTTTAATTAGATTCAATCAGAAAAAAGTTATTCGTTGTATTTTTCAAATCGTTTGGCTTCCAGAAATTCACGCGTTTTTCAGTGATTTTTCTTGATTTTTCTCCACGTAAAAGATTTTATATAATTTTTCTAAATTATTGTTCCCTATGGATTCCAATTAAAAAAATGAGGCAGATGACATAAGATTCATAAAACTAAAAATCTGCTTTAATTTTTACTCTTTTAATTAATTTTAGTATTTTAAAGATTTCCAAAAAAAATTATCAAAAAGCTTTTTTAATGATTAAAGTGTTTCACCAAATCTGATGCAGAATTAAATTTTATCTTATGATTCAAATTTATATTTATAAAATTCTAAATAATCGCATTCATATTTCCATATGAATAAATAATTTAGCACGTGAGTATTTGATTGCATTTCTGTTGCTAAATTAAAATCAGCCTCTACATTTTTCTTCTTGCATAAAACTCTAATTCATATACTTCTTTTTGGTACTCAAAAGCTAAATAAATATTCAAAATCTTTGAGATAAAATAAATTAATTTTTATTTTATAAAAAGTAATAAAAATACAGTGTTTTTTTAAGTATAATTAAAATTGCACAGAAATATTTTAAATCAAATTTATTTATTTTTTTTTAGAAAAATAGTTATAAACAAAACTAACCTATTTTAAAAGAACTAACTTTTTTCTACAAATAAATATATAGGCGAAAAGAAAAATTATCTTTTAAGCAATAATATTTGCTGATAATTGTTTACTTTATTGCGTCACCGTTTTATGGCATTTCTTTTAATCAATTTATATCGTATAATTTGTAACTGCGTCATCTTGAAGTACAAAAGCAAAAAAGAAACTACAAGTACAGGTAATTAATTCCTGCTCCTTTGGATAGAGAATTTGACTGCATAAACTGTAATCTTTGTAGGACCCTCAAAAGATTTAAAAAGGTCACTGTAGAAATTCTATCGCATAAATATTTCTGGGGCTGAGAAATTTAAACGAAAATCATTGCAAATTGAAACTATCCTAATTTTCCAATTAAACAGTCTTAGAAGTAATAAGGAATGCATTCTGTGACTTGTTTGAATTCAATTAGTTAAAAAATATGTAAGTATCTTTAGATACATCTTATTCGTAAAAAGCTACTGCTAAGCATCTTTGAAACATATGTTTACATTTTAATAAACGCATACTTTATCCTAATATATAAATCTTATTATAACCAAAAGCTCCTTTAATCCCAACTCAGTGCTGACAGCCTGCGCCAAGGCCTTACCTTCCCAATTCAGTACCCTGGAGCAACATGAGCAGATGTTCCGGTCAGGTGGGTCAGTTTTGACGCTAACCCCCAGGCAGTTGGGTTTCCCATGCTTGGTACCTACCGACTCCACTGAAGGGATGAAGCTGAGTCAGCCTTCCTGGCTAGGGCTAAACCTTTTGAGTCTGTTATGTGGAAGCGCACGCACTAACCACCTGACACTGGGCTTCCGTAGCAAATAAATATATCTTCTAAATGTATAAAAACTTTAGCTCAGAAGAGCCTCTCCGCCAATAAATATATAGTAATAAAAAAATATTTATTAATCTTAAAAATATTTATTAATAATTAAATTAATTTTAAATTAAAAAGTTATGCAAGACTTTTAAGAAGAATGTATAGTTCAAAAAGGAAATATCTGATTTTGAAACAAAAGCGTTATTTTTAACTGTCATTAAATAATATCATAATTAATTCTCCTCTTGTCTTATTTCCCCAAATTACTTTTTGTTTACGACATACATGATAGCTACTGAAATTCTTATTTAGGTCACTATACCTAGACTATGAATCTTTCTATTTTTATCTTAAGGATACGTCCTGAAATTTTGCCAACAGTCTATATGAAAATGAGGCAAAACTATCATGGCTTTCTTATCTCTGAAAAGACAAATAGTATTCTGTTACTCGAGACACAAAACCCTTTACACAGTTTTAAGGAAGCAATCGTTAACATTTGGTCCTAATATTATGCACAGTCAAGCATATTTCCTTCCTTAAACTTTTTTAAGGATATTGTTGTACACACACACACACACACACACACGTTCTGCTGTGTGCCTTCTGTATATTATTATCCGGCCTATAAATTTTTAATGCTATTTTTAGAAATAAAGGGATTTTTTTTATTTCGGTTTAAAAATACCGCAAAATCTGGCGTGTATAACGCATATATACTTTCAAGTAGCAATTTTATTTTAAGTATATAAGTATTCAGTTTTTCTTACAATGATTTTATTTTTTGAAGTCATTACGAGAAAAATATTCCGTTTTTAGAAAAATATTATACATATAGAACTACAAACCTTTAAGTTCATAAAGTATGCCATTTCTTTTAAACAAACAGTATTTCGATATATGTAGAAGTCTACTTTTTTATATTTCTTTCTTCATTTTTTTTATTTTTGAAACTCTTGTTTTTTACCCTCTATATAACGCACCCCTTAAATTCCGACCTTATTTTTTGTATTAAAAGTGCGCGTTATACGCCGGATTTTACGGTACTTGGAATGCAATACAATGATCTACAAAATGTTTTGGGAAAGATATACTTAATCCAGAGTAGCATTTTAACGTTTTTTTATATGCCTTTCCCCACATAATTCATATAACTACGGTCACCTTTGAGAAACATAGTGTCACTGATGAGCGAATCACGCCTCTATTCCTCTACAGTTATTACATTAAGACCATATTCAAAATTATTTGTTTTGAATATAATCTTCAAACATATATTTCTCCTAATTATTTGGTATATCCTGTGTACGTTATAATTTAAATTAAATAGAAAAAGTAAAAGCTATGTAATGAAATTATCAAACTTGTAGATATAGATATTGTTCTAAGTATGTGGGGAGATAGAGATGTTTTAAGTAGGAATCAAAATAATCATGATCAAAACAGTTTTTCATTTTTTATTCTTTTGTGTTTAGATTCAACATCCAGAGTCATATATTTCACCCAGAGATTTTAGGCATTGAGAAGGCTAATATTGTAGATGTGTATTACGTTTCTACCTTTTCAATGACGTCATTCAATTAATCAAGCATTTAATTTCGGGATGATTTTTCTTTTTTTAAATTAGGTAGTAAGAAAAACTTTTTGAAGTAAGATGGAGAGAATATGTTGATGTATTAAAATTCAGCCAGATCATTTATATATATTTTAGAAATTCGCATAACATTTGATAGGCCACTGAAGTATTTCTGACGCATTTATAAATATTTAATATGCATATATCTTTAAAGCAAATTGATTCTCAACTCTTATTAATTTGAATATAATTTCCATTACTACGCAACTGTCACAAGCATATATAGCCTACTACTTTTTATTTCTTTTGCCATTATGCTTTGAAAAGTAAATACACACACACACACACACACACACACACATATATATATATATATATATATAATTTTAGTAATTAATGCTTTTATTATTGACATCTGAGAATATGGTATTTATGCACAAAAGTATTTCGGTAAAAAAATTAAACCCAGTACACATTAAGTGACCCAATGTGTTCTTTTCTAGTAAGCAACTAAACAAAAAATATTTTGCGTTTTCACTTCCGAAATAAAATGGCAATTCTTAAAAGGGAAAAACGAGAAAGATTATCCTTTTAGAAGAAAAATAAAACGTATGAAAAAATAATTCTGACTATGGCGAGAATAATCCTTATTTTCTCAGTCATGCCCTATCTCTAAGCCATAGCATCGGAGTTTTATTTTATTAAAACATTATGACTTTTGCTTCCTGACTTAAAAGAAGATAAATCCTTTGTAGATTTCCTTTTAGCTGCTGTGTTCCTTTCTCTAAAACCACGGAAAAAACTAACAAAAAGGTACAGTACTTTCTTCAATGGAAAAGTCTAATTTTACAACACAGTAGAAATGAATTTTTCATTCATAGAATTATGCTGAAAAACTGATTTCAGTATTCGCGGCTCTTACTACATGAATGTTTAAAGAACTCTCAGAACTACGAATCAGAAAACAAAAGCGTATTTTGCTTGTTTACTTGAAACTTTATTTCGATTTCTGCGGGTATTTATTTCCCATCGTATGCTTTCTCTGAATACATATATACTTTTATTTATGTTCCTCCTTTTAGGGATTTATCGTAAAATAAAACTTTTTGTGAGTACTTACTAGTTTGTAAATATTGAAAATGCTCTTGATGTATTAAGCCGTACTTATTATACATCGAAGGAGCCTCTTGCTTCCAAGGGGAGGAATATATATATATACCGTATTTACCGTAATTTAAGCCGTACTTTCCTCCCCCAATATTAAAGCTACTGAAATTTGGAAGATTGCGGCTAGATTCGAGTAAATACGTTACACACATTACCACATATACATATATATATGAATGTGTGCGTACATATATATATATATATATACGGGGTGAGAGTCGCAAAATAAGTTTCGTCGACTGTGATCAGAACTGTTTATGAAAGTCATTAAATATAAGACAATCCTTTATTTTCTACATATGTTCCATGTACATTGAGACATTGGGGTCACACCACTGATAAGCTTCCAAAAGTCCTCCAGAAAAAACCTACAGGATTACAATACTGAATAATTATTTAATGGCTATGGACAAACGATTTGAAACATCAGGCCAATGTGTGCAAAATACCGATACATCATTGATAGAAGTCGACTCATGATCAAGCAGATTGATCTGTAAAAAGTTGCGCGGTCTCTCAAATGTGGCGTTCTTGTTTGATGACAAAGCAATATTCAGCGACGGCAATGCAAAACCATATTGCGTAAATTCTGGGTCGGAAGTGCTTCATACAATCAACTATATAGTCCTGATCCACCAAGGATTCCTTATATGTTTTGGTTTTAAAGATGAATCTCACTGAAAGTCGCTTCGAAGCAAATGCTGATGTCATACGCTTCTTCATCGTGTTAGCTTACAATATTGTTGTAAAAGTCTCATTGAATTAGAACTTGAAGCTAGATCAAGATGAACTCAAGAAAAATTTAGATTCTTTTGAGTTCTGTAGATGAAAAAAAAATACTGCATTGTTCTCGTTTATTCTCAAATGAGCTTGTGATTATTTACTTTTTTCTACGAAATTGCAAAATAGATAATACAAACTGTATCTTTTCAAAGTCTAGTACATCAATATATATATATATATATGGTATATATATATATATATATAGTAAGGAGGAATGGTTTATTGAAAGAGATTTTTCTTCTTCGTATAGTGAAATATAGTTGTTCGTAAATTAAGGCTAATTAGAGTCAGGCGAAAATCGAAATCTAAAAATAATATAAAAGTCCCCATAAAATGACTACAATACATTTTCAAGAATCATACGCAAATTGCAGGAATCCACCGGATGACACCGATAGTACGTCAAAATGACGAGAATGTAAGAGAAGATATATAAGAAATACAGTCAAATAAGTAAAATTGCTCACAAGTACTTTATAAGCATTTCAGAACAATAACTGCAAAGTTAATATAATTAGGATACAAAGGATGTATTCGGTTGAATTTCATGCGGTAGAATTATCTGCCGTCTGGAATGTTGGTGTACCCAGTTGGAAGTTTCCGAGGAACTTCGAATCACCCAAAGTATCATTTCTAGGCTTTGGCAACGATTCCAAGATGAGGGTAATGAAAGTAAAACGTTGCAACACAGGTCGTCCTGTTTCCATAACGCCAAATGAGGACTCAGTATTCGGCAGTTACTGCCAAAAAAAAACAGACGGAGTGCAGCATCATACCTGTCTCGTCATTTCTCTTCAACCACTAGTACGACAGTTTCAAGGTCAAGGACTGTGTACAGGCGCTTTAAAGCAGATTGGTTCATATGCTCGTATACCTGCCAGATATGTTCCACTTACTGCAAACTCACTTCACCTGTAGTTAGTCTCGAGTAGAAAATATGCACTGTGGACACCGCAACAGTGTGGGCCTGCGTGATGTTTTTCAAATGAGTTCAGGTTTAGCTTGGTAATCATTCTCGCTGACCTTCAGCAGAAAGCCAGGTACCGCTACCAATTCTCAAAGAATATCATTCAACGACAACGTTTTGGTGGTGCATTGCCTGCTTGGAGGGGGGGAAGGACTATTCTATAAGCTCCAGAACTGACCTGCATGTTCAAATTTAGAAACAGGCCAAACGGTCGGGATGTAATTTCAGAATAACAGGCACGCTTGCATCGGCGCTGCAGAATTTGTATCCATGGAAGACAACGCTCGTCCTCACCATGCACACAGCGTAAACGAATGCATTCAATCGGAGGATATCACCCATATGGATCAACCAGCATTCTGACCGAACTAGATTACAGTAGAATATGTGAAGGACATGCTTGGCCAACATACACACACACAAGTTGCAGTCCGTCAACCCCCACCTACATGTCTACCGGAACTTCTGAGAGTATTGCTTATGAGTGGTGTAAAGGTCTCCACACACAAGATCGGATGGAAAACTTGATACTGAGCAGGCCCAGACGTTGTAGGGATTATATTGCATCGTCTGGGAGATATACTATGTATTAATGATGATACCAAGACTGTAATATTGTGTTTTTTGTAAGAAAGTTTTTATTTTTATTTATTTATTTTTGTTATTTGTTCCAGGGAGCAAAGATCGCAATTTTTATTAATGATATCAATCCTATAGCTTTTTCTTTTACCTTTTGTTTCATAAAAACTTTGCAAACAATTCATTTATTTTGCTACTGACTCTTTGTTTGCCTGAACTTGCATAACACTTAATTTTTGGACTTGAGTATATTACAAATCGCCAGTTCCCACCGGTACTTACACTGGTTGTTTTACAGGGACAACATCGAGTTTAAACTGTTATTGTGTTCTAACTTCTCGGGATTGTTTTTATTTATGAATAGAATAATCTTCTAGAAGAGGAGACCGGGGCAAGATAACAAATGTCTTAGTTTTTCCGTTTTCCACTAGATGGAAGGATCAACCGTATTCTACTGGCTCTCCTATTGGACGTTCTATAGAGGCTAATAATACAGAGAAGCTGAAATTGTCATTTTTGTGTTAGTTGTGAAGCTTTGATTGTGAACACATGCTACGATATAGTTTTCATACATGTGCAAATAAGCTCCGCTACAGATACAGGCAAGATATATTATTTCTATTTGATATTTAGCAGTAACTTAGTTTAAATACTACCTATTACCATGAATAAATATCAATTAATCGCCTTCCTTCATGGCAATGAAAATAAATACTTTTAAGCAGACAGTCCGGGGCAAGATGACGAGTTCGTCATCTTGCCCCGTGTTTCGGAATTTATTGAACTAACAACGTCTTGTCCATTTTATTAACCTCCTCTGGGCGGTCACAAATTTCAAAGTTTTATTATTCTGGAGATGCTTCAAAAAATGTAATCGCACATATTTTTTTGTTTTCAGGTAAAGGTTCTCAAAAGTGGTTGAGCTTTGCATTTTTAAGAATGCGGCTCGGCCGCTTTGGGGAATCTTGCTTGAAGGCAGAAAAAGCATCTCTGGAGTGGCGGAATTTTATGTGCAGACCGCTTGGAGGGTTAAATTATGTAAACGCTTGTTTATCTGTTTATTTGTCCACTCGAAATTTCGCTTCTATCTCCTCTGGGGCTAAGGGGTGCATTGAACTGGAGGATGTGTCGTTTGTAAGGGGGTGACCAGTGGAAGACATTTTTGCCATCCGCTTAGGCCCCTACGGGAATCCCTATCAAGCTCAAAAAGGAAATAACTAATTATCTTCGATTCTAACAGTGAAATTTATTCACGACCGGTACCGTTCGATTAGGGTTTACCTTGGCAACATTTTTCGAAGTTGCAGGCCACACCCGCAATGGTGGTAGTTTTTAAAATATAGAATAATAGTGGTAATCCTCAGACCGTGGTAGTAGGAAACCAACATATAAACCCTTCAAAAGAAAAAGAACTTATGGCAAATACTGATTCCGATATACAAAGACGCCTGTTAGTGTTTTTTTTTATTTCTAATTATTGCCTAAAGCAACACAATATGAGACAAAAAGGAAAAAAAACAAAAAATTGAGCTCAAGCAATCTTACAAGCCCATCCTTCAAAGAAATGTTAGAACAAAGAGAAAAGCAGAAGGAAGAACAGAAAACACTTTAAGAAAACAGATAACAGAAACTCGTGAAGCTAAAAAGGGAGTAAAAAAACTCAAACTAAGTTCATGTAGGCCTACTTCTATGGAATCCAGGCCAAACAGTCCAGTTGCATCAACTTCAAAGGATGTGGAGCCGCCGCTATGACATCCTAAGTGTCCTGCTTGTAAAGAGGAATATTGGGACTTCCCAACAGAAGAATGGATCTAGTGCTGTAAATCCCAAAAGTGGTGGCACTGTGAAATGTTCCAATGGAATTCAATCTTAAGTGTGACGTCGCCAGCCACATGATAGTGAGCCACGTGATTCTAGCCAATCAATCTTGAAAACTCATGCGGCGTCATAGTCACACGATAAAAACTATCTAGTGTTTCCAGCTAACTTTCAGTTCAAGGGCTCTGTGTTGCCATAAGTTTTGCTCTTGGTGGGTAAAACTTTTTAAAAATTACATATGTATGCAAAATGCATTTTATTTAAAAATATAAACATAAAATATGATTTTCTTTTAATTTAAAAAAATATCTTTGAAGAATTTTTTTTTCCTAACATTTGAACATCTTTACCTAAATATGAAATTTGAAATTTTATCTGAGTTTTACAAATAGTTCAACAAGTACAATTAGCTCAATGTTTGTTTTGAACTCGATGTAAAACACGTATTTGTTTTTATCACGTGACCTTCATGAATTGAGCCCATTATGAAAATGACACTTTTATTTGCGACTACTGTTAGTTGCTCAACTAAACACTTCAACATTACGTTACAATGCATTACTATTAGTTTGATACTCTGTAATATTTAAAAACACAGTTAGCATTTGTTAAACCATGTAACATATTCAAAAGATAGAATATGTTCAAGTTTATTCATTGTTGTCTTCTTGCCCAAGCTTGGGAAAGATGACATTTTGTTAAGGTTAAAAAAATAAAAAAAAAATGACTTTTTTTTAAAAAAAAATAAATGGTAATATATTTAATACTACAAGGACTACTCTAACACTTTATGTAAAACTATTTTTTTTATCCTTAAAAATAAAATACTAAGTAACAAAATTGTTAACATAGTCATCTTGCTCCGGTCTCCCCTATTTATTAAGCTTTACATAGTTAACTCTTATTTATCGATTACCACGAAATGTAGAAACAAAATTCCATTATTTAAAAAATATCTATGTTTTAACAGTAAAAATAATAAGACTATTACACGGATGTCACATACAATATTCTTCCAATAAAAAAGTGGTGTGTGTGAGGTTGTATTTTTATGCTCCCAACTTTTATAATTCAGCGTGCTATAATTTGACAAACGGCAAGAGACAAGCTCCAACGAAATATGTGATTTGTAATATTTTTTATATGAAGCCCAGTGGCTGAGTGGTTAGTGCATCGCGCTTCCACACCACAGGTCCGAGGTACAAACCTCGGGTAGGGCACGGTTGACTCAGACTTTCATCCCTTCAATGGATCGATAAAATGAGTACCAAACTTGCATAGGAACTTTACACTGGTGGGTTCGCGTCAGACTAACCACCTGACCGGAACATCTGCTTATGCATCTCAGGGTCCATGGTCGCTTATACTGAGTTGGGCACGGTAGGCCTTAGTCATCATGAGCTGTAGCGCCCCCCACTGGGTTGCTAACCCTTTAACTTCGCAAATTTTTATAAATTCCCTATGAAAACATACAACCTTAGTTTCAAGTAATAATAAATGAAAAAAATTTATAAAAAATTGCTGTTTTAAATTGAATTTCAGTCATTTTTTTTGTTTGGTGCTGAAGTGCAACTTTGCGCAGTAGTGCTGTAAATTACAAAACATTTTTATATGAGGATTTATTATTCATCATAAAATGTTTAAATTTCTTACCTGTAATTTGGCTTCCTGTCAATAAACAAGAGGAAGTAATAAAATATAATGGATTCTTTTTTATAACAAAAATACAGTTCTTGAGACATCAGAGATTTTAATAATTGTTGTAATTTCTAGATAAATTTACCATCTAGTGACAAAATTAGCATGTATTTCGTTGCAGTAATCATTTTTTTCCCAGATAAGTGATTTGTAGGTAATTAAAAAATATTGAATCTGTTAAATAAAAATAAATCATATGTTGCAGAAATGCAACAGTGCGAAGTTAAGTGTTAAAAATTTTTATAGATATAAATGAAAAAATGAATATTACAGAAATATATAACTATCCATCACTTAAGCTTGTAAAATTCGTACTATTTCCCTAATTTGCAAAACAAACTTTTGATTTTAATTTAAAAGTAATCAAAATTGTAAATATTAAGGTTTAACTTAATGCATCACATACTTAAAATTATATTTAGAATATGTTTTAATCAAAGCAAAAACGAAAACACATAAATGTTTTCAACAGCATTTTTTAAAATTCTGATACAGAGCCGTAAAAAGTGTTAATGACAACATTACCCACAATTTTAGTGTAATTTCAGAACTAATGCAGCGCTCATCAAATATTCTCATTATTCTATGGGAAGATTGTTAGACCATATTTGACTTAACATTTATTCCATTCAACTGCCTCCGTCTCTTTATTATAATTTGTGTGTGTGTGTGTGTGTGACTTGAACGTCGTTGGTCACAAACCCAAGAATTTAACACTTCCTCATCAGGGAATAAATTTTCATTTCATATAATGCGAACTTAATGCCATTTGTATTTTTCTTTGTGATTCGAAAAAAAATAATCTGCCATTCGATAATATGTATTATTCTTTACAGTTAAGAGAACTTTTGTGCATCATTCATCTTAAAATACTTCCTTTTTTGCCAATTTATCTAAAATTCTAGATTTCTATGATTCTATACCTTCTTAAATCAAATATTTGTTTTTTTCCTTTTAACTCTTCTGAATAACTTAAAATATTCATATTTCAATATCGTATATAATTTTGTGAATATTACAACGGTAACTGTGTGTGAAAAATAATTATTTTACACGCAATGAATTATTTACCAGATGATATTCCTTAACAGGGAATAAACTTCTAACGATACAATTGAAACTTAACTTGAAACAAAATAATCCCGCATATTTGCAAAATGAATTTGTTTCACTTTATACTGTAACTCATTTTCTATTTATGTAAGCCTGCTTCCATGTTGTTAAGAAAATATTCAAATGCATAATGCAAGATTTCTCCTGTGACGTCATATATAATTTAAACTTTACAGAAATTCCAATACTAAGAGAAAAATTGTTAATTAAAAT
The DNA here is from genome assembly GCA_019973955.1 of Trichonephila inaurata madagascariensis. Taxonomy (NCBI): domain Eukaryota; kingdom Metazoa; phylum Arthropoda; class Arachnida; order Araneae; family Nephilidae; genus Trichonephila; species Trichonephila inaurata. Next base: position 6,822 of record BMAV01002098.1, on the reverse strand, counting down.
TGCCTTTCATTGTAATTTACTTTTAATAGACAAAATGTTTCTTAATAAAAAGGAATGTTTTAGATAATTTTCATTTTAATAGACATTTTTTTTTCACTTAACAATTCAATAAAAAGAAAGAAGAAAACGGCTAGAAGGGAATTCTTATATATATATATATATATTATATTTAAGTTACAATAATTGTTTGTTATCAATTTTAGTGTTGATATATTTTTTATTAGAAAGTTGCGTCATTAAAAAAAGTGGATCATTTGTACAGCAGGAATATCACAAAAAAAAACTTCTAAGGTATCTTTTTCAAAAGTTCTTATACATTTATTTAAGCATACGTAAATTTTAAAATAATATTTCAATAAGTTTTTTTTTAAATCACACCCTTTTCTTAAAAAAATTATATTAAATATTTTTTATCAACTAGATTATTTCTTTAAATTGTTTTAAACAATTCTTAGATATGTGTAGTATAATTTCGTTGTTTATTTCACATAACATTCTCTAAATATTGATTACTTTGGTCCTATAAAACTCTATCCATCATAATAAAAGAAAGTTTAAAAATTGAATTGGCATAGTAGAAAATGGAAACAAACTGTTAGGATAAAAATGATGCATTAATCTTCTGAAAAACCTAATTGTATTCTAAATTGAATAAAAAGCATCAATTTTAACGATATATATTAGAAATTCAAAAAAAAATATCTAGCAAAGAATTCATTGTACGAAATAAAGCACGAATTTTTAAATGGTAAAAAAAGACTCACAAAATGGAGGAGTTTTGTTTTTTGTCGTAATCAACACAACCTCTGATTATAAATCCTTGGATATAAAGATATTAAGAAAATCATTAATTTCAGAAAATAATAGTTATAAGCTTCTTTTACAACAATGATGGAGTAATACAATGAGTGATGCAAGCATATTTTTGTACCTAAAATCTTATTATACATGTTGAAGCTTAACAAACGTATAGAAGGATGTTTTATAAGATTGTCATAGAAGTCAAATACAATAAATTTCAGAAGAATTTTCGGAATACTTCTCTCTCATTATACTTAAGAAACTTTAAATTAATTATATAAAAGAAAGAAATTATATGAAAGATACATTTAATTTAAAAATAAAACTAAATGTGTCAATATTAGATTGATTCTGAAATAGATGGTACAAGAGTAAAAAATATTTTTGGTATAGTTAATACCCAATATTGTTTGAAATAATCTTTCAATATCTGAAACACGCAAAAAAAAAAATTCTTGTTCAGCAATTTTTTCACATTTAACTCGATCTTTCAATAAGTATCCATGCATTTTAAAATTACATGAAAATCTTCATACATAAACTCATAAATTAAACATTTAATATATTTCACCTGATGATCACACAATTGGACAATCCTTGTAATCTCGACCCATGATAAATTCCTTTAAGACAATGCTTAAAAAACAACATAGCATTGTTTCTTTATTTTATTATTTATTTATATTTTTTTAGAGAAATAAATTACTAAACGAAAGTAATTTATCATTACTAAGACACACTTAACTTTTAATCTAACGAGAAAGCCAGAGAGTGGGAGTAGTTCTACCATGATTTGAGAGGGTAAAACATGGATTATTCTTGAAGCGTTAAACAATCTGTTAAAGATATACTTATTTTGCTCCTTTACATTCACTCCGCAATACATATAAAATTATCGATTCTCAGAAGCCTGGATTCTACGTTCGGAACCGTAATTTTAAAAATATATAGATGATATTCATGATATTCAGCGTACCTGATTAGACTGAAGGTATATAAAATTTTGTTTATTACTTTGACAAAATATTATTTAAATGTTTTCACAATATTTTCGCGAAAAAATTAACTCAGATTAATATTTTTTCCAAATGTTCTCCCTTTGTTAAAAATTCTTCTATTATAATAATATTTTGCCTGTATATAGATCAGACATCTTTACAGAGGCTCAACTAAGAGTTTTAAAAAATTCACATTATTTGCAGAGTTACAACCCCTTGAAATGATTATTAACCTTTTTTTTTTTTAAATTGCTCCCCTCTGTTGTCGTAAAATATGGATAAACCCACTTCTAAGTTATATATTTCAAAAATTCTAGTTGAGCCTTTGTACAGAGGTCTGAGCTATATGCAGGCAAAATATTATTATAATAGAAGCATTTTTCACAAAAGGAGAATTTTTGGAAAAAAAATTTCTAAGTTAATTTTTTGCCAAAATATTGTATTTAAATACTTTTTTTGTCAAAATGCTCTTTAAAAACAATTGTATACATGTATTCTAATATAAGTGATACCAAATATCATGGAAATTATCCATTTATGCGCTTTGTAAATCACGGTTCCGGAATGTAGTCGGATAATCTTTTAAGATAAAGATTTATGATAGTTTCTAGTAATTACTGAAGTAATATAAAAAACTTTTTAAGTCAATTCCTTTTGAATGGATGAATATAAAGCACATTTTTATTACGATTGAAAATTGAATAGTATATATATATATATATATATATATATATATATATATAGTACAATAAAGTACAAAAAGTGAAAACGAAACCTATAATGCCAAAGAAGGAGGAAAATGGAGTTCATGAGACACAACAAATGTAGATACAAAAAAGCCTTCCTTGACTAAACTGAGACCTATTATAATTCTACATAAAAGCCGGTCTCCTGAATTACGCCAGCAATTTAGGGTTAGGCAATGCTTTATGGATCCACCTTCCCTGTACAGTAGAAATTTTCTACATAATAGAAAAAGAAAAAATAGAGCCATGTTTAAAAGTTGCTCTTATTTCTAACACGGATGATAAACCTTAAGAATATAAAATTAAAATGAAAAAATATAAAGAAAACATTAATGTTCCTCTAAAAGAGAGGAATAATAATAAAAAAAATTTTATAGAAAAAATTAGGATTAAAACTTACATGTAAAAATATAAACCATGACGGCAGAAAAGGAACCCTCTACGCTCAGGTCCAAAACAAAATGGTAAGCAGATTGGTACCCCAAAGTTGTAAGAAGAAAAATCCGTGGCGCCAACCTAGTTGGGGTTATATTGCAATTAAACTAAGAATAAAGATATTTTAAAAGTAAACTAAACACAAGAAATTTTAAATAAATTAATGAACAAAGTTAAGAATAGGTAATATAAAAAATACAAATATGTTTAAAAAATCCTACTTGTATAATTATATCTCTAGGTTAGCTCTGTACAAAACTACATTACAAGATACATTAAAATATTATAAAAATAAATGAAACATAAGAAATTTAAATAAAATATTGAACTAAGTTAAAAACAGATTTAATATCTAATAGAAATAGAAATACATTTAAAAATAAATTTACTTGGATAATTGTATTCCAGACAATTATTGCAAAATTTTGTAAGATTACTTCGTTTTAATACGTTATCAGTAACTAAATCATTGTTTCCTTTTTTAAAATTTAAGAAAATATTTCTAAATATTGATAGGTGTAGGTTACTACCCCAGAAAGGTATTTTAACAATGTTAAAATCAAACAAGTCTATTTTATGAAAAATATTATTTATTAGCAAATCATTCTTAACGTTTAATTGAAGGTCCAAAAAGTTAACTGATTCATATAATTATAATTAGTTTTTAATAAATTTAAATAGTGAGGATATTAATTAAAAGCTAGGAACAAAGTCTACTATATTACTAAATATAGTTAAGTCATCTCTGCATCTAAAAAAGTAACAAGATTCGTAACTAATACTATCATTTTCATAAAACTGCAAGTAAATATTTGCTAAGCCGTTACTAGTTGGTCCCCCTTGTGGTAAACCTTTAATGTGCTGATAATAAGAATTATTAAGGCAAATATGTTTAATTTAATACAAATTGAATAATAGATATATATTTATCATATTTTATTATCCTATTCAAAAAGTATTTGCTATATACTATTTTAAGAATCTTTAACATGTCTTCTATATCTATGGAGTTAAATAAATCTTCAAAATCATAGGTATAAATAGAAATAATTTTTTTACCTTGCATATACCTAATAATGTCCGTACTATTCTTAACTATAATAGAATTATCAATTTTTTTCTAATGTAGATTGAATATTTTGTAGCTTCTTGCCCGGATATGTAATATAAGTTTTAAAAAATCCATTCGTAATAAATCTAAATTTAACAGGATTTTTATGAAATTTAAGAGTTAGGAAAATATGAGGGAATTTAATATCCAAAATACGTAAATCTATTTTTTTAATAAAAAGCAGAGATTCAATTAAAAATTTCTCTTTTGCTTGAATTAGATGTTTTAAAAGCAGTATTATTTTGAATATGTTTGTTTAGCATATTAGTATAAAGCTACTTGCAAATAATTGCATAGTTACCCGGAACTTTATTAACATAAACGATAATAAAGTTCTTTTTAAATCTTAATATTCTTAATATTATTGTAAATTATATCATTATTAGTTTTATAGTTAAAGTTCATTAATTCATTTAACACTTTGCATTTAAATTCATTAAAAGCTACATAGGAAGACTGTATTTAATAGCTAATTTTGTAATGGAGTTACTAATATCTTTAGAAATTAGTTTTTTGAAAGCATTGTTATTATTAAAGATCATTAATCTAAGACTAGTAGCTTTGGACATTATTTCTCTAAGAGTATCATCTTTAACAATATTTAAATTACCAGTTACCACATGCTTGTGATGATCGTTTATAAAATCAGAAGAAATAATCTTTACAATTACAAACAATATTATTATTATTTTGCAAATCATTAATATCACTGTAATTAAACATTGAGCTACCTACTTTTTAAATATATTTAAAAGCCTTCTCTTAATGCAAACGTTATTTATAGGCAGGCAATGAACATACTTATTAAATATTTTTGAGAATTTAATGTAATTATAAGATTTATTCATGAATAGTATGGTACAATACTCAGCAGAACTATTTAATAAATCTATATCTCCAATATTGAATTTATGAATGAGAAAATTAATAATATTCTTAATAATATGTAAGGCATGACAGTCTTTAAAATCATTCTTTTTGAGGATATCTCTAGCATACATAATTTCTTTTTTATTTAAACCAAACATGAAATGCTGAATTTGTTTAATGTTGAAAGACTTTTCAAAGTTGCTGAATAAATCTTTAATTTGTCTATCTTTATAAATCTTTAATTTATTTATCTTTAATCTATCTCCTCTGGAAGTCTAGAGGTACTCTTCTTCCTATTTCCTCTTTTTATACGTTTAACTTTATATATATTTTCACTATTATAAAAATAATCCTTGTTATCAGAATGTAGAATGTTAAATAAGACATATTTTCTAAAGTGAATGGTATTCAAACCATATGGATATATAGTGTTAAAACATTTAATTAAGTGGTTTTCTCACAACAATCTATTTTTCACATGTGGTACGATTTTGAGAATAGAGAAGTATTAATATTTTCAATATTATATATATATATAAAAGGGGGGAAAGTGCGGCTTCTCAAACGGGGGCCCCCCTTAAGGGGCGTGATGACCGGGAGGGGGTGGAGCATGTTAAAAAATCGAAAACATAAGATTTAAAAAAAAAGTTATTAATATATTGAAAGTAAGCAAACAAAATGAATTCTGACATAATTAGAAAAACATTTATATTGATATAATACACTTATAAATGTATCAGTACTGCACAATGTATTTTATATTTAATGTAACTGTACTAATTTAAAGAATAAATTTAATAATTTATAGTGATTACGGGTTTGTGGGTTTTCCATAAACTTATATGCAAAATTAACAGTTATTTTCATAACTTATTGATAATATTAATTTAAACCCTTAACTGTTGATTAAAAGTTTCGAACACCCCCAATCCACCTTTTGCAAGGTATGTGGTGTATTGGGGCTACGAAAAAGGGGAATAAAAGCAAATACCCTGGAATCAGTAAATCCTTCACAAACACCGTCAAGGTCATTTTATTGCATTCCAAAGCCTTTGGAATAATTTTGATATCAGCGAACATAAAAAATCGTGTTTCGGAAAAACGTATACATACGTCGGGGGAAAATCTTTTGGGTGAGTGGGAAAGTTTATATGCGCCAGTGGCACAAGAGTTTAAAGCGTATTGTGCTTTAGCATCCAAGTGTCCCTTTTTGAAATCAATACAATGTTATTGAAAGGAGGGGGGGATGAAAATTATGATTGAATATTGGGTAAAATATTGGAAAATTTTAGAAGCACTGAGGTAGTAATTAGTAGGAATTGAAAATAACACATGATATATCTCTTTTGGGATCAATCAAACCTGGTTGGTGAATAATAGGTTTTCGCAAAACTTTTGTTTTTTTGGGGTGTTTGAGACCCTTTTATATATATTGAAAATGTTAAAATTTGGTTTTTTTTCGATGCACCTTTTCTCAAAATTCTATATGTACATGCTCGAAATTTTCCCACAATTAAGGTTCATCTTTCTATTATACTGTAATGAGTTTTTTGCTAAGTTTAATTTTTAATAATTTTAAATATTTTATCAACTTTTGGGTTTTACCCATTTTCACATAAAAAATTTTTAAAAATAAATTTTTTAGTCTTTTTCAAAAAAACTCATTTTAGTATATATTAGTCATCATTATAAAATATCATAAAAAATTACAACCCCTAACGGTAGTTTTCAGAAAAGGTACAGCGAGCATCAAAATTTACATTTTGAGATAAATTTCTTTTAAAGTATCATTGGGGAATCGGCGAGGAAATAAAAAATAAAGGTAATTTCAATAAAAGATGCGTGTTCTGGAACGAGTTCA
>BMAV01002097.1:0-11933 GCA_019973955.1 Trichonephila inaurata madagascariensis | reverse complement strand
CTTTTACGGAAATAAGAGAAAATTATTTAAAGGGAGCAAAATGTTGAATTCTCCTGGAAATAATTTATAAAACCCAGTTTAGAATATGCAGTGATGAATATTAGTGTATCCTTCAAACAAAAATGCATTTACTGTATTTTCTGGTGATGTTTCAGGTGGAAAAAGTTTCTCAAAGGTTGGTTGAAAGCATGTGGAAGCCTTATTAAGTAGATGCAAAAAGTAACTTGACAAAAAATGATACACTTCGAATGTTATTGGTAGGACTGCAAGCAAGAGTGTTAATGAAGGAAAAAAAATAAACCCAGCTTATTTAGGATATAACAGAAAATAATTTTGTAATATTTCTTTGAAATAAACAAAGTGAGCAAGAAATGAAATACATTTTTAAAGTCTATCATGGAACATTCACTTCACGAAAGATACAGTCTGTCTTTTCACCCTCATTCATGACAATGTGCAAGTCATAAGTGATTCAACATGCTTTCAAAGTAAATTATTTAAGGCAATGATATTTAGATGATATAATTGTATTACAGATATGAATAAAAGAATTAACTTTTTAAAACGTACAGGAAAAATATATTTTGGTTTAAATTTATTCAGTTCAGCGCTACCCAGATTTTGTGCCCGCGGGAACTGATGCTCACTCTAGTTTTGCCTTTAGACTAATCTCTAATCGGACAACGAAATGCTTGGACACAAGAAAAGAGATATCGGACACTGAAAAGCGGATACGATTTCTCTGAAATGGGTGGAACAGTTTTTAATGTCAAATCCTGCTTTCTATAGCCAAAGGTTAATCGTCAAGCGTATTTTGGCTTCGGCGGGGGATTTCAAATTAATTTTCCGAACTTACGAAAATGATGAAGGATGTTAGATAAATGCCATAATACTTTCTTTCAACACTCATAAAAGTAGAAGTAGTTCTGGTAGAGTTAGTACATTTTCCGATACCAAAACTTGATGCGAACACTCATCTCATAACATACCCTTCGCAACATTCAAACCATCTGCCACCAAACGATCAGTTCAGTTCCGTTCAATACAGTGATAACATTGCAATTCTGCAGACTTGGCCATCGACTTATGATCCGAAAGAATTTGGATATACAGTAAAGAAGCGGTCACCAAACTATTTAAACTAATGGACCAGTAAAAAAATTCATAGTTTAAATCCCGTGGAACATTTATAGAATTTTTTAAGTGTTAAATATACTTCTAAAAAAATTGTGACCTAAGAACACATAAAATGTACCTAATTAATAAAAAGAAACTATTAATTGTACACAAATTATGAAAGCTTTATTAATAAACCATAATAAAATAAACAAAATAAAAAACTGAAAGAACAAAACAATTAAAAAATGGCTAAACTGTATCAAACTTTTTGCATTATACTTTCTTAGTGTGATGGATGTTCCTGCTTACTTGAAATAAGATTATGGATATTTAGATCGAATGTTGTTACTGCAAGACGAACTGCATTTATATTTCAAGCTGAGATTGGTACAGTGTTTTGATGGCTGTGACAGATGAAAAGACTTTTTCACATAAATAAGTTGTGGAGAGTTGAATCAAAATTTTCATCGCCTGTTATAAAGCTGATTCACAGCAACGTAGTGACAAGATCTAGCCAATCAGAGACTTCATTTCGCCCGAGATGAAGTCTCTGATTGGCTAGACGCTTGACACTCGACGTTTGTACGCCTTGGTGTGAATTCAGCTTAAGACAGGGACGGTGCTATGGGTGAGCAAACAGGGCCCCTGCCCGAGGAGGAAACCTTAGGAGGTGGCAAATTGGCTGTAAAATAACCTAGTTTATGAAGAAAATAAACCAAGATTCATTTGAATCTTATGAAAAATTAATATGTTGACTTATATATATATATATCAGGGCCGGCTCTAGCAGTTTTGTCGCCCCGGACAAAAATGAAAAATGCCGCCCTTCTCCACAACGTATAAAAAATATTTTTAAGAAATATATTAATTGTTCATAATAGCGCACACAAGAATTTTTCAAGGGGGGTCCGGTGTTGAAAGTTCACTTTTCTGGTATCATGCTCCTTTTGATTTTGTCGATTTTCGGGAACAAAACAAAGTAAAAAACTAATTATTGAATAAATAATCAGCATTAATTAATAAAATTAATCATTAATAACAAATATTTAATTAAATGTTACGTACTATTTACTTAGAATTATAATCAATCGGAAAAAATATCAAGGGCTTTGTGGGGGGCCGGCCCCCAGGACCCCTCCCTTGTGTGCGCCACTGATTGCTCATAAATACACACCTATAAAACTTGAATAGTTCTTGCAAAGAAAAAGCAACATAACAGTATACATATATATATTTATTAAAAATTAAAACAAATAACAAAAAATTAGAAGTGTTTCTTTCTGACTTTTAACTCTCTGAAAACTTTCTGATTAATTCCTTCAAATCAATTTGTTCAGCTATTTCATGTTCGATTGCCAATGTAGCTAAGCCATTTAATCTCTTGAAGAATTGTAGACCGTAAGAAATTTTTAATTAATTTTAATTTTGAGAAACTCCTCTCTCCGCTTGCTACACTTATTGGCAAAGAAAGTAAAATTCTTAATGCGATGGCAAGATTTGGCGCAAATTCTAAAACTGAAATAAATTTTAAAACTTCTATTGGGCTTTCTTTTTTGCCTAATAATGCTGAAACTGACATTATCTCATCTGCTAGATCAAGCGCATTTATATCTACTGATTCTCCATCTGTCAACATCATTTCTAAATTTTTACAGTTTTAATTATTAACACCCTTTAAAATTTTAAATCATATATATTATAGGAACATTGAAAAACAATTACTATGAATACTCATTAAATTAAATCTAAGTATTCCTGTACATTAATTGCTCGGTCAATAAAAATAAAACTATCTTGAATTTAATTTAGGGATCTCTTCCCCATCGATCATCTTCTTGTGCTTCGTAATCAAAATTAACATTTTTTGCGACGAACTCTGTGACGTGGCTGCGGACCAAAATTAGCAGGATATCAATCTCTGTCGGCCAGTTTTTTGTATCAGCGTGGAGCATTTCTGTTAAAAAGCCCCATCCGATCGAAGATCATCATTAAAAATCCATACTTTTAAGAGTTCCATATGATGGTGACTGTAATTATCAGTAATAGCTTGCTTATCGTGGATTTATACAATTAAGATTTTATACCAAAATAGTGATAGATATATGAAATCTAAATTGTTTGAATATAATTCTAATGATCCAGAGGCCCCATCTTTATAGAGTTGTCACTCCCAGCACTATCATAAACACTAAACACAAAGTGACTCATAAATGCCTCCCAATTGATATCTTAAGTGTTTAATAGCCTTATTCAGCGTTTTCTCTACTACCTACTCAAAGACCCGCCGTGTAGGCAGCGATGCACGTTAAATTTGTCGAGGAGCTTGTAAAACGTCTCCCGTTGGTGTGGTAGTTAGAGAGGGGTGCCAGCTCAGGTGTCGTTCACGTCACTTGACCATGCAGTCTGTAAATTACGTGGTCCGTCGCCAAAACCCTCGTGTAGCTGAACAGTGCGACGTTATTATTCAATCAATCAATCAATCGGCTTTCCCAATCAACGAGTTGTAGCCTCTAGGAGGTTTTTAAAATGAAAATTTCTTTTATATATTTTAATAATATGGCTGAGAAACGAAAAGTTGATATTTTAGGTAAAATAATACCCTTTTTGAACTATATTAAAAATTTACAGGCTTTAAATATTGCTTTTGCCATGTCATTATTTGACCAAATTTAAATACTGCCCACGGTGAATGGTACATAGATTACCGGATTTAATATCCAATTTGTGATTGTACCCCTGATTTCTTACCTCCTCATGTTGGCTCCAGTTATCATAGGCCTGGCCACGCATTATTCAGCAAATTTAACCCCAAGTTCTTTTAAGTTTCTCAACCATTAAATTTGAAAGTTCTTTTCCAGTCAGATTCCTTCAACTGGAAGGAAACCTAAAAGTTTCATATTAATTTTAACGTTAACTTCATTAGAATTAAATTTTTTCAATACATGTTATATCTTACCAAAAATGTCATTTGCTCGATCTACTAGCATCAGGGGTGCAATCTAAACAATGAATAATACTTGGCTTGCTTAATTTTCCATGAACACTTGGTAGTTTACTGTTCTCTAAGTGTAAAAGCGGAAATTATTTCGTTCTGGAATATTTTTCCCCTTAGATAATGTAATTTAGTTTCTTGATTTCAGTTAACTCTTCTGAACATGTTCCTCCATTATTGATCAAATTTAGCAAGTAGTTGAATTATCGGTAAAAAAATACCAATACTGGAATTTATCACTTCTTTCCATGGCTAAACAATTTTGGGCAAAGTGACATTTTTTGGCCAAGTTAGCTGCTAATGCGCGAAGAATCTCGCACCAACAATTGGTCTCCGCAATAATTAATCTTTGAGTCGCCGTCAATTGTTTTATTGCATTGTAATCGCTGACTAAATTCAATCCAAGAATTTTGGTTTTGAATTTATGGTTCTTGATGTTTCTGTGTTCTTTAAAGTTTGGTAGCGGATAAGCCCAAACTTTAAACCTTCTGTGGAAAGGAGAGAACTAATGACACCCGCAGAAAAGTTTTGAAGCAAAACAATATACAGAATTATTTTTAATGGAATAAATCCGGCAATCCATTACGCAGAGCCCTTTTCTAAATTGCTTTTTTAAAATTTGGTATAATGAGCTCTAAACCTTTTTCAATCGGTGGCGTCAGTGAGGAAAATGCTATATTCTGTTACGGTTTAGTCCTTTCTTTTCATACCAAAGAGATCTATCGGCGTCTGATAGAATAGCTGACAAGTTCTTTATCGAGCTATATCATTGTTGAAGAATCGTGTATCGGGGTTATTTGAATTGAGAAGTTCCAGGAAGCGCAGTGCCACTTACTGACTCCTTTTATTTCTAACTGCAACATCCTATCTTCATGACAGTCTAAATTAGATTCCGACTATACTAAGTCTTCCTTTTTTCTTTGTGACCTTTAAGTAATTCCAGTAAACTTCAGCCTGTTTTTTAATGTGGACTTGTTTAAGTCGCTTCTTTGTATTGGGCAAATGATACTTTTACGTCCCTCCCCTGACATTCTCAAAATTTTTAAAAATATAAATGTTTATTCAGTAAGCGGTGTTAGTGATAATTTATATATGTGTTTTTGCTTTCATAATAAAAAAATTTGAATTCACTGCAAATTATTCAATTTTAGCTCCAAAATCAATGTGTAATTGATTTTCTAAAATCTTATCGTAAATTTAAAACAAAGAATAAAGCCCTTATTTTGCTTTCGTTTGAAATACTGTTTTTAATATGTTTAATATATCTAGAATTGATAACTATATATAGAGAGTAAAGATATCCTGGTTGAAGTATATTTTTCCATATTAAAATTAGGAAATCTTTTTTAACATATTTTCAACAAAACCCACATATAGATCTGTAAACATAGCATCGCAAATATTAAATAAACTTTACATAATTTTTAATCTAAGAAATGTTCTACTTTATACAATCCCCACTGAAAAATATTCTTCCATTAATATTATTAATATTAAAATTAATAAACTTTATAATCACTAAAATTAACACTAATAAAAAATACTCAATATATATATATATATATATATATATATACTACAATATTTAAAATAGTAATTAAAAAAAATTACATTATATTTTTCAGTCAAATAAAATTCTGTCTTTTATCTTCCTCAAAAAATGTTATTTCGAAATATTTTTCATAACATTTAAATATAATCATATGTAATCTCTATTTGTTAGTATTTATAATACAAAATAATATTACTAAATTTATTCTGGTTCTACACATCAAAGTTAAAGAGGAAAGACTGAAATATTATTAACTTATTACTGACCTAATCTTCACAAACTTTTAAATATTCCGAATGAATTTTATAAAATGCTCTTCGATAGTTTCAATCAGCAATACCATAATGATGAGTAAGAATATACTCTGGCCAGAGATATTACCAAATTTCTTTGATGTATGAAAAAAGGAGGGAAAAAATCTGAAACCACATCTGTTGGCATTGATTTAACATCATGATTCGAAAAGGGAATCCAAATTTGTTGTAACAAAATAAGCATTAAAATGAACCAATAATTTCTTTTAATCTCGAATAGTAACGAAGGTTGTGACATGTCTCGTTCCAGAAATGGAAGCTCTTGTTATGGTAAATTGCGTCAACAAATATTACTGATTTTCGAATTAATTTTAAAATAAAATTTTTAATCCATTACTCTAACTATAACCATTATGGATACGTATATACAAAATACTTCATTGAAATCAGAATAACCTAGTTTCTTTTAAACCACAGTAGTCATTTCAGTTATAACAGTTACTCATTACAAAGGATATGGTACCCCAAAAAATTGACAATAAACTATCGATTTTTTTATTGGCTTATATAGATGGCTTTTAATCCTTCTTAATGCAAGTCTGCAAATTTCAGAGTTAGACGAGTATTTTTCATTCAGTTATGTTTCATCCATTTTCGCTGCATGTCAGTAGGATCAAACAAAGCCGCCACGCCCACTTTTCAGATCGTCTGCTAGAGCTTTGATATAAATAAGGCGAAATAATTTTTTACCCAATGCTGATGAGTGTTTAGCTGAAATGAAATAATTATTTTGTTTTTGATTATATGAGAGTTATTCTACTGCGTTTTCTTTTGAAGTCTCTGTCCCTACAAATTTAACTATATTTTGTAATTTTGTAGGTTCTTGAAGAGTGAAGAAAAGTTGCTTTACGACAAGGAGAATTTGGTTATTTCTCCGTGCGTTAACATGCCTAGGCCTAAAACGTACTTTCCAAATTCTGCCAACGAAAGCTGAAGAGGTGGTTTTCAGATGCTACATCGCCTAGAAGTTTCAAACACTTGAATCTTGAGGTGTGCAAAAACTTGAAGAAGAATAAATACTCTTTCTCGTTTGATGAAAATATACTAGGTATCCAGATCTCCAACATACGTCATTACGGGATAAAATGCATTAACAAATCTTTTTATGTAAGTCACTTGCAAAAATGTTTTGTGAGTAAAATTTTAAATAGAAAGTTCTAGTGGTTTTTTGTGAATATATTCAGGCTCTTAAAATTATGGAAAAAAAGAGTATGAATATTTATTGTACATGTTGTTTATTATAGTAGTATAGAACTGCGATGAAATAAACTCTAAAATGTTGTGTAATTTTTTAAAAATTGTTAAGATAATGTTTTATGAAATATTGACCTTTTTTTTTTATATATTCATTATACAAGTATATTCTTTTATTCTTGTAAATTTTTTAAAAATTTGTGTAAGCAGTTTAAACAAACCTAATTAACATTCATAAAAGTTTCAGATTATTGGGGAATTTTTATCATGCTATTTAAAAAGAAAAAATTTAAACTCATTTTTTCTCCATGTTGAATTTTTGTACATTCACTGTTATTCAAAACCCTAAGGCTTTTGATAATTGAAGTAAGGGTTTGAAACTTTTATCATGTTCTGAAATGTATGTTTTGTAAAACTGTGCATTGAATTAGCTCTAACATGTTTAGTATTTTTTCTAAAAATTTCAAAATCAAAATTAATGTTTTTTCGAGAATTTTGTAAGTTTTAAATATAAAAAATTAATAAAAATTAAAGAGCAGTAGCAGAAATAAAAACCCATGCACAGTTTATGTAGTATATTATAAGGTACTTGGAAAAAAATTTTGAAAGAAAAGAAACATATTTAAAAAAGCCTTATGGGTTTAAAAAATTTTAAAAAAAATTTAAAAACTTTAAATTTTACAAACATTTTGCAACAAATTAAAATTTTTTTGTATGGAATTATTATTAAATATTAACCTTTATAAAATACAATTAAAACCAAATATCAAATATTAAAAATAAAAAAAAATTTTAAAGATGGTACCATATCGCCTTAATGTGAATTTATTTATATCATACTTAATATATACATATATATATTTACAGAGATGTACCTAGCAGAAAGCACTACTGTATTTGTATATTATTTTAAGTCTTAAAAAAATACAAAATAATTCAAAATTAAAAACATAATTACCTCTGTTGTTATTTCAAACGAGCTAAATCTAAAAGATTCAGTGGAGCCAATTTTTTTGAACTAGAGTGTGTTGATGGTAGAGATCACAAGAGCTTGTTTTAACTTTAAGTAACTACTCAAGAGTAAAATAAAACATATGTAGCTCGCTATCTTCAACAAACATTTATTGCCTCTGTCTCCTCTTTGGTTAGTGGACGCCGGATATTTTATTAGTGTCCGGAATGTCCGTAGTGACCCCAGTATTTTTTTTCGAGAGAGATATTGAGATATTTATAAATTCGAAAGGAAAACAAGAACTCTTTTTAGCAGACATAATTTTTAACTGTATATAACAGCAGAATTTTGAAGAACTGCAATTTGCCGAACGCTGCTCTAAGTGAAATATTCTTTTTTGTGCACATTTGTCACCCTTAACGTAGTAATTAATGTTTCTGATTTCCCGATTTTTCCCCCTTCCCGGAAATACATCAAAATTTCAAAAAATTTAAAAACAAGCTATTTTTAAATAATATCAATAATTATTACACAAAATAAGGAAAATATATAACGTTTTTTCTTCAATTTTCGATTTAGCTTTGACTCATAAATTTTCAGATTTTTAAGCGTTTGTATGTACATTTTATTAAAAATGAATGTCATGAAACAATTAATAAAATTTAAAAGGGTTTAAAAAATAAAAAATTGGTTTCAAATGTATTTTCATCCGTTATTCCCTTTATATATATTTTTGAGGCAGAAAGAAATTTTAAATTCAAATTTTGAACCCCAAATGAAATCCCCCCAAATGTTTTGATAAATAATTTTTCAAATGTAGAAAGAGAAAAAATCTGCAGAAAAGAAGTTTTTTTAAAAAAGAATAAATAATTACTTTTGAAGAAAGAAATTATTACTAATTGAATGCAAAATAATTTATTTAGTTTATAAAAAAATATGTCAAAATTATCTTTTTTTTTGGGGAAATGTTTTAAACCACTTTGTTTTTTTTTATTTTCAATTTTTAATATATACATAGGGGAAAAAAATCTTTCCCCAAATTAAAAGCTAAAATTTTTTTTTTTAATAAAATTTTTTTTTTTTTAGGACTAAAGGCAAAATTTTAGCACAAAAAAAAAATGTTACATTTAAAAAACTAAAAAAATTCGAATTTAAAATTAATTTTCCCTTTTTAGAATGAGTTTGAAATTTAATCAGTCGAAGATGAATCAGTTATTTTTAATTTTGTTACTAAGAGAAAATTTTTTAAATATATTATATAAGAAATTGAAAAGTTTTTTGCTGCTGAAGTAACAATTACGTGCGTTAAAAATATTTTTTTTTATTTAAGAATTTTTTTTTGCATAACCTTTTTTGGTTTTTGGATTTTGTTGTTTAAAATGTTACATAAATATAAATAAATATATTAATGTAAATCTCACACAAAAAAAAGTTTGTTTAAGAAAAAAGAATAAAAAAGTTGGGGAGATTGCTTAAAAAAAAAATCTCCCCCAAAAAGTTTGGGATTCATTCCCCTTCCCAAAATTTCTTTAATTAATTAAATATTTTATAAAAGACAAATATCCGAGATTTTTTTTAAAAAAATTTAAAAAAATAGTTATAAAAATTAAAACTTACTACGTTATTCACACAAATAAAGATCTCGGGAAATTTTGGGTCAGAGGGCCTTTTCTTAGAAATGATATTTCTTTAAAAAAAAAACTTTTTAATTCAGGCAGCGATGTTCAAAAAATAGGGAAAGATTTGACCAAAAAGTTTCGGTTTTTCTCTTTTTCCCCCGACAAGCTGAAAAAATTCTCGATTCTTCGGGGGTATTTTTTTTTAGCGCGCTTACCCCACAACAGGGTAAGGGAAAAATTTCCAGGGCTAGGGGAAATTTCGGGAAAGAACAACGTCCCAGAGGGGGCACAAAATTTCTAGGAGGTTGAAATCCTAGTCAGTAAAAATAGCTACTTTAGAAATTTTTAAACCCCGTGCCACCCGGGAAAAAGCAAAAAATACTGAAATCTGACGATTTTCCGGGGTTTTTCTATATCAGTGCAGTGAAATCTGGTCAAGATAAGGAAGTCCCACTTTGTATCCATTGGGTTTTTGGGGCCACGAATAATACTTATTTTTTTTTAACCCTTACCCAAATTTTACTAGCAATGGTCGACTTTTCAATTCAGTCTAAAATAAAATAATTATGTTCCACGTTTCCAAATTGAAAATAATAATATTTAAGAAGGAAAAAAAAGTTTCATCAAATTTTTTGTAAAAAAAAAACCCCATTTTTTTAAAATTTGGTCCAAATGCCGCCCCTAAAATTTGCCGCCCCGGACATGGGTTCAGTTTGTCCGGCCCTAGAGCCGCCCCTGTATATATATATATATATATATATATATATATGTATATATTATCATATATTATTATATGTATCTCATTTGATTTTAACATTGTAAAAATGCCTTTCTGGGGTAGTAACTTACACCTATCAATATTTAGAAATATTATCTCAAATTTTATAAAAAGAAGCAATGATTTAGTTATTGATGGCGCGTATTAAAACATCGTAATTTTATGAAATTTGCAATTATTGTTTAGAATACAATTATCCAAGTAAATTTATTTTTAAATATATTTCTATTTCATAATAAATCTATTTTTAACTTAGTTCAATATTTTATTTAAAATTTCTTCTTTTAGTTTATTTTTAAATAACTTTAAAATATCTTAAGTGCTTAGTTTAATTTCAAAATAACTATCTAGAATATAATTATCCATGCAAATTTATTTTTAAATATATTTCTATTTTATATTAACTATTCTTAACTTAGTTTATTAATTTATTTAAAATTTCTTATATTTAGTTTATTTTTAAAATATCTGTGTTTTGTTTAATTGCGAAATAACTGTCTAGGTGGCACCACGTTTTTTTTTCTTCTTCTTGTTGTTTTGATCTTCCAATTTTAACACCATTTTTGGCAGGACCTTAGCGTAGAGAGTTGCTATTCGGTTTTCATGTTTTTATTATTACATGTAAGTTTTTATCCTAATTTTTTCTAGAAAATTTTCTTAATATTCCTCTCCTTGAGAGATACATTAATGTTCTCTTTTCACAATTTCATTTTACTATATTGTTAGGTTTATCATCTACGTGTTAGAAATTGGCTTAACTTTTGAACATGGCTCTATTTTTCTTTATTTCTATTATGTCGAAAGTTCCTGTTGTACGGGGAAGGTGGATCCATAAAGCATTGCTTAACCCTAATTCGCTGGCCAAATTCAGCGACAGTTTTAGAAATCACAACAGGTTTCCAGTTTAGTCCAAAGACTTTTTTTTTGTATCTGCATTTGTTGTGTCTCATGAACTCCCTCTCTCCTTTAGCATTGTAGGTTTTAGAGCTTTTTCACTTTTGTTTTATTATACTATATATATATATATATATATATATATAGAAATATTATAATCCTTTGCCTTTCGTTTTCAAAATTTATTTACTCAAATACAAACGCAGTTTTAATGTTATTCTTAAAAATGCAATTATCTCTCTTATAGAAATTTTTTAATATTTTTAAAAAATTTTATAGCTTTTTTTTTTTCAAATCTACCCCAATTTTATTATTAAAATTAATGCTATTTAATTTTTGAAAGCTCGTCTATTGACCCCGACATCGATTTGCTCGCTTAACAAAGCTAAATTCATGCATTTCATTAATTTGATTTTTCCTCTTTTTTAAAATCCCAAAATAAATGAAAAAAACTTTTTTTAAATTTTAAAAATAAATACACCTATTCAAAAAATTCAAATTTTTAAAAAATTATAAAAA
>BMAV01002096.1:377308-391021 GCA_019973955.1 Trichonephila inaurata madagascariensis | reverse complement strand
TTGTCCACATGTCTAAATCTAGGCCTAATACCATAAACAATCATTCATTAGTCGAAACATAGTCATTGGTCGAACCAGTTTGTGCCTAGGTTTTTCAGATTCTGAATCGTGCACATTTATTTGTTTCAAATTACCGTTTGAAAGAGTATTTAACAATGCATGATCTATATATATTGTCTACTTTTAAAGATCTCAGATAGGGCGCATTTTTGCATAGGGGCCCAGGGCCTCAAAAATTCTTAAGATTTCTCTGGGCCCAGTGCTTCAAAGTGTCTTAAGACGCCCCTGCCTGGGAGCCTTTCGCTAGGCTTAGTATGATAATCATATATATGAGTAGATAACTTTAAATAATATATTAAATACACGTTAGATAAATTTATTTAATTCATACATTTCCATAATGATTTAGCGTGTTTATTGAGAATCTAGTTAATTCAAAGAATAAGAAAACGTTAGAGAAAAGTTAGGTATTTTCTGACATTATTTCCTAGGTTTCTGAAAATGTTCTTTCTTAAATTTTAACTAATTAAAAATAAAAAGTTAAAAATAATTATTGAAAACCATTACGAAAAATCCATTACGAAATACATAATAAGTGACTTAGTCACGTAACAGTGATCGTTAACACAGAAAATAAATCACTCGCATAGCCATTAGAACGATTTTAATAACCACCGAAATGAAATAATACTAGAATATAAACATATCACACACTTCAAAAAATTTCCATGAAGGAAAAGAACATAAAACAGAATTTTAGAATAACTAGTAAATCTAAAACACAAAATAAGACAGGATAGAATGAGAACCTTTTTAAAAAAATCTCAAATAAAACACGTGCGAAATGAATTTATCGGTATTCCTACATTATCATCCCGAGAAAATATGCCCGAAATCGCGAAATAGAATTAAAAATGGAGTATCGTCTCAAACCACCACTTTTCTTTCGATAAACCACCCATTTCAAATTAACGTTGAAATTGTGCACCGTTATTTGGCCAATTAGTTGATTAAAACGGCAGCGAGGGCAGCCATAAAGCCGGGCGTGACATCGTTTTTCACAAAACAACGACGATCGCCCGCTTTGATGTTAGAGATTATTACTCCTTTCCAGTCTCTAGTGGAAACAAAGACTCCGCCTAGCGTAGGAAGAGGCATTAACTATTGCCACTTTGGATAATTTGATTCCACTGCCCTACATCTCAACTAAAAAAAAATTCGGAAAGAGATTTTTTTTTTATTTGTGTTATTTACTTGTTCCTCTCTAAAGGTTTTGAATTGATTTAAAAATTTTATTTCGCGAATACCCCTAATTGATTTAATGAATGCAGAAAAAAAAATTTCGTCAAATCTATAAAATCAAATCTCTCACATTATTTATAAATTTCGGAAAATTTATAAATAATATGAAAGGGGGCTGCGTTCGAAGGGGAATTCGCTTAAATAAACAAACAAGTAATATAGAAAAAATTATCATTAAAGTATCGTATTGTCATCCAAAACAATCGTGTACATAAAACTTCAGTTCAACTGAATGCTTTAAAACGTGAGAAAAAAAAAACATTTCCAAGTTTTGGCACAAGTCGCCAAAATGGTCACTAGTCGCCAACGTGGCTGTATTTGTAATTCTTTAAATAATTAGTTTTAATCAATTAATTCTTATTAATTATAATTAAACTATTGTATTGCCATCCAAAATAATCATGTATATAAAATTTCAGCTCAATGGAGCGCTTTAAAATGTATTTTATTAACGATTGAAAATTCTACCAAGATAAATAAATAAATAAATATATAGAGATTGTGAGCTAATAGTGGGAATTGAAAAATACGTTTTAATTCTGACCCTTTTTTCCATCATTCAGATCGGGTTTTTTTCCCTCCTTTTTTCATTACAAGGATCTAGAATTATACTCTGTTTGATTGTACTCATTTTTTAAGCAAAAAAAAAAGTTCAATTGATGAACACTGGTTTCAAAAATAAGAGAATTTTTAGATTTTATCTCTCGATTACCTCTCTAGAGCTACTGGAGAGATTTTAATAAAATTTGCTGATATAATGCAAAAAATAATCATTCAACAGTTAAAATAAAAAAACGTGATCATGCATAACACTCATTGCAGTCGGCAGGTATGAAACAAGATTTACAGAGTATAACAAGTCATCTTTCAGATAAACAAGCCTAAAACGCTGATTTTATCTCGGAAAAAAGGGAATTTACGAGTTCCTATGGTAATTAATCCCATTCATTCAGCAATTCTGTTTTTAGGCCTTGCAGGGTTCTCGGAGGGGGTTTGGCGAATAGTATTGCCCTTCCAAAGCGTCCCAGGCATGCTCTTTTCGAATGAGGTCTGGATATATAATCGATCAATCCATTCGACGAATATCCTCACATTCCAGAAATTCATCGATCAGATGAGCTCTATCCTCTACTCTCACCCGCTGTCATCCATTAAAATAAAATCAGGGTGAACTGCACCCGTGAAAAGGCAAACGCAGGGCTCCAAGACCCCATCTCTATACCTTACAGCAGTGCCTTTCTCCAAGACATAGATAGTGAGTGAGTGAATATTAACGTCGCATTGTTCAGCTACACGAGGGCTTTTGGCGAAGGACCACGTAATTTTGAACCATGGTCGAGTGACGTGAACGACACTTGAGCTGGCACCGCTTCTCCTAACTACCACACCACACCAACGGGAGGACATTTCAGCTCTCGACAGATTTAACGTGCATCGCAGCCCTACATGGCGGGTCTTTAGTGGTACCGGGCTCGAATTCATGACATGCCTGCCATGATCCGAAACCTTGACCACTGGGCTACCGCAGCCCTTCCAAGACATAGAGAGGTGTGTGCGGCCATCCAATGCGATGCCTGCGCAGACCGTCAAGCCTCCGTTATCGTAATGGTCGTTTCCTCGGACATTGGATGGCAAGTTTTGGGTCTCTGGTTTTCTCCATGTATTTTAGCCGTACTTTCATAAGGAGTAAATATCCAAATTGATCATACATTTTGTGAAAATATGTTTTCAGAAATTTTAAAACGAAGGAAAACGTAGAAATACATATTAATGAGAAATTCCGCACACTTAAATGTCAAATGTAAAGA
The DNA here is from genome assembly GCA_019973955.1 of Trichonephila inaurata madagascariensis. Classification (NCBI taxonomy): domain Eukaryota; kingdom Metazoa; phylum Arthropoda; class Arachnida; order Araneae; family Nephilidae; genus Trichonephila; species Trichonephila inaurata. The sequence goes on along the minus strand of BMAV01002096.1, from coordinate 387,911 downwards.
AGGTAATCCGGTAAAAGGACGAAACGCGCGCGTTTTATCCCAAACTTCGTATAATATTCTGCAAAAACTATAGGATTTGGAATGTAGAAATGCATATTTCGAATTCTTCATATTTTTTTTAAGTTCCAATGATATTTCGAGGGAATATTGAGGGGGGAAATAAGGAACATTTTAATTTTGTAACAACGACTGTATTTAAAAAGGCAGGCCCCATGCATATCAAAAGCACCAATACATAGTTTTTTAGCATGTTACAATTTTTATTTTTGAAGAGATTTTATTTTACTGAGATGTATACTAATTGTTTTACATTGACAAAAGTATATTGCACCCAATATGCATTTAATATAATTTTTTGAACTTTCTAATAAAATTTATTTCGGTTTCACATTTATTTGCTCATTAATTTTTTAAGTTATCTGCTCAAAAATAGTTTATTCACAAAAACATCAGCAATTTCAAATATAGTACAGTCAATAAATAGCATTAAAAAATAAAAATCAATAAAATTATGAACATAGAATACATAGATAAACCATTAAAAATTTAACTTGAAATACGGGAAATTCCCAAGTTTCTCAGAACCTTCTTTCAAATGCGATTTCCATTAACTTTTCGTTTATAAAGCATTTGAATAAATTGTTTCCTGCATTAAGAATTGTAGAGGCATATTTATAAAAAACACGTATTTTTTCACATAAATACAGAGACAAGTATACTTAGGGAATATATTAAAGGGGAAAAGAGGAATTTAACCATATAACGGATATGGTGTACAAAATAATGAGATATTTTGATGGAATAAAGGTACCAAATGATGTGATTGATTTAAAATACTATAGCAAAAAATATTATTTAAATTCTAAACAGTAATTAATAATCAAAATAGCTTTAAACGAATATCTCTAAAATACTAGAAATGCAAAATAGGAAAATTTGATTTACTTAATTCGTTTTTCAAATTCAAAAGTAGTAAATGATTCTCAGAACCTCTTTTTCAAAATTACAGTGAATCAAAGTATATCAATAAGTTTACCTGTGCTCCGTTTTTCCTAAATAAGGATTGCAAGCCATTGCTTGTATTACTTGTTAAGGCCGTGGTTAGCGACGCTGACTGCGGTGCCGTAGGGTAGTGGGTTCGAATCCCGGAGAAGACATGGATGTTTGTAAATGTATAGTGCCTTTGCGGCATGGGGGTACTCTAAATAGCCGTCGAGTCGCAAGTCCTCTCGTGTGGAAGGGGTAGAGAGGTGGGAGACCCCTGACCACCCCCAGGTGTCCTCCCTCAAAATTGGGGTGGAAACGAGCCAAATCATACTGTCACCTGTATGGTGCTCAAAGCTACGGCTAACGACAGGCGTCACTTAGCCCTTTACCATGATGAATTTCGTGGGTATCGATCAGGCCTTTGCCGATCAGGTGGCATCAGTAACAACAACAACTTGTTAAGGCCAAGACGAATCATTATTAGCGAAGGAAATATAGCTATATGCAATAAATTACAAACATAAATAACCTCAATATAATAAATGTGAATTAAGGTACGAAAGTTGCTTGTAATTTTTTTAAGAAATAAAATCGTTTTATAATTTTTCATGAATAATTATAAACGGAAAAGAAAAAGAAAAAAAAAACACACGCAGTATAGAAAATATTTTCAGAAATAATTGCTAGGAAAATAATTTATTAGGAAAAAAAATATTCAAACAAATCCTATTTTCCAAGTAAAAACTCTTAGGATCATAGAACTTATTAATGAGCAATAAAGAAAAATTGATTCAATATGTAACAGGTCCTAAACCTCTTGGGAAAAACATTTAACTATTGATGTTTATAAAATTGCTTCCCATGGAAGAACCGTGATTTATGCAAATGCGAGTTGCTATTTAAATAGCGAGATGAGAGTTAGGGATGGTCATTATGCTGCTACGGAATTTATATAATTACGGTTAATAATCGAGGTCCTCAAAATTTTAAAATAAGGATCCTACACACACGTCTTACTAAACAAGATATCTTATTAGGTTAGAACAAGTAGTACTACGTCAGGGAAAGATAATGATACAATTGTTTCTTATAGATATTTAGATTAGTAATTAAGTTGGATCCCTGTTTAAACAAATTTCTGTGATAGTAAATTGAAATAAAATAAAAATGTTGATTTTATTACAATGTCTGTTTATTAAGTGTCTTCAACTTAACCAGCAATTTTAAGGACCGTGACAAATAAAATAAGTTAAACAAAATCTAATAAAACAAGGAGATCGAAATCTATAAATTTAAGATATAGGTTTCATTCCCTTTCACTAATGATTTTAGAATATTTTCTAAGAATTATTCACTTAAAATAAAATAATTGCTTATAATCGAATAGTTGTTTTATAAAATAAATACACGAATTATTGCTATGCTATTTATTGCTAAATCGGTCATTCATTTCCACATGTTTTCTGACAAAACTATATTTTATCGAGTAAATTCAAACAACAATTTTGCTAAGTATTCCATGACTTAGAGATCTAAAAACAGAAAACTGGAATCTTTCCAAGCCATTCATATTAATTTCACATAGTTAAATAGGTTTATAAAAACAAACTTCCCTGCAGGGATGGGAGAGGAGAGGAATGAAAACCATATTTCATTGGATTTAAAACAGAATTTTACTTTTGCTACAGTGAAAGATTTATATCCAGAAAGTAATATTTTTCTTCCCACAACATACCTAATCTTAAAAGAATTAACAGCCTTGTGATTAAAAAAAAAAGGGTAAATTACAAAACACACATGATTATTCCTATCCCATAAACTGTTTACGTTAAAAGAGAGGGATTAAGAAGTAAAAAGCAGAAAGTGCAACAACGTTAGAAAAAAAAAGTTAAAATAAAAAAAAATGTACAGCCATTTAACTTTGAGATTAGCAGGCATTAAGTGTAGCCATTCGAAAAACATAAACGGTGAAAAAAGGAATTTTAGAACGCTATAAATTTTGATCCTTCTTTTAACGTTTCCCATTGGGCTTAGAGATAGTAATTGATCCCCTGATAGCAATAATATTTGGCCTGAGCTTTCTTTCGATGACTTTTGGCTTTCAATTGCGAAATTATTTTCCTTAATATCTCCGATTCCACTATAATTGTGGGGATTAATGGGTATTAAATGAAACAAAAAATAACGGAAAATCGTAGAAAATTAATGAATCCCATGCGCTAAAATACATAGTTTAAATAGTGATATTTTTTTCCAAGAGACCACTTTGAAAACAAGTTTTCAGCAAACTTTTCAAGCAATATGTAATTTTTCAACTGGTATCATTAATGGAAATTTTGATTTAAGAAACGGCAGATTAACTTTAATCAGAAAACAGGGAAAATATTTCAATTTTTTTTAAATATGGTGATATACATATCTATATTTAGTTTATATCAATAAGGAAATAATTCTTTGTAATTTTTCCAAGAAATGAGATAAAGAAACAGGAAAAAAAGAACTTTACATCAGTAACATTAAATACTGACAAATCATAGTCCACAGTTCTTTACAGGGTACTTAAGAAATTATTCAAAATTTAAAAATACGTTTCAATCTTATATCATTCAAAGAACTTTCAAAAATAAGTTGATTACCAACTTATGAGAAAAGTTATTCACATCCCTTACTCTTCCATTAATCAAATAACATGATTTTTTGAGAAATACGGTACATTAATGTAATTGGGCAAATGTTCAGGCAAATTATAACCATTATAAAATGGAAGAAACAAACTTAGAATTAATTTTTTGAGCAAGTTATTACATATTTAATCACAATAAATGCTTAAATAATTTATAATTTTGAAAATATGATTTTGTTTAAGATAATAAAATGTTTTCAATTTTATTAAGTTTTCTATTATAAGTTGCACTTAAAATAAATTCGCAAAACTGTTTATGAAATTAAAAATTCACTTTATTTAGAAAGCATATGGATTTTTCAATTTTTATGGAATAATATTCCATTTTCTTCGAACAGAAAGAAAAAAAGAAAAAAAAAAAAAGGTTTAACAAAAAATTTTTGTATAGATTCTTTTTTTCACAAATGCACTAAAAAAGAAAAATGCCACAGTAAATATTTATCCAAGCATTAATATACTATTCACATACTTTTCGTGCTTCATTAAATAAATATGCACAATTCACGTAATCTAATTAATGAAATTTTCTGCATAATCTCACCGGGTTTTAATAATATCCTATTCCCACAAATCACACAAGCAAATAAACGAATGTCAGTATCCGTTTATTTAAGAGTTTTTATTTAATTAGTATAAGAAATTAAAAAAATGTCTTTAAATAATATAATTTCCCCTGGCAAAGTAGTGCAAATAAATAGAATTCTTAAAACTGCAGTGTTAATGTTAAAAAATAATGTGTTTGTTGGTAATTATTTAAGGTCATATGGCTAATTGCGAGCTTTTGCCAAAATATTGTATTTAAATAAATTTTTTTTGTCATAATGTCCCTGAAACAATTTTATACGTGTATTCTAGTCTAAGTGACACTAAATATCATGGAAATTATCAATTTATGCACTTTTTTAAAATCATGGTTCCGAACGTATTCGGATACCTTAAAATTCTTAATTGCATAGGTCCATTTGAGCTTCTAGTTTTGTTTTGTTTCTTTAAAAAATAAACTAAAGTTTTTCATTTGTAATTTTTTTTTTTAAAAATGTATACACAATTTTAGAACATGACCCACAAAAAAAGTTTATAAACACCCTAGGGTACCATAAAGTTCAGAATCAGATTATTAAAACAAAGTTTCTAAGAGAAGCACAATCCAATTTTAACACTTTAGCAGCATCACTATCTCTTCATGGAATACAGTTCCTGGAATTAAATTTAATCGAGTGTGATTTAACTTCGTATGCCCCAAACGGCAAAAGTTAATGAGATTGGAGCTACTTAATTTATTTTTCCGTGTTCCGGGAGAACTCAACCGTGAACTGAAAGTAAAGGAAAACAGTAAAAGTACAATAATGGCAAGACTAAAATGAAATAAATCCTCTTAAAACGAAAATGTCACATTCGTAGAACAGTCATTTGTAACAAAGAATAATAAATCCATTAATGCTAGTTTCAGCAGACGATTTTAACTTTGCTACAAGGCTGTTGCCAACACCGACTCTGCAATTTTACCATTTATCAAAGTGGGAAAAAAAGCTCACATATGCACTTCTCATTAAGCTCCATACATCAAAGAGGATTTCAGCTTTGCTTTAGTAGTCGACGCTGCTTAGAACTCAGAATTCCGAGTTGAAAAAAGAAAGAAAAAACGTTTTAGAAATGGTGAGGTTTAAAATCTTCGGCGAAAAGTTCTTCGCATAAATTATTTTCCATTATTGTGAATATAAAATTTTACTTTAGAATATTGGTATTGAAAGCTTTCGAAACATCTAAGCTTCCTACCAAAACACACATGCAATATAAGGAGGTTACGTGATTCTTAAAATAACTTCTTCCATCCTGGTCCTAAGTGTCTTCTGAAATGCAAAGAAATATGAAAATGGTATCTGGATTTGAGTTTGTACTAAAAGCAGCTTACGCAGACGTTTCGGGAAATATTCTTTTTCCAGCTGCTACAGATTTAATTTCGAAGTCTAAACCAAATTGATTTACTTCTACATTTCAAGATGCAATATCCAACCAGTTAAAAAAATAAGGATCCACACATACAATCAGGGTATAAAAATGATGGTTTACAATAGTTTAATTTGTATATACGAGAAGAGCTTTGTTAAAATTTTACACTTAACATGTGATAAACTGAAAAATTTTCAAATTAAATTCAGAATCTGTTATTTATATTTAGAAAACATCTAGGTTATAGAATTAAATTCGTGTTAAAAAATGTGTAAGATTCTCCTGTCTTCAAAAACTATATAGATGGCGCTGCCAACGGAATCGAAAAAGAAGAGAACTTAACAAAATGGAGGAAGCACAAAAGGACGCTTACGATCGCAAGTATGGAAACAAAAATGGTGTGAAACTAAAATTAATGTTTAGTGTTAGTTAGTTTTAAAAGTTATGTTAGTTTTGTGTGTGATGTGTGGCTGTGTATAATGAACAATAAAAATAATTAGTCTCTAAAAATGGACTGACTTTATTTGCCTGGTAAATTAAGGAAATCTCAGTTGAAAACAAAGAATCTACAATGACGAGAATATTATATGTTTTTCCAACATTATATGTGTGTCTCATACATTTAAGGTATCTGAATACTTTCGGATCCATGATTTTGCAAAAGAGTATAAATGAATAATACTTTTTTATATTCAAGTTCATTTTTATACAAGAATATATATAATAAAATCAGGTGTGTAATGCGCACTTTTAGCATAAAAAAATAACATCGAAATTTACAGGTGTGAGGATATACGCCAGGAATAAAAATGATAGCCTTGAAAATAAAAAAATAAATAAAAAGAGATGAACACACAAAAAAAGAATTAGATTTCTACATATATTGAAACACTATTTATTTAAAAGAAATGATATTCCTTATGAACTTAAAAGGCTGTATTTCTAGAAGTAAGTAATTTTTTTTTCAAAAACTTGGGATAATACCTCTAATAAATGACTTTAGGCCGTGGATAGCCTAGTGGTTAGAGCACCGGACTCCGGTTCGATACCCGTACCGCCAAATATCCCCCCCCCCAGGAGTACATACGGAGTACGTGCTCGTTAAATCAGTGGGTCCGAAAGTCTTGTGGGCTGAATCACAAGTGCAGGAAACTGGAGAAAATGTCCCTCCACTTCAGTTCCATGCCTAAATTGTGGAAGCGGAGATAGATGGTCGCGCCATCTATCGTAATGTTCTATCATCCTTCGGGAATTTCACCGAGCTAAATTGAACTGTCACATGTATGGTGCTCAAGGCTAAGGCCAACGACAGGCGTACATATAGCCCATTGCCATGATGAATTTCGTGGGCCTCAATCTGACTAGGTCAGACAGGTGGCATGAGCAACAACAACATAAATGACTTTAAAACATAAGAGCATTAAACATATGCATTTCAGGACCCTTCGTAAAACAAAAAGAGGGAGGGGGCGGGTGCTTGTTATACGGTGAAAATAGGTCGAAATTATATAAAAAAAATGCAGCTTGAAAGTAAAAGTGTGTGTTATACGTTGGATTTTATAGTATATAAGTTTAATTTAATAATCTTACTACAGTAAAAAAAAATAATAATGCAATTGTTTGGTAAAAAAAAATGAAGGGGAAATGACACTCTCCTTTATGGAAAATAAATTTTGAAACATTCCCATTACTTTCAGAATTGCTATAATTCAATTGAAATAATAACTGACGTTTTTTATTAAAAATTCTCAACTCTGATACGTAAAATGTGGCTAAATCCCCTTCTAAATAATATGTTTCAAAAAATCCTTGTTCATGCTCTGTACAGGAGTCTCAGTTATATATAAGCAAACTATATTATTGTAGACGCAATTTTTTAAACGGAAAATGTTTTGAAAATATGTTTCTTTCTTCACCTTTAGACAAAACATGCATTTAAATAATTTTCTTGAAACTGCATTTAAAAAAAACAACTTTACATCTATATCTTCTAGTTTAAGTGATAATAAATACCCCAAAAAATATTCATTTATTTGCTTTTAAAAAATTTTTTTTTTAAAATACCGGTTTCGAACGGAGCCAGTTACCTTAACAATAAAATTACGATACTCATGTGTACCGGAACTATTAAATCAAATTTTTACACAAAAATATGCATTGATTTAAATTCTAATAAGTAATGCATAAAAAAAAATTATTAAGTCAATTCCTACTTAGGTCAACAAAGAAAAATTTTATTTTAGAAAATAAAATTTAATTAATTAACAACTTTAAGCGTCATTCACTACAAGATAAAAAAAAATGTATTTGAAGTCAAGAAAAAATTCGTTAGAAAAACCTATTGGCGCCATATGTTGCAGCTAGTTCTACCTTCGTCAGAAATAACGAAGAATTATTTCAAATTAAAAAATAAAATTTAATTAAAGAATTAATACTTGAAAAAACTATATTAAAATCACAAATGTTATCCACAACAAGTTACAAAAAATGTATTTGAGTGGATGAATAAAAGTTATTTTATTAACGATTGAAAGTTCGAACAAGATATACAAAATATATATATAGGGAGAGTGTGAACTGATAGTAGGAATTGAAAAATGTGTTCATCATATTTGATATTTGGGGGAAGCGGAGGGGAATGAAGAAAGATAATTCTTGTTTCTTGAAGAAAGTTTATTCAATATTTAATGCAAACAAAGCGATCATAGGTAAATTCTATTGGATCACCTCTTTGAATTTTGACATTTAAAAGAGTCGAATGAATCACGAAGGGTGTAAAATATCACTTTCTCTTCCACGCTTAATCTTAGAAAATCTGCACACATTAAATTGAATACCGAATCACGATTTCCACTACCGATATTGTAATCGAAATCGATTTCAGTAATAGAACAATCAATCGCGTGCTTTTGTGCTGTCAGCAAGAGGAGAACTCGGATGATATCGAAAAGCACGCTATGCCTTTCGTGATTCTATGGATAGATAAGAATTCCTCTCATCATCGATTTTCATTCAATGCGAGTCACAAATCTCTGCTACATGATAACTCCGTACCAATATCTTGATGTTAATTCATGGATACAATTTTTCACATCTCATGCTGGATTTATGCATGATTCTCTAGGTACAAGAACTTGATTTAAAGGCAGTTCAAGAATATTAATTGTTTTAATTTGACTTATAGGGTATCCGACTACGTTCGTAACCGTGATTTTAAAGAAGCGCATAAATGTATAATTTCCATGATATTTAGTGTCACCTAGATTAGAATACATCTATAAAATTGTTTTAAGCACACATTTTGACAAAAAAAAAAATTATTTAAATACAATATTTCGGCATAAAATTAACTTAGAATAACCTTTTTTCAAAATGTTCTCCTTTTGTGAAAAATGCTTCTTTTGTAATAATATTTTGCCTGTATATAGCTCTGACCTCTGTACAGAGGCTCAACTAAGATTTTTGAAAAATTCATTATATTTTCAGAGTTACAACCCATTGAAATAATTATCGGTGTTTTCTTCTTAAAATGTCTCCCCTCTGTTGTCGTAAGACATGGACATACCCGCTTCTAAGTTGTATATTTTAAAAATTCAAGTTGAGCCTTTGCACAGAGGTCTGAAATATACAGGCAAAATAGTATTATAAAAGAAGCATTTTTCACAAAAGGAAAATAATTTGAAAATGGGTCATTCGATGTTCGTTTTTTGTCAAAATATTGTACTTAAATAATTTTTTATTGTAATACTAATCTTAAAACAATTTTATATACATTTTCTAATCTAAGTGACACTAAATATCATAAATATTGGCCATTTACACGCTTTTGCAAAATCGTGGTTCCGAACGTAGTCGGATACCTTAAAGATAGGTTATTTAATGTAACAGCGAAATATAAATGTCTAGCAGTAATTATTTTTCTCAATTTTCTAATTTTCTACAATTCAGTATCGAATACGGTCCGCTTTCCTCATCAGAACATATATTCATTTTAGAAAATAATTTTGAGATCTTTAAAATAATTTGATTATTTAAATAAAGAGATGTGTATATAAACAAAAAAAATTAAAGAGTTAAAACAACAGAAATAGAAAAGAAACACATTTAAGATTATTATGTTGTAGAATGTTAGATGTTAAAAATTAAACTAAATTGTAAATTAGGGGCTGGGTTCAAGAAAATCGCGTAATTTGTAATTTAAGGTATTCGACTACTTGCAACAACTTTTTTTTTTGAAAAAATGGAGAAATGGGAATTTTTTTGTGATTTTTAGATTTATTTAGTGTATTTTACGGAAAAAAATCCTAAAATTGAAAACAGAAAAAAAAAATGTTAGTATTAAGATGGGAAAAAAATGGTGAAAATGTACAAAAAATTACATAAAGGGGGGCCCGCTCTGAACAAAAATTTTATGAACAAATTCTCCATTTTGACGTGTTGCTTTGTTATTCATGTCTGAAATGACCTTCAAGAAAAGAGGTATTTTAATTTTTACAAAAACTAGAGCACTTTTATCTTAATGATTAAATGGAATTGCTTAAAAAAAACAAAAACATGGATTATCACCTAAAGGACTGTACATTTTGAAGTAAATCTGAAAAAAATAAATCTGATGATCAAAATAGTTCTACTGTTATACAGAACATACAGAAAAAATTACAGCAAATTATTTTCAAAACTTTTTGAGCAATCGCTGTCCCCGTTTCAGCTTTTCTGGGGGAAAAAACACATTTCGAGTAAAACGCATTTTAAAGTTAGACATCTTGTGCAAGGTTATGACATCTGCTTTTTTAAAAACACTTGTAGTTTTTGTTCTAGTGAATGAAAAATAAAAATTAAAAAACTTGATATTTTTATTAAACTAATAATAAGATGACGTATAAAATAAAATCATTAAAAAAAATTGTCAATTTTTGAAAAAAAATCATGATTTTAGGCTAAAAAAAACAATGGGCAAAGAAAACGGATGAGTTTTCATAGTGA
>BMAV01002096.1:241156-371946 GCA_019973955.1 Trichonephila inaurata madagascariensis | reverse complement strand
AATTCTTGACATTTCTTTGTTAAAATTTTCCAAACCTAGCACCGACAGTCGGCACAAATTAAAAGTGTACCTGACACAAACGAGAATCAGAAAATGAATAACGCGAACACGCTGTAATGTTATGTTATTTGGGAAATATGATAAAAGTAAATCGCACGTGACACTTCGTCAAATTGATATTCCAGCAACATTTCCAGGCGTTTGCTTCTGCGTCAGGAATACCTTCGCATCGCTCGCACACATTCGTCATAAGTACGAGAAAATAATTGTGGGGGAGCTTCAGGGGGTTCACAATGTACACCAACTCGAAACATGGAATAAATCATTCGCTGCCAAAATTACAGTAATTGAAAAGTTTCTCCCAGTTTTGTCAGGTTCATTCGTAAAACGCGAAAGTGAATTTACGGTTTCATCAATCATTGAAAAGTAGAATCGCCGGCTAATTTTGTACTTCTGCATTTTCCGTTCAATAGTTGTTCCTTGTCGATCTGAAAGCGCATATTACTTAGGAAATGAAAAATGAAATATCGGCATGTTGCTTTTCTGATATGGGATTGGACCTGACACACTGTCACTCGTTCAATAGCTTTCTTTTTTCCGACTAAAAATAAATGGTTTTAAAAGTGAAAGTAATTGAAACGTATTAAATGAACTCGTTTATCCAAGTGAGTTTCTTTGCGAAACATGTTTTTAAAATTCTGTTCAATTCGAGATAGTATTCATTAGACGAAATTCAGGCATGCGTGCAACAAATCAATGAATTTTCGAAAATAAATTTGAAGTATTTATGATTTTATTCAATGTTTCTGCCCATATATAAATATAATTCAAAGTTCAAAAGAACCAAATGATATTTATCCTCTCATAAATTCGAAACGAATTATTGTTCCATAAATAAGGGAAAGAATACATTTTAGCAATGTGGTTTATCATATAAAAACTATTTTATGAAAGATTAAGAAATTCCAAATCTTACGATCAAAACTAAGTTTTCCCGATATTATGAACATCGAAAAAATTAGTTTAATGATTTTTGAAGACTTTATATTATAGTACATACGAATATCACGAATTACAAAGAATGCAAATTGAATTTCTGGTATACATAATATTAATAACTGGTTGCAGTAAAAAATATTATTTTTCCAGAATACAGACACATAGGACGCTGGGAGTTTTGACTTCTACTTAATACACAAATAAACACAATTTGTTGAGTTTTTAATCGTCATCTAATCTTAAATTTAATATAATGTAGTGGTAACGAATTGCTTTTGTGGACAATGTTTAAGCAGTAAGCAACATGGCGCTCTTTTTGATTTAACGTATCACATTTTTTGTGTCATTTGTATTTCTTCATATTTTAAAGTTTTGATACAAATCTTATTCTTTAGAGTAAGTGGCTCTGATTTTCTTCACTAACTCTAAAGAATAAGTGTAACCTAACATTAGGCTTAAAGCCCTTTCAAATTTTAAAGCTTGTAAGCTTAAATTTTAAAAACTTAAATTTATTAAATTAGCATGATTTTTAATATATACATATATTTTCTTTCTAGGTAAAAAAAAATGACACTAAAAGAACTTAAGTAACTATATAATGTTCTTGAAATCTAAAGAGCAGCTTTTCTTAGAATTCTATTCATGTGCATTATGATATTTAATAATTCTCAGAAGTCATTCATTAAAATAATACATGAATACACGTGGTATTTCCCTATTCATAGATCATTTGAAACACCTGTAATGCTATAATTCATTCTGATCACATCCTACAATTACTGGTTAGTATTATCTGATCAAAAGATAAGCCTTGTTATATAATAAGATTATATTACTTAAATTATATGCATGTCACTATGCAAAGAAAATCAATTATTATTTAATGCAATTATCAACACCGCCAATAATAAGATAATACAGCACATCCAACAGACCATAAAAACTATTATATGCATACATCAGTGGTTAAGTATACTGATTTCATGTTAAATTCAACTACCTTATGTAATTGTAACGTAATACAGTTATTCTCGCTCTCTAACAAGGACTTACCAGTCACATCCAGACTAATTTCGGCAGATGTAGATTTGTATGTATGTCCATTAATGACGTTAGAAGCCTCGCAAACATATTGGCCTTGGTATTGATATGTGACATTCTGAATTAGCAAGACAGCGGTGTTGCCCCTTTGTTGCCACTCGATTCCATCTCCTCCCATTTTCTGCAACCAAGAGTATCTACAAAATAAAATGAAAGTCGAATTGGTTAACGAAATTAGTACCATGATTGAAATTCACAATGGAGAGGAATAAGTGGAAATATAATTAATGCAGAATAGTTTAAACTATTGTAATTTCAGCACAGATAGTTGCCAAAACAGCGACTAACAAGTATTTTTACATAATTTAAACGCGTTTCTTTTGTAAAATAAACCTTATGAATAGTTATTATTATTATTATTTTCAAAATATGGATTTTTTAAGTCACAATTATTTGTAATATTTGAACTCGTAAGCATACATAATAAATTTAGTTCAAACAAATGTTTCACCCTAAAGAGTTACAGAAAAAATATTGCATTTTATATTTACTTCAACACAAATATCCTGCATATGTGATTCTTATATAAACTTACTTCAATTCTTATAACTTGTTACACACAATCTAAAAAAGAAACATGCACGTTGACTTCTGACGGGCCCTATTAGCATTCCTAAGCCTCTTGGAGAAAAATGCTACTTTAACTGTTGCACGGTATGTGACGGGGCTTTCTCTCTCTCTCTCCGTGACTTTTAACTAATAATCTTCTTGGAGAATCTTTGAGCCAGCAGTCGCGTTATTTCACAGTCATCTCTCTCAAGAAGAAACCATGAGATGCAGATTAGCTAGTGTATATATAGTTAAAGTTTCATAATCGTAGAATAGAAGGAGAAGGAGCGGAGTCGCTGAAAGATGTGGTAAGAATTAGAATTACTCCGCGTTACTAAAGGTCGGCTTTTAGCTACTAGAATAAATTAGTGAGGTTAGGAGTATTAAGATAAGATTGATTAAAGTCAAGATATTCGGATTCCGTACTCTTATTCAAATAAGGTAGGCGCTCTCTTTATATCACTTCAAAGGTTCCCTTTATAGATTTGCTTGTTCTGAAATATTATCTTGGATGATAATAATAAATTAGATTTATCAGGGTTAGTCTTGATCATCCATCCTTCCCTCCTACAGATTTAGGTTGATTAGATGATAAGGAAGGGTCCCCAGGGGTGAGGCCTTTACAGGTAAAAAAAAAACACTTCCGGTAGAAAAACCGTGATTTAAATTTGAGTGCTATTAAAACTCTAGCGAAGTGAGTATAAGGAGTTGGTCGGTAGGCTGCTATTGAAGTTAGATTATCAGAGTCAATATCCGAAGCCCTCACAGTTCAGGATCTATAGTCCGAATTATCAAGTTATACCGTAATAGCCCGGACTAGTGCTATTACATTGGAATCGGATTTTCAATGAAAGATAAGTGATCCAGTTATTTGTTATAGGTGTTTAGAAGATAGGGATTAAGTTGACCAATCCATCAGTTTGTGAAATTTCTAGATATTAATTAGAAGGATAAATAAAACCCTTTTTTCCCCGATGGGGCTGCATTTTAGAAACTTTGTCTGTGCAGACACAGCAAGTCCCCAAATGTGACAGCCATTTCATAGTGGCACCACCTAGTGGCGGCCTCGTTACCAAATTTTGGCGCTTGAATTAATTTTTAATGCAAGCTCTCGTGGGATGCCAAATGTTGTTATTGAATTTTGCCAAAAGTACCAAAACCAAATTGATACTCAAAGGTTGTTTTACATGCCACATAATCGTAAGACAAGCAGGCCTACGACTTCGCATTCAGAAAATCTATCGACTCCAGCGGGCATCGAACCCGCAACCTCAAGTTTACGAAGGGAGCACACTACCTCTATGAAACCAGAGACGACTAAATAAAAAAAAAATGATTTTATTAAAATGAATGATTTTTCGTTGCCTCTTACTTCACCCGCGACAGCCGAGTCGTGAAACACTGATTATTTATTAACGCCGCAACTTGAAGCTACACGAGGACATTTGATGACATCATTCACGTTATTCACCTTGTCATTTAACGGTAAAGTGACGAGAATGTTACCCGAGGAAGTACATTTCAAACATTCTCTAAACTGCATACAACACACATTAAAATGAGTAATTCAAACCTAGTGAGACTTAAAGGCATCAACCCTACTACACAACGGATTTTAGTGGCCCCAATATCTGAGCTCATAACTCAACAAAATCAGACATGAATTTACGACCAATGACCACTAGCTACTACGATCACGTTTATGTAAACAATGTTTTATTGTTCAATAAATTACTACTACTTCTTCATTATTTATTGAGTTCAGTTAATGATAGAACAATGGTCGGCAAACTTTGACTTATGGGTCACCTAATGACCTATTGGGAAAATTTTGTAGACTCAGTAAACAATTCTTAATTAATCGGTAAGTATTCCTGCCAACGATCAGATACAATATAAAAAATTAATCTGAGTTAAATGTTCAAAAAGTTCTAACAATTGAAAAACACCATGCGCTGTTCTTAATTGCTAAAAAAAGAAATTTTATTGTATTTTCCTTAGTTATAATATTTTTTTCAGCTAAGGAAAAAAAAATTATAAAAAGACATACCACAATCGTATTTTACAATTTTTATAACCGATACATATTTTTAAGATTTCTTCAGTAACTTTATTTCCACTTATGGTAAAAATTGTATTTCATTTTAATTAGATTTTTCACTTATTTTTAAAGAAGAATCGCCAAAATTGTACAAGAACATACATTTCATTTAGCTAATGATTCATTGATTGAAACACAGGAAGAAGTTTGACCATACGATGGGAAACATTCACAATCTACAGAAAAATTTCCTTATATATTACACTGAGACCAACCATTTCAAAGGATAGAATTAAAAATGACTGTGCTATTAATGGGCGTTGCTAATCCCTTACTTCTCTAAACTTAAATATAAATATGACATTTAAACATTTATAAGTAGAATACACACTGTTAAAATGTTTAAAAATGTTCAAGCACATTCGAATAAATTTTTTCTTAGAAATTTAGGTGTAAATGGTTAATATTTAGCAACATGAACTCTGGAATTTTCAAATATGGATACTTTTAGAGGTGTTATATAAGTCCTTAATAAGCAATTAGAGCCCCTAAAACACATTCTCCATGTAAAAAAGTTTTATTTTTAGTACAGTTTATCCCTTTTTAAATCATAAGGCAAGCGAAATTTTGCTAAAAATAGAATATTATTTTCACGAGTACATGAAATAAAAAAATTAGTTGACAGTAATTCTGATAAACCACAAATTCTTTTACTGTTCCATATGCTATGTACAAATTATTGTTCGAGAAGTTTGAATAATAAATTCTACCGGAAAAAAATTCTAAGTTTTCAGAAAACATATACAGTATAGGTTAATGTAATAGAATTTAAAAGATGAATATAAACTTACTTGGGAGGAGGATTTCCCTCTGCTTCACATACCAGTGTCGTACTGTTGTAAACAGCAACCGTAGCGCCATGAATGGGTGACACATTCAATATCTGCGGTTTGTCTGTAAAAACAAGGAACAAAGGAAAACCATAAATTAATTTCTCGAAGAGAAAATTCAATTTCCATTATACAAATGCGCAAAAAATATCGATGATTAGCTTAATTGTAACACTGTCAAAGAGATGGCAAATTACCAGAACCACTTAATCCGTGTGCTTCTTTTATACTTAAAAGACACGTAGGCAGAAAAAAAAAATCAACACCACAGCATATTTTTTTTTTCCTGCTCAGGTAAACTGAAAAGAGTTGATGTTCAGGAATAACGGGGATAAGGGACAAATATAAAAAAATCGGGTATTCGCCTTTTGTTCTGATAAAAATTAAAGAATGGACGAATGAAAAAGAAAATTTTAGCGTAGAGTAATTAATCTTTTCCCAGCTTTTCTTGCCGCCTGAAAAATGGAGCCCAGAACTTTTACTTCAATTAAAAGAGAATTAGCCCATGGGAACAAGATCAGAAGGAAAGTGATATGAATCACGAGCGAAGTGTTATTGGCGATAGTGTTAATATGTTACTGCAGTAAAAGGAATATTAGACAAGGTTAGCATTATATAGATAATACAAATACGGTTATTTAACAATAAGGTATGCTTCGTAATGTAGATAAATTATCCAAAAAGAAAATCTCAAATTGAGTTAGTAACGTACAGTAGAACACTTCTCCATGTTGACCAGCTTTTTACGCAGTACATTAAAAATCTAGTCTCTTGTGATGTACACTATAAATTTAACCTCCGTGAGTTGAACAGTAATTTTCACTCCATCCCAAGAAATGGAGAATGTGAGTTTTGTGGGTGTGTGTGTTCCTTAACTTTATAATTTTATCCTTTTACCATATATTCTTTTCCCATCTTTGGCATTGACTTATATCACATAAGCATCGTAGACATCTAGTTTTCCCATAATGCTCCAGCCTGAATATCGAGGTCTTCGGGAAAGAAAAGGAGCTGCTTTTCGAAGACGTCTACAGGAAACATCTACGTGCTTAAAGTAGTCAGCATAGCCTGTTTTAGACATGCTACTGGTCATGACTTTTTGCAGGATTACCAATTAAAGAGGAAATGGCAGTTCAGATTTCTACTTACTTTTTGACTATGACGTACCCATGATTGTGAATCATCTGAATATATTTCCTGCTGTTTTAAACTGTATTTCTTTGAGGGCTTTAGTGACGTTTTTATCTTCTACTTCGTATTGGGCTGTTCGTCGACTTATGCTCAAAATGTCGGTGACAGGCACAGGATAAAAAAAAAATAGATTTTCCATGGAATAAAGTTTGTCGTACATGAAATCAATTCTGTTTAAGATCTCGTCGACACAAAAACAATGACCAGTTAATGTTCAATAAAGCAAAAGATTATCCTAACCTTTGTTCAAAATTCATCTTGGATTTGAATGATAAACATAATAGAAAGGAAATCATTCACCTTGAGAAAACTAAGAGTATTAAATAAAATATAGCTGGAATCTCGGTAGAGCCTTCTAGTTTTATAATAAGAACATACAAAACTTCTATTGTTTTTCAAAACGCTTGGGTAAGCCATGATAAAATATTCAAATGAGTTTATTTTAAATGATAAATACTATGAGATTGTATTATATTTTTAAGAAGTAATCTAATGTACATTTTTAACAGCTATATGAAAAAAAAATTAAACAATTTACATAATAGATTTACATCAATATGTTGAAAATAATTTACTACAATTCTTTAAGTTCCTATTTTTAAAGCTTTCCACAGCATTTAAGAAATACCTAGATTTTTTTTTTTCTTTTTAAAGCGTTTGGAATCGCAAAATTTTTCAAAATTTTGTGTCTAATTAGAAAAAAATATGTTCACAAGTTTAATAAAATTTAATAAACAAATGTTTAAAAATAATTTGATTGAAGAGCTATACTTATGCTCGTGTGTAGTTTTTTGAAATCTATTTTTGTGCAGTACCTCATACCTATCCTTCTCAGACATTTCGACAAACATTTTATTTCAACACAGTTAAGGTATCCGACTACGATTGGAACCGTGATTTTAAAAAAGCGCATAAATGGATAATTTTTATGATATTTAGTGTCACTTAGATTAGAATAGATGTATTAATTTGTTTTAAGAACCTTGTGAGAAAAAAAATTATTTAAATACAATATTTCGGCAAAAAATTAACAGAATAATCATTATTTAAAATGTTCTCTTTTTGTTAAAAATGCTTCTATTATAATAATATTTTGCCTGTATATAGCTCAGACTTCTGTACAGAGGCTCAACTTTTTGAAAAATTCACATTACTTTCAGAGTTACCACCATTTGAAATATAATTATCGGCGTTTTTTTTCTTAAAATTTCTCCCCTCTGTTGTCGTAAAACATGGATAAACCCACTTCTAAGATAAATATTTCAAAAATTCTAGTTGAGCTTTTGTACAGAAGTCTGAGCTATATACACAAGCAAAATATTATAATAGAAGTACTTTTCACTTAAGGAGAATATTTTGAAAATTGGTCATTCTATGTTCATTTTTTGTCAAAATATTGTACTTAAATAATTTTTTATTGTAATACTATTCTTAAAACAATTTTATATACATTTTCTAATCTAAGTGACACTAAATATCATAAATATTATCCATTTATACGCTTTTGCAAAATCACGGTTCTGAACGTAGTCGGATACCTTAAAACAAAAATAAAATGTTTTCTAAACTATTTAATCAGATACCGCTAATTTTCTCTATTTATCTCCTAATCTTTAAACATAAAATACCTTACAAATATAGCACCAATGTTTATTTCGATTAGCAAAATGCTTTAAATTCTTTCTCCAATACGAAATATTCATATATAGATATGGATTCAAGTCAGTAGAAAACAAATATGGACTATCTTTTTTTTATAATGAAAACATTGCCCTTTTCACATAAACAAAACATATATTTATCGGCGGAAAACATGCATTGTCTTGAGTATACTTTCAATTTAAAAAGAACAAAAATTCTCAACGATAATTCAAAATACATTCTTCAAAATTTGTAACATAATTAAAAAATAGGAGAAATTACTGCATTTACAAACAACGCAAGACTATTTTAAAATATATCTAGACAAAATGACAACAACAACAAAAAAATGTTCTACAGACATTAATTCCACAATTATTTCAAACAATTTAATTCTATTTACATTGGATTAATAATAGAGGGAAAAAAAATAAAAGCAAACATTCCTCCATCAAATAAGGTATTCAAATATTTTATCTCTTTCAATTCACAGAAAAATTCCTTAACATTTTTATTCACGACTCGTTTCATTTTTCTATTAATTTAATTCTATTCATAATTGCATATCTGTTCTAGTCATTGCACTTTCTCGATTTAATCACGAGAGCAAACATTATAGATAATGCTTTACAAAATACTTAGACATTTGTAAACATACCAATAATTAAACAGATGGAAACCGGGCATAAGTATTTCCTGGACTTCCTCCAAAGAGGAAACTGCTTTTATTATTCATCGGCTTTCAAGAAAAAAGGGGCAGTATTTCTTCCCAAGCCTTAAAGGATTTACAAAAATCTTCACTTTTTTCTTATTTCGAAAAACACAGGCGCGTCCGAGATTCCGCGCCGCAAAAGGGATTTTGGCTCTAAGCCGCAAACAAAGAAAGTTTCCAAGGGAACAGCAAATAAAGTATCCGGGGGAAAAAAGGTCACTGGAAATTATATAAAAAACCAAGTGCCCCCCCCCCCCCCTCTCAAGAAGTTTTGTGGGTATTAAATCCCTTTACCATAGGCGGTTTCTTAAAACCCTTATTAAAGTTACCCATTTTTATTCATTCGTATATAAAATCTGAATTTAAAATGATTGGTTTTTGGTGATCGTCTAGAGATTTAGATGCAGAGTAAGGCGGTTTAAAAACGAAGACTACAAGTGGCTTCAAGACGAGGGAAGGCGGTTTATATAAAAAAGATTACAACTGGTTCAAGAAGATTGAAGACGGTTTAGGAACAGGATTGTAAGTGTCTTCAAGGGAAAGATCGATGGTTTGTAAATTTATAAAAGTTCTCAATTAATGTGTTTTCATCAGTGTGTTCGCATCGCGGGGCGGCCCAGGATTCAAGATGGCCCAAAGCATGACTGACGCCAAGTACGTATGTAAGCAATTTATGACATATTGAAGGCATAACCTGACTTTGTAGGGGAGCCCTAATATTTTCGGTTACGCCTCTAGTCTTCCTCACTTTGCTTACATCGATCACAATTGTATACTGGCAATGACAAATGAATTAAAATAGGGTGTCGAGATTTGCAGGTAAATTTGATAACAATATTACAATTTGCTAATAGAACCTCCATGTCAAATAAGGAATTTGATACATTCTTTGAAATAAAGTATAAAAACCTCCATACTTGAAAGAATTGACAATGCTTCATAAAGTTGACATTCGATCTTAATTCTTGATAACAACTCCGCATCGCGCCGCCTCGCATCCGCAAGGGCGCAAAGTCTGACTGACGCAAGTACGTATTTAACCAATTTATAACGTATTAAAGGCATAACCTGACTTTGCAGAAGGGGCCCTAATATTCTCAGTTACACCTCTGGTCTTTATCCTTTTGCTTGCATCAATCACAACTGTATAATGGTGATGACAAATGAATCAAAATAGTATATAAGCAATAGGGCGTCCAGGTTTACAGCTATATTTAATAATAACCTAGCAATTTGCTAATAGATCTTCCATGCCACACAAGGAATTTGATACATTCTTTGAAATAATGTATAATAACCTCCATGCTTGAAAGAATTGACAATGCTTCATAAAATTGAGATGCGATCTTAAGTTTTGCTAAGCACCCCGCATCGCGCGGCGGCCCAGGATTCTAGAGGGCCCAAAGACTGACTGACTCCAAGTACGTATTTAACCAATTTACAACGTATTAAAGGCATAACCTGACTTTGCAGAAGGGGCATAATATTCTCTGATCATTATCCTTTTGCTTGCATCAATCACAACTGTATAATGGTGATGGCAAATGAATCAAAATAGTATATAAGCAATAGGGCGTCGAAGTTTACAACTATATTTAATAATAACCTTTCAATTTGCTAATAGATCTTCCATGTCACATAAGGAATTTGAAGTAATGTATAATAACCTCCATGCTCTTGAAAGAATTGACAATGACTTCATAAAATTGAGATGCTTTCTTAACTCTTGTTAACCACTAAGATCTCTATTTTATAACAGTCGAGCCTCCTTGCCTGTTATGACCTCCAGACAGATTTATCTCTATTTTTATTAACATGTAATGTATGTGTTTTTAGAAAGGATGTCTTAAAATATACTAGGAGTGGTTTACTAATGGATCGTAAACAGATTTTAAAGATTTGTCTCGCGATATTTGAATAGTGTACTCAATAAAAAGCAAAAACTATATATACAACACGTTTATTTTGTTTTAAATATGTTTATCAGTGATATTTTATTTAAGTATTTTACATTATTTGATAATTTTCTAAAATTGCTTAAAAACAATAACGAACTATTTTGCAGAAAAATCAAACGAAAATAAATGTAAAAAAAAATAAAAAAAAAAATCAATACAAATTGTAAATAGTTTAATGGTAGCTGAAGTAACGAGAAAGCTTGATATTAATTATAATCATTCTGCGGAAATTCATCAGGAAAACTTTCATTATTAAAAATTAAGGAGCAAATACAATATTTGAATTGACTAAATACCACAAAGAAAAGAAAATAATTAGACTCTACATTATAAGCACAAAAATACAGACAAACACGATATAAATCAAGTTGCAAATGTTACAAAAATGAATCAAATAATTGAATGTTTTCAATCAATATGCAGCTGGTAATGAAATATGAAGAAATGGTCAAGATGATTTGATTCATACGACCAATTGAAATAACTAAAAGTACATAACAAAAACATTACTAAAAGTCTACAGCATGTAATAGAAAGCAAACAGTACATAAAACTTTTCCGATAGCAAATAGTTTTATTGTGCAAGATTTTAGCACTCCCTTTGACATTTAATAGAAAATAATTTATTCATTGAAATATACTTGTACATAGGATATTCAATAAGATTAGAGAATAGATAGCCTTTTGATTTAATTCATAGACAAATAAATCAATAACGTTGAATAAAGCATAAATTGCTAAAATATTTGTATTCATGTTATTTATGTTTACCAATCACATAGCGAAAAGCAAGCTGTAATCAAAGAACCTTGAGCGTTATTTCAATCAAAGGCTATGTGTCACGTGCATGTAAAAAAACTCCATTCAATTGAACACGTTTTCAAATTCATTGATAGACACTGTCTGTAAAACATTAATAGAAATTCAATATTCTTTTATGGTTCACTTGTGAATGACGTATTATTTTGTTTGACTTTTGAATTAGAAAATGTCCTTGCCAACATGCTACAATTTATTATTCATCTCAGTTAAACAAAAGGCGACAAAGGTTCGTTTAAACTTTAAAAAATCATTAAAAAAAAAAAAATATGAAAAAGAAAATGAAGAAAAAATGATAAAGAAATGCGGTTTGTGGAAAAAGTGGTAACATGAAAGTCGAACTTGGTTGGTTGCAAAATTATTTTTAGTTCAAAAGATCTCCGGTAGAGGGCGATGGCAATTTGAAACAATGTACGTCAAGGGTGGCGAACCTTTTTGTATCAACGTGCTATTTTTTCTAAAAAAATGTTTAATGGGGTATAGACGTGTGTGCCATAAAATAATTGACTCGTGATTTTTGGGGAAATAATAAAACTAAAATACTAACAAATCAAAACTCTTTATTTACTATTAAAAAATAAATTTTGCACAGTATAAGCAGTACATGTTTTAGATATACGTATAATTTAAATTAAAGTAGCATTAGTGAGACTTCTGTTGTTGCCGATTACATGACAAATAACTTACATTTTAGTATTGTAAGATATTATACTTTCAGTAGAACGCGCGCATGCCGAATTAGAGTTATATGCTAAACGGTTTCTAAATGAGTCTTAAACGTTATTCATCTCTGAAAATAATGACTTTCGGGCATAAGTAGATGAAAATATAGTTAAAATCGCATGAAATAGCTTATTCAAACAGTTAAATGTGTCTGGAATCGAATTCTGTGTTTCCAAAATTTCGTTATTGACATCTTTACTTATTTGCTTGTTAATTTTTCTGTTTCAATCAATTCCAACATTTTCCTTGTTTGAATAAATTTTTGAATCAATTTTCAACTAGAAATCAATCAGTTGCATTTCAAATTCTTCAATTTCCAACCAATCGAATTGGGACAAGTACAGTTTATCAAACGAAGTCGCATCAGGGTACATAATAATTATGGCAATAAGTTCTTCAATAACTTTTTCTTCGACAGGTTTTTTCAAGTTTGGAAGTACTTGTAGTCTCTTGTAATAATATCGTTTCTGAAAACATGCAATTTGACGTCAAAAGCGTTGAGATCCCTCTTGAAAATAATTTTTATTTTATTTGCATCTTGAGGCCTTACGTTCAGTTCTTGGAAATGTTGGTATATGTCTGTAAAAACGCGACTGATCACTCACGTTTATTCGTAATGCTTCACAGTGAACTTTGTTATTTTGAACTAAAATGCAAACCGTTTTGATCGGTGAAGTGCCTAAAATATTGTATCGCGTGCCATCAGTGGCATGCGTGCCATTGGTTCGCCATCCCTGATGTACGTGATAAAAGTAAGCTCCCCGTTAATTTATTCTTCCAATAGCAACTGTTCAACATGCCTTCGGAACATTGTCCGACAAAACTAAGTCTGGTCATGCGACCTTTCAACTCGACCAATCTCTCTGTACTCACCAAAGGCAGCCAATAGGAATAGTTTTACGGAATCGCCATAGTATGGAAGTACGTAAGTTGGCATGAAACTTATTAAAGATAACATGTATGTTTGGTATGTTTGGTTCTATAATCAGACAACTTTGGGGGGCTTTTCTTGCAAACCGTATTTCTTTATCATTTCTTCTTTTTCTATGAATGTTTAAAGTTTAAACAAACTTTTGTCACACCCAGTATGTTTTTAATAAAATCTATACTACAGACTTATTTCAAGAAAAATTTTCGTAACACGCAAAAGGTTTATTTCATAAAAGTTTTGCTGGATCAATAGTTTAATGAAAAAAAAATATTAGTAATAAACATGTTAATTATTACTCAACTAATCATTTTGCTAACATAAGTTTCTGTATAAAGAGAGCTATTAAAGTTTACGAATGAACGAATAAGTAAATCCATAAATGAATCTTCATACGCAAATGAAAGTATGAAAAAAAAATTCGAATTTTTCAAATCTTGCTTCAAGTTTATGAACATTACTCAAAGAAAAAATGGTAAATCGTCTTAAAATAATTAATCAAATATAAAAAGATTTTTTTTTCTTCATGAATGCTATAAAAATAATTCAAACCTTCCAATTATTTTAAACCCCTTTATTAAAAAGCAAATAAGAACCATAATAAGCTTATTCACTAACTGCATTACTTTTTTTTTTTTATGTAAATAAGAAAAAAAAAAAAGAAGATGAAAAAACTTAAGAACCCATTTAGAAACCTATAATGGACAAATCGAAACTAATTTGGCTGCATTTGGTGCAAGCTAATTAAAATCGAGTTTGGGAAAAGGTGCAGCGTATATTGGATTCGGACAAAAAGAACGCAATTCCATTAATTTCCGCTTTTCTGAATTTATACTAATAAATAAGGAAAGAAACCACTAAGAAGAAAACTTAAGGAAATGAAATGAAACCAGAAAGAGAAATGTTTGTAAAAGTGGAACTTCAAATGCATTTCAGAAAGTTGTGCTTAAAAAATTGATAAAAATTAAGAGGCTTTTTTTTGTAGACAAACTACATTGATCCATTCTTCTTAGATAAATAAATTAATTACAGATTGTTTGAGACGAGAAACTATTCAGAATGTTCCACAGAAAATTATAAAATAAAACTAATTTGTAAGCAAAGTAAATAAGTTGTATTATATTGTTCAAAAAAATTAGTTCGTAAAAATGTAGCGAAACGGGGTGAGTGAAAGTTTATTAAAGCTGCACTGTAAATCAACACAAGGGCTATTGGCGATGGACCTCGTAATTTCGACCTTCGGTTAAGGTACAAGGACACCCGAGCTGGCATTTATGGAGGCGGAGCCGTGATAGATTTTAGTTTTCAGGGAAAGGGTTTCAAATATGTCAAGAAAAGTTTAATGGAACCACTGGCCCTTTTTGGGAATGTGAGGTTAATTTTATTTTTCATTAAATAAGTTTCGTTTTGTAAAGGCTACGCGCTTTTTATTAACTGCCCTTTGGGTTTTTAGGAAAAATTAATAATTTTAAAACCCAAAAAACCCAAAAGTAAAGTAAGGAAAAAAAATTAAATAGCTTTAAATATCAGAAGTTTAAGTAAGCAGTGGGCAATTTGGGGGAATGTTATGTTAGAGATTGATACAAAATCGTGAAGTGACACCAATGGGGTTGAAGAGTCATTAGGTAAAGGGGCATACCTTACTCGGTAAAGACAAACTTCCTTAGTATCGGATCAACGTTGGTTTAAAGGTGGGATTGACTATTTAATATTGGGACTTGCGATATTATTAGAATCGAATTAGGGGGGGTTAGATATTGATAGTGGTCCGAGATTATTTTATTACTTGTATTGTGTGTTTGTTCATCGTAGATTCTCTCATATATATTTATTATCTAATCTGTTAAAAGCTTAGTTGTAGTTCTTAATAAAGAAAATTTTAAGCACATGGAAACTTTCTCGTTCCTTAGTTAAACCCTTACACCTCTAGCTCCACGAAAGATAATCAAAAACGGGAACTTAGGGTGGCATTTTCACAGTTTCAGAATCCTTTTTTCACACATATGCTTCCTAATGATAAAGTCTCAAATTAATTTTAAACTTATCTTTACTAGGTAAATTTCATCTGAATGAGAATACACAAAATCGTTCTTAGAATAAATTTTTGGGCATTTAAATACTTCATGTGAAATTAAATCTTATGAATTATTGAAATTTTTGGAAGATATTTAGAAACGACAAAACGAATTTTAAGTATTCATTTATAACACTTCAGGAAAAAATAATATACATTAGTCAAGTGCTGAAAAGTTATGATATAGGTATTCTTATAAAAATTCCATAGCAGTGTTAGGCATAAAAAAGGTTTAAAGTTATCCGAAAATAAGAAAAAAATACAAGTAAACAATCTTATTTAATAATAACCATTCAACCAGATTTTTATAAAAAATTTTGTAGTATTCAAAAAGAATAGAGGTTCTCCAAAATTTGTTTACACGATTGTTCTTTCCCCAAAACTATTCTACCTCTGCTCCTATAAAGACTTTTACAACTTGTTGTAACTCCTATTGTTTTATTGTGGAATGCCAAAACTTTGTTAGAACTTTGAAAAATATCGTTGCCACATTAACTAAAATAATATTAATAGACTTTATTTGGATCATTAAAAAATCGTAACTACTGCGCACTAATGTAGAGTACTTGTCTTAACAGATTTAAAACAAAGTGCAATAACAAATTAAAAATATATACTGTTAAACGTTTAAAAAAACATAACATTCCTTAGTTGTTTTTTAGTGAGTTAAAATATTTTTGAGAATGTGCTTTAAAAGAACAATTTTTCATTTAAAAAAGTTATTGTGAGAGTGGAAACATTGCACTTTAAAAGGAATTTTCAACATTATTTATATCAATCAAATTATATATTCGAAAAGTAATTAGATAATTAGGAAACTGAAATCTCAGGGTATAGTTTGTATGTTTGATTAGAGTTCTTAGATTTCTTATTAATTAACCTATATGTCAATTAATGCATGCATATATATATGAGAAGTTAATGCAATTAAAAATTTAAGGGGGTATTTTTTAACGGTTCCAAATATTTCAGAATTAATTTCTTATAAAAAATGCTAACGAATAAATTTTTTTACACTTACAAAGGTTTTGAATGAAAACTAATACGTGGCTACTTTAAAAAATATCTAAACATATTACATAGAAAACACATTTTTTTTAATATGAAAGAACGTTTTCGAAATGGAATACATAAAAATTCGAATACTTTCTTCAAAAATGAAGCCGTTATGAAATTGATTTTGTATATCTGCATTCTTCCGTCTCATATAGAATTGAACATGGGTACAGATGTCTAGATCATTTGCATTTTCAATAAATAACCGTAAAAAATCAAAACAATTTTTAAGAACCAAATTTACAATATTTACACAAAATCAATTCACGAATTTTGGTATGAGTCTAGAAATTCCAGGTTTCAAAAAAAGTCAAATATAATTTTAAAATGAATTAAGACTTTTTCAAAATTTCAAATATATTTTAAGGTAATGTATAATTTTCATGATATTTAGTGTTACTTAGATTAGAATACATGTATAAAATTGTTTTAAGGACATTATGACAAAAAATTATTTAAATACAATATTTTGGCAAAAAAACTAACTTAGAATAACCTTTCTTCCAAATGTTCTCCTTTTGTAAAAAATGCTTCTATTGTATTAATATTTTGCCTGTATATAGCTCAAACCTCTGTACAGAAGCTCAGCTACGATTTTTGAAAAATTCAAATTATTTTCAGAGTTACAGATAATTTGAAATAATTATCGGCGTATTTTCTTAAAATTTCTCCCTTCTGTTTTCGTAAAACATGGATAAACCGGACTTCCGAGTTATGCATTTCAAAAATTCTAATTGAGCCTCTGTACAGAGGTCTGAGCTGAATACAGGCAAAATATTAATATAATAGAAGCATTTTTTACAAAATTAGAACATTTGGGGAAAAAGTTATTCTAGTTAATTTTTTGCCAAAATATTGTATTTAAATAATTTTTTTGTCATAATGTCCTTAAAACAATTTTATACATGTATTCTAATCTAAGTGACACTAAATATCATAAATATTATCCATTTACACGCTTTTGCAAAATCATGGTTCCGAATGAGTCGGATACCTTAAACTCTAAGATCAACTTACAATTTATTTACGAGTTAATTTTTGCAATGTCTAAGCTAAAAGTTGATATTTTTTTAAATCAGAGTTCCATTTATATATTAGTTTATCTTAGATGGATTTTCTAAAATAGTTACTACAAATATTTCTCATAAAATTGAAGACCATTTATTTGAATGAGAAGATGGATTTTACTAATAAGCAAACAGCTTGAAAAATGCATTTTAAAAACTATGATTTTTTCTTTAGAGCAAGATGGAATGCTTCGATTAAGACATCCAAGCAGAATCTTTTAATGGAAAAAGTAATTAAACGTTGGTAAACGAAAAAATAAAACTATTTTCTTAACTGAAAACGCTTTTTTCAAGCAGAAATTCTTAAACATCGCATTTTTTTAAATTTATGCCATTTTTCATCCGTAAAACGAAAATATCTGATAAAGACATATCTACAAAGAGTACTTTATGCTGGAATTAATTACGGTCTTATCCAAAAAAAAAATAAGAATTTCTTCAATTAATTAAGATATGATAATTTCGGGTAAAAAGTTCTAAAACAGTATAGGCAGAGAGGAGAGTCTGCACATTTGCTGAATAAAAATATTCAGTAAACAAGCAAACGGTGAAAAATTAGAACTTAAAGAAAAGTAAAAGAGATATTGGGGAGAAAAATAAAAATGTCAAGCTTTAAAAACAATAGGTATTAAATTAAAAAGAATGAAAAAAATATTTTTTTAAAAGTTTTAAGGCGGAGAAAATTTGCCTGTTTTTTATAAGTTTAAAAACCTATTATCGTCTAAATTAATGTAAAAAGGCCAAAATGTAAAGAAAAAGAAGTTTCTTCTGAAAAAATTAAAAGAATTAACAATGCATATTAAAATATATATGATAATCAAATATAATTTCGAATTGCATTGATTATTTTGTTAATACGTAGTTTTTATCCTTCTTAAAATATTGTTACTAACAGTTTAGATAAATATAAGCGTTAAACAAAATTTATCATTAAAGATTAAAGATAAAATGTTTTTACATTTTAATCAAACATCACCTGGCTTAAAAATTTATGATTCAGCAATCAAAACACATTTAAAAAACATTTAATTTATGTTGTCTGTATTCTGTACAAGTATTATGCTTAAAAACTAACTATGATATATGTTTCTAACTAATGATATATCCATTTCAAACAAAAATTTGAAATAGGGTTAGTATCATTAATTTTAAGTATTTTTTAAATTTTTCTATCACTATTTTCTATTTATATGTATTCTCTATACATTTTCTATTATATTATTTTCTTTAATACTTATTTTGAGTACTTACGTATTATACCGTTGATCAATTTCGTTGAATCAAAAGACGATGCAAAATGTGCATATATAAATAGTGGACACCATTCCCACGCAAGTTTAAACATAGTAATAAAAACGATGACAGCCTTTAGTGATATATTTTTAATTGGCAATGTTTTGTAGTTTGGCGAAATAGGTCAACAGTATAATATATAAGTACCATTTTTTGTTGCAAATATATACTTTAAAACGAAATCAAATGTCAATAAATTTTAAACATGTGTATGGAAAAATATTGACACGTCAGAAAAAAATTAATGAATGCTCAACAGTTCAATAACAGCTATGTACTGCAATTGAATAGGCCAAAATACTTTATAACTAGTCTTATGGAATATCAAACTGAAAAGAAAAAAATTACTACTTTACACGTACTTTATACGTCAATATTCTTCAATTACTACAATTCAATAACGCGGTACTTTGTAGTACACAAAATTACCAACAAGTGTATCTTGTAAGAAAAGGCTAGACAATATTTTACATACTCAAGAATATACTTTGAAGGATAACAGAACATTCCACATCTATATACAGTAGCTCCCACATCAATATATATATATATATATATATTTATATAAAAAAAAAAAAAATAT
This sequence comes from Trichonephila inaurata madagascariensis, assembly GCA_019973955.1. Lineage (NCBI taxonomy): Eukaryota > Metazoa > Arthropoda > Arachnida > Araneae > Nephilidae > Trichonephila > Trichonephila inaurata. Next base: position 352,321 of record BMAV01002096.1, on the reverse strand, counting down.
AATTTTATAATATATTAAAGAGGATGAATACTATCCCTAAAAACCTTCCCTTTCCCTTTTAAAATTTAAAAACCAACCTCTCTTTTTTAAAGGATCCGCATTTTTTATTCACAGTTAGACCAAATTAAAAGCAACACAAAGTACGCGAAGGTAACCTTAATCAACCAAGAAAAACTTTTAAAATAAATTTTCCCTTTTAATTAATTCCCCAAAAAAACTTAATTTTCTTACATAATTTTCATCTTTATTCTAAAACATCAACAAAAAAGGGGAAAAAATTTACCACTTTAAACCCCACCTACTTTTAAAGGATGTTTCTTTTTTTTCATATTAAATTTTTTTCTTATTTTTACCAAATTACCCTTCTTTATTTTTAAAATTTTTTATCTCGACTTTTTTTATATCACAGAAGTAACTTTAACTGAAATTATAACGATTCTTTGGATTTATCCAAACCCAAAACAAATCATTTAAATGCACTTCAAACTTTCGTAAAAATTTTTGGTGGTTTGCGAACTTTCTCTTATTCCAACAAAATTTTGCAAAATAAAAATTTTTTTCACTTTTAACAAAAATCAAATTTTAAATTTAAAAATTTTTTTTTCTTATTTCTTTAAATTCTTTTCCTGAGTTCAATTTTTTAAAAGAATTTTAATGGCCACCATTTTTGGGTTTTTCTCCAAACGCCAAATATTTTGATTTTCATTTTAAAAAAAACAAAACAAAATTTTATTAAAAAAAGCCCATTAATAAAATTTTAATTTACTAAATGCTGAATTAAATCTTACGATTATACAAGGATTATACCATGAAAAAACCAGGGCTATAATTTTTCCCAAGGCATTAATTCCCATTAAATTTATTTTAAAGCAATTTTTATTTCAAAGGGTAAGTTTAAAATAATTTAAAAATTTATAAAAAATAAATTCAAAAAAACGTGTTTAAAACCCAAAATTTTATCAATTCGAAGGGCTAAAGAATTTTGTTTACAATTTGTATTCAGATTCCCTGGGACCAGGGGCCAACCTTTTGGGAAGAGTGCCCCCTGTTTGATAAAAATAATTAGGGCATGCCACTTCAAACTTTTCTAACAAATAAATATGGAAAAGCGAAAAAAATGTTATTTACGGGATTTTTATGCAAAAAGCACATTTTTTTTAATTCTAGTCTATGAAGTCAAAATTTAAAAATATAATATAATAAATAAGACAAAAGTACAAACTTAGGTTTTATTTTTAATAAATTTTATACAAGTTCAATTAATTAGAATTAGGTTAGCTAAAAAATAAAAATGAGCAACTTGAATCATTCAATTCAAAACAATTATTAAACACTCAGTACTCACTCAATACGACTTTTGAATTGCTACTTTTTTTTTAGCCAAGTCATCTAGATTAAGATTAGCTCTTACAGATGCTAACAAAATTATAGATTATTATAGATGCAAATCAGCTACTTTTGAGTGATATTTTATTATGTTCGTAGTAAAATATTTATTCAAACATATTTTGATCCAAATTTTGACGTTATTTTGTCTGAGATAACCCCACTTTTCAACAAAATTGTAAAAAATGGTTTTTTACCTTTTCAAAATTTATGGTTTTAAAAAATCGTTGATCTTTCAACTTCCAATAAAAAATAGCTTATCTTTTTAACTTTTATATTTAAAAAATCATTAAATTTTGGCATGCCACAGCTACAACTCCATCAAAACACATTGTGGCACGCGTGCCGCGGGTTGGGCACCCCAGCTGTAGACCAAGGATGTCAAACTCAAAGGATAAACTGGGTCAAGTAAAAAAAAAACAATATTTATGGAAACATTAGCTTATTTCGAATAATACATTATAATAAACATGAATAAAAGAACAAGAAATATTTAAAGTTTACGTCCTGCCACTTGCCATTGCTTCTCTACTGCTACCTTTACTACTTCTCTCGGAAAAATTTTGATATTTTATTACATATTTTGTGTGCCGATATACTGGTCGGGCCGCAAAAATTTCGTTGTGGGCCGAATGCGGCCCGCAGGCCCCGAGTTTCACACCCCTACTGCAGACTCTAGCCTCGGGCATGAAGCATCAACCGTCGCTCAATAAACCAGCATTTAAGAATACAGTCCTCAGTTTATTTAGTTAAGTAGACTAGTAATACATAGCTCAAAGTCTGCTTATAAACCGTTCATTATATATATATATATATATATATATATATATATATATATATGGGGTCAATATACAATTGTAACAATTACAATCACAACCTAATGCCGATGCCAAAATAAGGACTGCTGCGTGTTGAATGGAAATGGGAATTTCGAGTGGTGTCAAGTGAAATGTCATTTTCGTCACTTTACTTTTAAAAGAAAAAAAGAAAGTAGTGAAATCAATAGCCAAAACGAAGCTTCTTACATCTTTAAATGCATGAATTCAAATATATAAAATTAATCCACCAAAAATATCAAAATAGTTTTTAAGTAATAATACTCAATAGTGTTCTAATAACATATATATAATTTAATTCTATCAAATTTTCCTTGCATAATTAAAATTATATGACGAAAAAGCAACCTTAATCAAACTGTTCTTGGGGAAAAAATACATTAACTCGGCTGTTGCATACATTCCAGGGCATCACATAAACATAAGGGAACACGTCAAGACTGCGAGGGGGTACTTGACATATTGATTATAACATAAATGGGCAAAATGGATTTTCTTCTCGAAGAAAATGGGAAACTGCATTAAAAGAAACGTCAAAAACTCGGAAAAACTCCCATCATTTTTTTTCCTGCTATGGGAAACTCACTATTACTTCTGTTTCATATTCGACAAGTCTCCAAGCTAACATCTTTTTTGAGGGGGGAAAGAGAGAAAAAAGAAAGAAAAAGGATGAAAATCCTTTTAGTCAAAATCCATTATGCAGAAAAGGTAAGGTAAGAAAAAAAATGTCAGACGATATCAAGAAATTTTCCTTCTACATCAATGAAAAAAAAAATATTTTCGAAGCAACTGCGTTAAAGGGTGGGTTGAGATGTTTGTCAAAGTTCAAGCACTTTCATATTTTTCTTTAAAAAATGCAATAATAAGATTACACAGGATTAGAAAATTTTTCCGACATAAGTATCATGTTTTTTCTCCATATAGAGCACGAATGCATTAATCCACTTTAAGTAAAAACTCAGACGGATCAAATCAAAAACTTGTTTTGCGTAATGAAATAAGTTGATGGTCAATTAGTATTCTCGAAATGCATTCTACGTCAATGCAAACAATTGTTATACAATTATAAGAAGATTCAATAAATAAATACTCTCTGCTTCACATGTAAAAGTATCCTTAGCATTAAAACTAAAAAAAAATAATAATAATAGCTAAATAATCTAACACTATTATATATATAGTAGTAGTGAGATGTTTTCAAATAACATTTTTGAATTTTCATTCGGAAAGTTAAAATGATAAGTATACAAGTTTGCTATGCGAACTGATAAATATTTTTTTAAAAAAAATAATATGCTAATAAAATGACTATAATCCTATAAATAAGCATATGAATTGATATTTTTTTCCTCTAATTCCAATCTTTTGTAATGCATTCTATGCCAGAAAATACCTCAGAAAGAATTTTAGAAAAAGCTTGAAATTAATATTCCCTAAGACAAAAATGCCATTTTAAAAATATTTTGCAAAAGAGCATTTTAAATTAAAATTCCATTTAACATAAAACTTTTAAATATACAAGAATAAAATGTCTAATTCTTTGTACGATGTTAACCAGTATTCTAAATTAAGTTAAATAAAACCCTTCTAAATTTGAAATATTATTTCATGTACCTAATAGAATCAGTGATATCGTTACAATTGTATATTACAGAATGAAACTACATAACACTAAATCAAATATGGCTAAATTTATTCATATATATTACATAAATATGATATATAATATATACATATATATAGAAAATCTGCTCGAAAGTACTATTTTGATTTAGCTAAGAAAATAAAATTGAATTACTTAAATAACACAGACAAAATTTATTTCAAGACGATTTTTGAAAGATAATGAACTTAAATTGATACAGTTCAAGTGAAATCAAAGTAAACATCTGTACATGATATTTAATGACTTAGGTAGCTCGCGCGAATTAACTCCTTTGATAATAATACAATATAAATTTTACACGCTTATATATAGATAGATTGGAACTTTAAGAGATATCGAGATTTTACTTAAATCATTTTCTTTTTTTAGTAGATAATACTTTCTTAAATAAATAATTCTCGCATTATTAACATTATAACCGATTGTACTTCCGTAAAAAAAAAACATAAACATAAAATATTTCATGATCATGAATTTTGTATTCGAAAAATATTTCTTCTCATTGCGAAAATTTCAACAGTAAAATTTTATTCCATACTTTTAAAGAACAAGGAGAACACTGATTTCTTTCTAATTTTTTTTCCCTTTGAAATAGCTTTATTACTTTTAAAAAGAATTGACAAAGCGCTCTCTCGCACCAATTATTTAAAACTTATATTCTGCTTAACCGAAAAGGCATCAGTATTACGCACGATAACAATATGAACGATTTCTTCATCTAGTCAATCACATTCTAAAGGTATAGCAAGCAATTCGGCAAGTTTTTTTCCCATTGAAGATTATGTAAAACAACTAATGGTTGTAAAAATGGGTAAACTAGATAAGACGGTTAAGTTAACAGTTTATAGTTTTTACATCACAAAAACAAGTTTTAAATTATGAAAACAAGCAACTTACACTTGACGTCAATGTTGACTTCCAGCTCATGACTAGTACCAACGTCATTGGTAGCTGAACAGCTGTACACTCCAGAGTCGGATCGCTTGACTGGCATAAACTCTATCTGATCTTTAAGAGCATAGATGCTTGAGTAGCCGGACTTTTTCCAGATAACGTTTGCTTGAGGGTTGGCGTCTACAACACACTTCACTGACACCGATTCACCTTCTTCGATATCTCGCACTGGCTGGCCCTCAAGTCGAATTTCGGGCAAGTCTGAAAAGAAAGATCTGAATTAAAATATGCATTCTGCAATAAATTATGAAATTATTTAATGATAACAGTTATACTATTCCACAGTTTATTAATTCTAATGTTTGCTAAAAATGACATTTTTGAGTAAGTTAGACGTTTAGAGCATGTTTTTGAAGCGCGCGCGTATGTGATAAAACATAAAATATCTTTTTTATTTACTTTTCCACATTCTGCGTTGATTGTTTTGTATTACTGCTTACCCCAGTGAGACTCCAAAGAGAACAATAGCAAAAATTAGTAATAAAAAAGGTACTAACGTGTTTAACAACCGACAAATTTATTTAAATCAAAAAACGTCGTCAAATGACGCGATGTGAAGCCAATAGTGGAAAAAACCGTTCACCCGCATTCTGGAAAACAATAGAAACGATGACAGCATTTGGCGACATCTTTATATTCGGCTTAATAAGTCGACGGTATAATACGTAAAGTTTTAAAAGGCAAAGTTAAATTTTAAATTTTTATTCACGCATTTTCGTATGTAATCCTCAACAACATTTATAACCTAAGCAGTAGTCAATAGGTACTTTAAAAATGTAAGCTTCAGTTAGGGATTTTGGTGTATACCTATTTGTTTCTGATGCAGTTTATATATGAACATACATTCAATAAGTTTTTAGCGATTATGGATGTATAAGACTGAAATTCCATTAGAAAATTTTCATAACCCATTCTATACTAAAAAGAAAGTAAACTGATGATAAACTGGTTTTTTTTCAGTTCCAATGTTATATTTTTACAATCGATTCATCATGAGCCCCCTTTTTTAAAATTAAATTTATTTTTTGCATCATTTACAAATCTATCAAAGCCGCTGATATAAGTTCTATAAATGCTGGAAATTATTATTATTACTTCTCTTATAACATTTAAAATTAATAGAACAATATGTATATTCATTTTCATTGTAGATCAAAATTTTTATAACTTCCTGTCGAAATGAGAAAAATTTTGTTCATTTTCCAAGATTTTTATTAATTGAACTGCATTTCAGATAGTGACAAATTAAAATTTTGTATTATAATTCTAAACTTTATTTCTAAAATTTCTAATCAGTTCTGCGATTGAAACGTAACGTAAAATCGAACCTTTGGACCTTTACAAATAGAGACGCATATCAGCATTTGCAATCCAGGATTCACAACAGACGCATTTAAAGTACATTCCAAATATTGATACAACAGATTAGATATCTTTCAAAAATAATGACATAATGAAACGTTAAAAATTATAAATTAGCAAGAGGCTCATGAAACAAAATTATGTACACCTTCTGAATTTAAGTTGAATTCTCACTAATTAATCCTTTCTTCCTGATTTATTCTAGATTAAATATTAGTTTAACACAATACACAATACAATATACATATATAAATCACTATATAATTCGCAGGACAAACCATAGACATATACATTCAAATTGAATTGATAATTCCATATTAGTTATATAGGTAAACAATTGTTTACTTACACTGAATATTAATGAAATTGGAGTGACAAATTAAAGTAACGATTGAAGTATATTTGATTCATAAAGAAGGTGTTTTGCTTCAGCGTAATTCTGCACATTCTCCAGTGAAAATGTAATGCAACTAACGGTAACTTCAGTTAAATAAACGATTTATTATTCTTACTTTGAATTATAAAATTCTAAATTAATGTAAGATGTTATATATTCAACGAACAGAAATAAGAATTTAAATATTCCTAGTTAAACATTTTTTTAAAAAAAATAACTGTAATACATTAATACATAGGTAATTAAAATCAAACACTAATTATATCGTAATTCAAAATTTTTGATAATTATTGAGATGTTTCCACACACACACACACATTTCAATGAACCAATTTATACTAATGAAATATAGATTTTTGTGTTGTGTATGTGTAATGTAGTAAAAAAAAACACAAAACACAAACAGAACGACTCAGACACGTCAAATCCGGCAGGTTTAAAATATGGTTTATAATGCTGTGCACCGAAGAAGAGAGTTTTTTGAATTAGCTTTAGATTTTATAAAATTCAATTTTTAAAAGATTTTCTATAGCTCTAGCTGATATATTTATTTCTGAATGTGCCAATTTATCCTTCATGTAGTTTTTTTAGGTGATATCACATTGTATTTATTTATCGTTTGTTTTTCATGGAAGAATTGCAATAGTTTTCAAGTACTTCATTACAAAAAAGTATTCATTGAATATTTGATTTTGGTTCTGGCAACAGGATTTCTGTTGGCAGTTATCTTTAGATGTGTTGTGGTATACGAGTATTTCGATGTAAATTAAACGTGCTTTATGTTTCACAGTAATTTTAAGCTAAAAAGGATTTGATTTATCTTTTGAGGATATTTTATAACTGTAGTTAATGCTAATGTGTTTTAATTTTTTCTTTTTTCATTTTGTGCCATTTTTGTCGGAAAGCTAAAGATAAATTGTTTGTGGTGTGGAGGGGGCTTTAATTCAAGCGTTTCTATTGTATATTTTCTTTTTTAGTCCTAAGCTAAATTGGTTTGAGTTGTCTGTTATAGATATATTTTAACCCCTAAGCTAAAATAATTAAGTATTTTTTTTTTTCAATTTCTATAGTATATTATTTTATCTTTCAATAGTATTTCTGAATTAAATAGATTAAATATATATTATCGAAGTTACGTCAATTTTTATGTATTTTTATTTTTTTACTTCTTATGATATTAATTTTGGAACTTCTATTTCGGTGTCAAATCTTTGGATAAATATTTTGCTTTTTCGATACTGTTTATGGTAGAGATATAGAGATTAGGTACTCTTCATACTATCTATTTTAAATAGTTTAAACTAATGTTATAATTTCTATTTAAGTGCCGCGCGAGTTGCTCTATATTTATATTTATTTCATGAACTGTACTTTACTTACTTATTCTTGTGGTTTGCAGTAATGCATGTTTATTGCTGAGATGTTACATATGGCTTACAGTTTCTTATTTGGATTATGAATATATACATATATATATGTGTTCAGAGCTATTTGTTGTGCAGTTCCATTAAATATGGGCACATTTTTACTATTTTAAATAATGTTTTTGGTAAGGGTTAAATTTATAATTTTTTTTAGTTTGAGGTTGCTTAGCACATTTTTATGTTTAAAATTTTATAAACTTAATTAACTTATGTATTTTTACGTTCAATATATTTTGTTTTAGTATTATTTCCTTCATTTGTTTGTGGTTTGTAATGATGTAAGTTGACTTCATAATAGAAAAAATACCCTTCTTACAAGGCCTACTGTTTGTGATTCAATAAAGGCAGTTAATTATACGACTGAGTCTTTAAATTATTTAGAACTGTTCGCTATTACTTCACACACACTTTGAAATTCAAAACTGAAAAAGTGATATTCCTTATGTGACTTTGATTCCGTATATCTCAGCAAATAAAAACAACAGACACAGAAAATGTGTTAAAAATAAACTATTGGCACTGAAAAGAAGCTAAACATTTCAAAGTATTTTCAGAAAAAATATATTAAAAATTAATTTAAAGTGAGGATAATTTATATAAAAGTTTAAAAATTATTCATTTTTTCTTCTTTTTAATATTTTTATCTGAACTAGACTTAATTGAATTTTGACTCCAAATATTTTATCAAAGTTCAGAGAAATTAAGACGGAGTCTAAAGCAAATAAGGAGTAAATATATTTTTCTTCTTACCGCCCCACACACTTAACGATGCATAGATAAATTATTGGTAGCATTCTTTTAAGAATAAGAGCTATCACAGGATAGGACAAAAAAATTCAATTAGGAAAAGTAAATAAATAAATCAGAATTATCCGACTTAATGCTTTAGAGTCAAAGAAGAAAAATTAATTAAATGGTTACAGAACAGCAAATTTGTAATAGTATTCCTAAAAAAATGTAATTATAAAAGAATAACCGTACATTTTTCAAGCATGAAAACAAAAATTTGAAATGACCAACCTATAGTTTTTGTGTAAAGTAATATAAAAATTTTTTTCCTTAATATATTCATTTTAATGAGCTAAGAAATGCATCACTGATGGTTTTAATTACTTAATCTATTTTACATGATACTTTGTTTTTAACTAATAAAAATGAAAGAAATTAAAATTTTTATTTTTATTTAATTTCTCTGAGAAAAAGTATAGTTTCTTAATTTTATTTAATTACTATAAAAATAAGATTATAGATTTTTTTTATTTTATTATAATTAAATAAGAAAAATGATTTATTTATATTTCGGTTTTAATGCATAGACTGTTAAATGAATAAAATTGTAAGGAATGAAATTCAATTCAAGAGATAGTTGGCACGTACTAGTGCATGGTGCTTTACGATTCAGCGAATTGAGACAATATTTTAATGCAAATTTCAAATATATCACTTTCGAGATAATTAAGAAATTTTATATCCCTTTTAACAAGTATACATGTCCAATATTTCAATGTAATGTTCAGAAAAAACGGGTTGGATTACAGTTTAAATAAATTGTTATGTTCTGAAGCTTACCCCGAAAAAGACATCAGTTATAATACGGAATCAACCTTTCTTTATGTGCAGTAACTGTTCGAATATTTATTATCAGACGCCCAACATCTTGAAATATTGATTCATTGAGCTTTTCCAGGAAGATTAATATTAAATTATATTTGCTACAATTATAAACTGAACTTACGCATTTCCCAAACCATATACTGATAAAAGATACAGCACGAAAAAACTCTCTGAATTGAAATTTATAATGTCTGGGTTTTGTATGATTTATGAATTGTCATTGACATTGTCTGAATTTTGTATGTGAGCAACATAAGTAAAATCGCATAGAAACTGTATAATTCAATTATTGCACTTTAGAAAATTAAACTTGTTTTTACTTTCTTGAATTGATTTTTGACTGCAACACATAGCAGTGTATCTTATAATTTATGAACACCCTGTTTATTACTGAACATCTTTCGAAGAAAACAACTTCAAAGGTTTGCGTCCATGATACATATTTACTACCTAACAAATGTTAGTTATAAAAATGTCAAATTTATCCGTTATATCGTTTTATGACTATGCGGTGTCAATTGTTTCCAAGAAAGAAAAAAAATGTGAACATGCCTTTAAAATATCAAATGTGACTTTGAAAGTCTTCATAAATATTTGAAATATGGATTTTGAATAATCTAAGCAGCTGTCATCAAAATCGACATGAATTATACCCCTCGACACACACACACACACAAATACTCTTTCAGTATTACTACTTGCTAAAATCCATTTTAATTGCAATTTAATTTTTTTTAGAATAATTTAAAAGAAAAGCTATATATTAAAAAAATAAACTGAGTTCAAACCAAAATTAAATCAAGTGTAGATATTAAAATATGAAAAAAACCATAAGGAGGAAAAAGTTCATAAGGAAAACACAATTAATGTTCAATTTTTTTGTTCTAGATCTGTTCAAAAAGAAAATTGGAATCGTAAAATCCCATTTCACACTGCATGTGATAGAAATTTCACTATAAAAGTTCAGTATGCAATCTGAATATCGTATACATTAGCTCACTTATACTGCATTTTTTTTTTTAAATAGGTATAAGTTATATTTTTTTTTTTATGCACTAACACTTCACGTGCCTTGGAATTATTAAAATACACAGTAGCAAGGGCATGTAAACAATATCCTTCCGTCAAAATCACCTTATTATTCCTTATATTTTGGTAGCTTGAGCCTTCAATATTCGAGAGACTTTTCAACAACAGCTGTTCCTTTTCCAAGGGGTATAGACAGGAAATATAAACGTTAAAATGGAGAAAGAAAAGATGAAACAACATAAGATTTTCAAATATATATTTTTGACCGTTATTATTCTGACTGCATCAAGACTCAAAAGAAAATTCAGCAAAAAAATACGAAACATGACTGCAGTAATCCAAATCCCGAAGAAATTGCAACTGGCATCAGTCTTATTTGTTGATTTTTCCAGGGGCTACGTAAGCAAAAAAGAAAGAAAGAAAGAAAAACAAAAAAAAAACTCCCGCGTTTTGCCCATAAAACATTACAAGGTCCACACAGCAATAAACAGTGAATATAAAACAGCATTTAAAATACCCAGAAATATCCATATTACCGAAAATATATGTACACGGTACATTTTTACCCCCTTAATCTACTTCATACACAGATTTCTCGCACAACTTAGGTATGGTAAAGCAATAAAAACCGGTATAAATGCACCGTGCGACATAATATCGGAAAAGTAAGCGATATCCATGCATCTGTCGCATACATATGACGTTTTAAATGCGATTTAAATGTGGCATTGGACCGTGTAACAGGAAAATGTAAGGAAATGGCCTAAGTGACGGAAAATCGTTTCCAGTTGAAAAAAAAATTTTCTCGATGGAATAATTTCTTCGAGATGTAGGTGTAACTACGGATGTTTCAGAAAGGTTGCGTTTCAAATTGAGTTATTTATTTCCATAAATACTTTCCTGAGATTTGAGTTAAGTTTTATTTGATGAAATGAAAGTTTAATTTTATGCAAGCAATAATTTTGCTCTCAATGTATAGTAATCATGGTATGATAATTAAAGCAATGTAAAAACAAAAGTGTTTGAGTACAGTACTATAAATATTTTGCACTTTTTTAAAACATTTTTTTTATGAAATAATAATTAAGATAATACATGGGTTTGTTTTATGATAGATGTCAAAATGTGAAACGATTTTTATATATATATAATAGTCTAAATTACAAAATTAAAAAAAAATGCTATAAAAAGTAATACAAACTACATTTAAATTTCAAAAAAATGTCTAAATGCACATAATTAAATTTCCTCCATTTAATTGTAGCATAAAAATATATTTAAATATTAGACCGCATTTACTAAATGGGCTCAATTCAGGATAATCATATGATACTGCATTGAATTTAAAACTGACATTAAACGAATTGCATTTGTTTTTCTGCTTGTAAGAATTAGATAAAATTTCAAATTCCATAACTGGATCAAGATGTTTAAACGTTAAGAAAAAAAATTTCTATAAAAAGATTTTAAAATTAAAAAAAAAACTTATTTCACGCATGGATGCGCGTAATTGTCATTGATAAATATGTATTTTTCAAGAGAAATAAAAAATATGATTTACATCACTAATTACTAAAATTATAAATCACATATAATTACTAAAATTACAAATCATATATACATCTCTAAATCATTTCTCTTTAAAAAAATAGATTTTATTCCTTGAAAAAATTTTATTGTTTGAAAGAAATTAGCCCTTTCGACAAAATCAAGTAGAAATTATTCACATAGAATTTAATTTTTAACTAATTATATGCACTGATTAATGAATATAATTGTAAAACGACATTTGCATAAAAGAATTGAAACATAAACGCTTAATTCCTTAAGAAAAGAATAATAATAGTAAAAGTAGTAATAAAAAATTATATTACAATAAAGTATCAGCTAAAGAAAACATTTCAAACAAAATATAAGTCTTCCATAAAGAAAAAATATCTACCAAAATCAGATAAAATAATTGTTTATTTTAGCTTAACTTTCTGTTGCAAAAGAATAAAAATTTTCTTTCGTAAGGTTATTTTTTCTGTGATAGAATCAACATTTCTCTCCTACGATTTTAAATGTTTAAATATATATGTCAATTTCTTAAATTAATACTTTTAATCGTTATAATTCAACAAATGAATAGTTCGAATTTTAATCAAGATAAAATTTGTTGGCAGCCAAGAACACAATTAAATATATATTTAATAAACTATTATTAGTTCCTTTTTTGAAACAGATCCCATCATTATTTATTACAAGATGAGGACCTTATAAACTTTCTTCCTTTTATTTTCTCCGTCATTTTCCTCCTTTGAAGGCATGAGATTATAACTTTAATGTCATTTTATTTACGGTCGATTAGTTTAATAAAAGTTTCACTATTCCAGATGGTCTTGCATTATGTAGTCATACTTTCTAACACATCTCTTGTTCGTGAACGTTGCTTAAGGGTTACGGTTAAGTGTTTTCCAACATTGACAGAATAGGGTCATTTTTATTTTCGAGATCAGGATGGTTATTAGAAATATCTAGAACAAACTAAGAAGTTTTCGGAACACTCCATAGAAAGTTTCGGAAGACTTATTAAATTTATCGATTTTCATGAAGCTTTGACGTGACTAAAGTGGTGTTACATTAAGATGGATATTTGATTTAACGAAAGCTGTGAGAATAAAAGCTAAATTAAAAAGTTAAATGTCCATTTTAAGTTGAAAAAAGAATCACTATTATTAGTTTAGCATGTGTTGTATAGTGTTATAATTATTTTTTGTATGGTCATTGACATTAATGCACAATTTTGAATCATGCTCATAGTTTTGCTTTATTTCATTGTGCGCTCAGGACGAATTATGGTGACAAAAGTAAAACTAAAAGGCTAATTGCAAATTAAAAACGTGAATTTCATTTCTCTGTAAAAATGATAGAACAAAATCCTGAAACATAAGATATCCGAACACGCTGAAAATGACCAAATTTGGTCAAAACAGATATTTTTGTTTTTTTTTTTTATCGAATAGAGCATATTTTGGCTTTAGGAAACATGCTTTGTTTTGTTTCTACTCTACCTAGAGGCGCAAGTTACAATCAATTTTAAAAAATTAGAAAAAAACCGGAAACGCGTCTTTGATCTACCAGAACATTTAAATTGTTCGAAATCTATCATGGCGAGTCTGATAACTCAAAATAATTAAATGTACTTCTATAAAATTTTGCGAATCTGATATTTATATTATTTTCAAGAGAATGTACCTACATATTTCTTATTGTATCAATATTTTGTTGAGTTATATGGCCTGTTATCTAAATAATGGTCACAAAAGAAGTCACTTTTCTTATGTTTACTCCAATCAGGCTCTAAATTTTTCAAATTTTAATAAAACATTTAAGTCTTAAGTACATTTTTAGATAAATGTATCTAATTTGTTTTAGTAATATTTTTACTAATATAAGTTTATTACTTTTTTCTCTAATTGCCTTAGAAGTTTTTCAAAAATATTGTAAAAATTTCAAGTATAATTGTGTTTTTTGTAAAATTTAGATAATTATTTTTAAATATTTTTAATTAAATATTAAAATTTATTGGTAGTGATTCCTAAAAGCATTTATAATGTTTAAATATGCTATTTCTTAAAAAAGTACTTTGAACGTGTTCGGATGCCTTAAATTACAAAATGAAATACCATTCTTCGGAAAAAGAAGTGTGAATATGTCGTACGGGGTTAAATATTTCGTAGCTCTAGATCAGAGGTTCCAAACTTTTTTGCTTCAAAGACCAACTTGGCATGTGTTTCGGTTTTGGGTAGAACCTAACTTACCTAAAATTGAAAGTTTGAAAATTTATCAGCTTAAATGTCTTTTTGACACATAGTATAGGGCAATTTGATTCAAAAGATTTAAATCTCTAACTGTGGTGAAGTATAGTGTTTAAAACTTAAAAAAAAGCACTTGTTACTTAAATTCAAAATTAGTTAATGCATACAATAACTGACCAACAAACAAATGCTTTTAATGGAAGGGATTTAATCTGGGCAAAATTTTTAAAACTTAACAAATTTTGAATATTCGAACTCCCTTTTTGTCGGGGTTTTTTAAAAACCAAAAATTTTTTCCTTAGTTCGAAAAATTTAAGTTTGCTTCCTTTTTTAAAATTTTAGAAATTTTGGAATTAGAAATGAAACTCTTTAAGGAAAGAATAAAACGTTTCAAATTTTCCATTAATTAAAATAAAAGAAATTTTTTTTATAAAAAAAAATTTTCCCTTTTTAAATGGCTACGTTTTTTTTCCCTTTAACTTTTTCTTTTTTTCCAGAATACTTTCTGAATTCATTGCGTAATTATTATAGTCAAACCATCCTCAAATTTTAGTTTCAATTTAAATTTAAACGTAGGTTAAAAGTCTTTTTTTCCTATAAATAGTCTAAGGGGAAATTGGGAAATTTTAAATAAATTTGAAAGTCAATTTTTAAAACTTCTCCTTATTTTGGGCAGCTTGTTTTTTATTTTAAAAATTGGGAAAAATTAACCCCTTTCCACTGGAGCTAACGAAGGCTTTTTGGGAGAAAACAGTAATTTTAACCAAAATTTTCCGTAACGGGGAAACCCCTTGGCCTCCCCCCTTTTTTCCTCCAATGACCCAACACCTACAAGGATTTAAAGCCCCCAAAAACAGTTTAATTAAAATGTTCTTTAAAGGGCTTTTCTTTAAGTTATGGGCGAATTGGAAAGGGTAAATCAAACCCGAAAACCTTTTTAATTTAAACCGGCAAGAAACGCGGGAAAGGGTGGCTTTGGTTTAATCAAACTTGTGCTGTTTACGTTATAACTGCAAATTTACCTCATTAGGTTTAGTAAATAAGTCAGTGAAATACGTAAATAATATATCTGGTTTCCACTTGATTAAATTTTCTTTTAAAATTAAATTCACGATCCGATTTAATGAGAACCACTATCGTAGACACCTATTTAAACTTCATGAATTAACCTTTTAAACCTCATTTTTTTAGGTTTTATAACCCGTCAATTAAAAACTTTTGGGTCATGCTCTAGATCAAAAAAGAAGCATTATTAAAATCAGAAGCTTTTTAAAACAATTTTTTAAAAAATATTTTGGGTTTTTTTTTCAAACATTAAATATCGGGGCATTTTTACCCCTTCAACCCCTTTAAGAGAATTTAAGCCATTCCAATTTTACAGGCCCAAAGAAAAAAACAATTTCCCAACTTTAAGGGTTCAATGAAAAACTTAATTCCTTGGTTAAAAACCTTTATTCCTTTTTTAACAATTTTAGGATTTATTTAAATTATTTTAAATTAAAAAAAACAAAGTCAAAATTACCCTAATCCTCTCACGAAATTAAAATTAAACAAAATTACTTGCTTTTAAAAAATTTCCACTTTCCTAAAGGTAAATAAATTTTTAAAAAATATGCCCTGGGTTTAAAAACAAATGAATTAAAATCTAACCCCGAAAAAGTTAACATTTTTAAATTTCACAAGATTATTATTAACATTAATTTTAAAAATATTTAGATTCCATAAATAAAATTTAAATAATACCTTTCCTTTCAAGTATAAAATTTAAAGCTTTAGACCCATATTTTATTTATAGCAAAAAAAAAAGCCAAACGAAAAACCCAAATTTTACCTACAAATTTTTTTTTTTTTACCCTTTTTGTTTGTACACCTAAAAAACCTATATATATTTAAATTTTCAGATTTATTTAAATATTTTTTTTAAAAAATTACAAAATGAAAAAAATATTTTTAACTTACAAAGAAAAGAAAATTATTTCCAAAATTTAATTTTGATTGTTTTTAGGGAAAATTTTTTCTTCTTTATAAAAACGGATTTTTAAAGTTTAAATGGTATGCCCCTAAATTTAAAATAAAATTCATCCCCTGAAATTTAAAAGTTTCTTAACAACATATTTAAATAAGTAAAACATTTTATATTTAAATCAAACTAAAAATTTAAATTTATATCATTTTTTTCCTTTTTGAAAAAAAAAAATGTTGATAAAGGAATGGGGGAAGATGTTTTAATTTTTTTTTCCTTATATATTTGGTAATGGTAGTCTAAAGAAGAATTCATAAATTAAAAATATGCATGTGGTAGAAAAAAACATTAAACTTTGAGAGAAATAAGTTTAGTAATGCATAAAAATACGAAAATATATGAAAGAAAAAAAGGGTTAAGAGATGATGGAAAGAACTGAAAAAGAATTTTTGAATTCAGATAAATCTTTCACGTAATTTTCAAATATAATTAAAAAAATAATACGAATGAGTAGAAAAAGATAAAACAATACACCACTGTTAAAAATTGTATCATTTTTCACAATATTTTAAAGACACTTTTTAAATTAAATATTATTTTTTATCCATTGTTCTACTCTAACTTAAATTCCTTACTTGTGGTATCAATTCTATGCCTTTCAAATGAATTAGCAAAAAATAGGGGGTGGGGGTATAAATTTTTTAAAAAAGTTAAAAACAATACAATTCTAGACCTAGGTTTAAAAATTTTCTCATTTCTGAATATTTAAAATATTTAATGAATTTTACACTGAAATTCTGAATATTTCATTCAAACTTTCAAAATATGATGTACAGATTTTTTTTAACCAATCTACTTCCAACTTACTCTTACAAAACGGACTTCTTGTTTACTGAACGAATTAGTATAAATAATTAAAAAATATACATTACTAAATAGAAAAAAAAAATACTAAGCACATTAAAATAAACAGTAGAATAGTCTCCTTTCATAACATAAACTCAAAAGGATTTCAGCAAAATTAGAATTTTGAAAAAAAGACAGCAGTTTCTGCAGTCTCTTCTATCAGTATTATTTAAAACTGTTCTTTAAAAAAATAATTAAATTTAATAAATCTTTGCAGACACAAATTATAATATAGGTGCTTCTACTTTGTACTTACATAAAACCTCCAAAGGAATTCTGATCTCTTTAGTGAGAGTTTCATACGCAGCATGAATGGCAACACATTTCAGCATTTTGCCATTGTGATCCTTTTGGAAAACGTAGTCCAGAACGCTGACGGCCTGCCACGTCTTTGGCTTGTCGACATCTGTGTTATTGTTTGATTAGACATGCTGGTGATATCCGTGTCTTCAATGAACCATTTCAGTTTTGCAGGAGGATTCCCCTTCCTGGAAATGCAATGCAACCTCTTAGGCTTCCCAGCTTGAGTGGGGTACGGATCCCCAGCGGGAAGAAGATTGGTGTTGTCTTCAATCTTGGGAGGACAGGTGGCTCTGAAAAAGGATAAGATTTATAAAATATTTCAACAGGTTTAAAATGATTGAAAATGTCTTGCTCAAGTACGCTTTTGTTGAAAAAAATATTCGGACAGGAAAACAACAAAATGACCTATAGCTCTATGCAATCCGCCAGCCATTAAATGTGTTTCTCTAAAACTTTTAGATTTGTCCAAGAAACATTTTGATTTTTAGTAACATTCTGTTATTTAAACAATCGATATAATATCTAAATTTTAGTAACCGTCATAAAAGTCGTAAAGCATTACATATTAATGCTGTTTCAATGTAATATTTCACATAATAATAGTATGAACCAAAAGATTAGAAATTATATGCCTTATTCTGCAATCTTACGGTTAAAAAATTTAAGAAAGTTACAATAAATAAAATACTTATGCATTATATCGTCGCTCAATTTCGTCAAATCAAAAGACATCACCAAATGCCGCGATATACAGCCAATTGTGAAAGCCTTTTCCGCGCAAGTTTGTACATAGTAATAACGATGACAACATTTGGTGACTTTTGAATTGGCGGTGTCTTTTCCTTTGGCGAAATCGATCGACGGTATAATACTCATATGTCATAAAGAATCAAGTTTTTATACAGTATGAAATACAAATTTATTGAATATGAATAATTGAGAGGGTTGACAAATTAGTGAATTGTTATCAAGTAATTAGTAACAAAATACAACAAATTACTCAGCTTGAAGAAAACCTCACAACTCACGGTATAATAGCCTTCCCTATATTTTTTTGGTAATAATCCTGCTCTGACATTAAATTTAATTTTTTAATATAATTTTTCTTTCTTCTATAAAATACTCTATTTTTATTTATTGACAAGGTAAATACTTTGGGATAACTTTTTAAAGATGCATCAGAAAATAGAGTTTTATTTTTCCTTTTGTCCAAGAAAAATCATTATGTGTAGTATATGCAGAGTTGCCATGTTTGCATTACCAATGAAAAATTTTTGAATAGTTGTAGTCAAACAATTCTTTCCAGTGATTTTTTTTGTCCAACAAATACCGAAAATAAAAGGGGGAGAGGGGAATCAATGAAATGCTTGGAATCGAAATATAGGTAGTTCAAAAATATTTCCTTTCATGAATATAAAATGAATTTATATTTCATAAATTTTTACAAAGAACTAAAAACCATAGTTAGAATATATATACAAATTTATTCAATGAGTTATGGACTTTATTTGGATTTGTTATTAGCTTTTTTGTGATGTTAACAAGAATTCAAAAGCAGCATACTGTGACTAAAAATATATGATTATGATTTTTGTGAAACCCTTTTTAGGAAATTCGTCAAACAAAATATCGATATTTTTAGGGGTCGTGTATGATAATATTTAAAATTTTTCGTTAACAATATTTACAACATATTATTTCACAAGCTTTCTTTAAGAGAAGAATCCAAGATAAATTATATTATTGCTTCAAGCGTCAAATATATATTTAGTTTTTAAAATTAATTCCAATTTAAGTGGGTTTTATTTTTTTCAGAAATAATACATGTCACATTTGAAGAAAGGAACAATTACGATCTGAGTACCTTCCGTTCCGTACGTAAGTACTTTATCGACAACGCCAAAACGATCGTCATTGCGTGATGTTTGGTACTAGTTTATATAGATATCACACATCGCCACATACCCCCATGCCAGTGATTCGGCGAACAGGCGAACGAACGATACTATATTCGTGGCGAACATGTGAGCACTTGCGTCATTGGGTTGCCTCATTCGTGCGTGATGGCTTGAGAATTGCGTCATTTGTGTCTGACGGCTTAGTGTGATGGCTTAGTTGCGTCATTTGTGTTTGCGGTGGATAGATGGCGCCACGACTGCGGGGCGTGAAGGGTGCGGTTCCTTTGCACGGCCAGGTTCGCCAATGAAAGAAGGAAGGATTCCGATCTGAGTACCTTCCGTTCCGTACGCAAGTACTTTATCGACCACGCCAAAACGATTGTCTTCGCGTGATGTTTGTGATGTTTGGTACTAGTTTATATAGATATCACACCCACACATTTAATCTTTATATTTCACTGAAATTTAATTTTTTAAAGAAAAAGCTGTCACATTTTAAAGAAAATTGTGATATTATTTTGGAGTTTTAAAACAATTTTCTAAAATCATATGCTTAAAATTTCAGTATCACTTATGCAAAAGCTCTATCAATGCAAATTACTTCAAATATATCTAGTAAAAATTCAGCTTTTCTTAAAATAAGCTCCATCACAAATTAATAATATGGGTCACGTAAAATTTAAATATTCCATAGCATAGACTCCCTCTCTGCTAAATAGTTTGATGCAAAATTCAGGTATACTTCTAATCAATACCTTGCGCATTGTGCGGCAAATTTAATAAAAGCATTTTTACAAAGTCATCTCTCAAAACCCTAATAACATGCTATTTGTTTCTCCTTCCATGATTGGATTACAGAATGATATCTAATATCAGTTAATATCCAACCGTAAGTGCTGTTTTCGTGGATAAGGTAATAAAATGCGAATTTATAGCTGCCTCTACACGGGTACTCAACGTTAATAAAGCCATTTTTATGGAGAAAGATAGTATTATTGCGTTACACACAGTTCTATAATGTATTCATTTCTTTAGCTACGTACAAACAAAAAGGGAAAAATATGAGACAATGTAATGCTGTGATATTAAAATAAAAGTTACAGGTTTCGATAAAAGGAATTTTTATTTGTTTCTCACAATCACTAAACTATAGTGAAGAAAATAAAAATGTCACGACTGAAAAATGGTAATTGACAATTTATAGATGTTGAAACTCAATTTTTAACAAAACGGTACTTTAAAATGGTACATATAAGAATGATTTTGAAAATTAATAACTAAAGTAATAGAGTTTAAAAAAGACTGAGAGAACGATGTAATTATTTCAAATTTCTCTTTTTAATATGAAACGTTAAAATTATGTGCATACATAAACATTTACAATCAGTATAAATATTTCAATTTTCTAATATACTTTTATTCAAGAGAATTAAACTGATCATTAATTGAAGTGATATAATAATTTTTTTAAAAAACAATTATCCTGTCCTGGTTTTTAAAAGTGTGCAGTTACATTTATTAATGATTTGGGGGAGAACATTTATAAACAGTTTGAAATTCAATAAAGATGATAATTCTTTTATTTTATAATTTATTTGATTCATCTTCTAAGTCACTCTTCCATTTACTTTATCCATTCTTTAATAACGAATTTTTTTTGTAAAATTCCAATCGAAAAAAGTGGAGAAAAAGGAAAAAAGTTATTCAGTGTTTTGTTTTATTTTAAATTAAACACTTTTTTCAACTTCCATTAACACTCAGAAAAATGAAAATCGTTTGAAATAAAAACTTTTTTGCAGTTCAGAACATTTTATAACAATAAAATAATTAAAATCACGCTCTTAAAATATTTAACACAATTTTTAAAAAAATACAAAGAACAATTTTTAAAAATTCGAGGGCTATTTGAATACTTTACTGTCTTCCTTTTAATATTATTAGCATTAACTGTATCTTATTCCAGTAAATGTCGAATTGAAAAAAATATTAATATAAAATAAAGAATTATAAACTTGGGGACAGTTTGTAATTTTCATAAAGAAAGAATCAATCAAAAATAAATTTTTACATTAACTATCAAAACAAATTTTAATGTTTGTGAAAGGTTTGAGAATTTTTAAAACTCGTCGTCCTATCCATCAATTAAAAAAAAAGATACATTAAAAAAAGATATGATAAATAAATGAAAAATGAGCAGCTTAGTTACTGTTTTGGATGAATAACTGTAATTTATAAAATATAACCATTATGATGTATTTATTCATTCAAATATTATACAAGTTCAAAAAATTAATTGAAAAAAAAATCCCTTTATCATACAGTAAAAAATGCATGATACAAAATATCTCGCATAAAATAGTACACTTAAGCACATAAACATCATTCAAAGGTTTAAATAATGATTTTTTTCAGGTATTATATTATTTTTTTCACTGTTCTGAACTTATTCAAACGAGCCACCTCCATCTTAAATAAATGGGTTTTAACACAAAACTCTACTGCACATGACTAAATTGATCAATTTCTTTTAAAGAAAACCATACATACTCCTTATGATTTGGTACATAAATGCTCCGTAGACCTCAACCAAAATCCTAAATACACTTTCCGCACCGAACATCCTTTTAAAGTATAGCATGCAAAACCATCAATCACTTCCTAAAAATTTCCTAAAAGTGGGACTACTTTCTTACGCAGGAGAATGAATAATTTGCATGTTTTAATGGGGCGCAAAGTTGTGCTTCGTCGATGGGAGTTCTCAGAGTCATTTATCAAACAACTGTTGTTATTCCACCCCCTAATCCATCCCCATACTTCCTCCCCCAAACCCTATCTTCGGAAACTCTTCCTCTGCGTTGTATGAATAAGCAATAGCGGATCTTCAATGACATAATGATAATGATGATAGTTTGGTGAGCCTTCAGGAGAAAGATGGAGGAGCAGTTTTTTTTAGTCGTCCCCCCTACTTAAATTGGATCATGCGCGGTTTTATGCATGCTAAATGAGAGGCGGTTGACTCCGTTAGAGTTAATTTGCAAGTATCTGAGCGGTGTAATAGGATCCTCTTCGGAAATGAGCTTAAGTGACAATGTATTAGCGCGGGGGTGCGAGTTCCGTTTGGAGAAAACCACCGAAATCCGGATGGTAATCTATAAAAGTTAAAATTCGGTGCGGCAGGGCTTCTTGAAATTCAGCGAATATCGTTTTACATTTCGATAAAAAAGTATCTATTTTACCATTAAATATAAGTACTCTAAGTAAATATGTGCATATATTGGGTTGTTCGGAAAGTAATTTCGTTTTTTCCCGTCAGAGGACTTAATTACGTTTTTTTGAAACCAACTTCACACTTAAGCCGCATAACCATTATATATCTTGAGCTGATTTGCAAGGCTTGTGGTAAAAAAGTTCTATTAATTCTACGCAGTATTTTTTGGTTGGTGCCCTTTAAATATGGAGAGCAATAAGCAGCATTTTCGTCATATTTTTTTACTCATAAAAGGTAAAAATGCTGTCCAAGCGAGAAAAAAATTGACGGATGTTTTATGGAGAAGGCGTATTAACAGTACGCCAGTGCCAGAACTGGTTTGCAAAATTTCGATTACGGCAATTTTGATGTCGAAGATGCACCACGGTCTGGAAGGACAGTCGAAGCTGACAAAGATGCGATAAAGGCATTAGTTGATGCAAATCGGCGAATAACCACACGAGAGATCGGTGAGAGATTAAATTTGTCGAATTCGACTGTTTATGGCCATTCGAAAGGCATGGGCTTAACCTCGAAGCTCGATGTGTGGGTGCCCCATGTCCTTACGGAGCGAAATTTGTGTCGTCGCGCTTTTGGAGCGGATTATTACTGGGGACGAAAAATGGGTTGTATACAACAATGTTAAACGCAAGAGGTCATGGAGCAGAAAAGATGAACCGGCTCAAAGCGTGTCAAAACCCAACATTCACCAAGAAAATATAATTCTCTCCCTTTTTTTCCATGTCAAAGCAATATTTTTTACCTTTTCCCCGACAATACAACAATTAATTCAAAAATCTATTGTCATCAGCTGGACAAATTGAATGATTCACTTAAAGAGAAGAGGCCCGAATTAATCAACAGGAAGGGTGTAGTGTTCCACCAGGATAATGCGAGACCTCACACAAGTTTGGTCACTCCCCAAAAAACGTTTACAGCTTGAATGGGTCATACTGCAACATCCACCATATTCTCCAGATCTGGCGCCTCCGACTACTTATTTGTTCCGGTCCCTGCAAAATTTTTTGATGGAAAAACCCTTTTTACCTCAAATGAAGATGTCAAAACCACCTGAACCAGTTTTTGCCAGCAAGGACCAAAACTTTATGAGAGGGAATTATGTTACTGCCAGAAAGATGGCAAAAGGTGTTGGACCAGAATGGCCAATATATAATTTAATAAAATATTTATTCATTATACGAAAACTGTCTTTCCGAACAACCCAATATTATACAGATCAGTAGCGCACACAGAAATTTTTCAGGGGGGGAGGGGTCGAAAGTTCAACATTCTTGTATCATGCTCCTTTCGATTTTGATTTTCGGGAACAAAAAACAGTAAAAAACTAATTATTGAATAAATAATTAGCATTAATTAATAAAATTAATCATTAATAACAAATATTTAATTAAATTTTATGTACTATATACTTAGAAATATAATCAATCGGAAAAAAAATCATGGGCTTTGGGGAGGGGGTCCGGACCCTCAGGACCCCCTCCCCTTGTGTGCGCCACTAATACAGATACATGTGAGTGTGTATCTGTATTAATAGGGGTAGTTCCTCTTGAAAATGTCTCTATTTTGGCAATTTCATGAATTGTTAGTTAATATCAGAGTATAGAGGAATAAAAAACTTAAATATCTTTATTGCACCATGCATGTCATTTTAATTAGTTCTCATACCTATTTGCATTCCCTACATTATAAGTAATTTCAGGACGTAATTTATCAAATTAGCTACGAGTAAATTATTAATTAATATTTTATTTTATTTTTTTATCTATCTATCTGTATATATAGTTAGTGAAAAGCAATGCATTCAACTCCTCATCACAAGATCTCAAAAACTAGTTTACTTGTAGACTTGAAATTTGGCAGATCCCCTCCTCCTCCTTCCTCTTTTGCATAGAGATTAGCTAAAAATGGATTTTATGGCAATCGACTCTCAATGGGAGAATTGCGGAGGCTACAGATAAAAAATCACCTACTTTGAATTTTAAGATTTACAGGCTTTAAATTCGATAAGAATATATATGTTTCTTTTTATTTCTTTTAGATATAACGGTTTTGCCAAAATTGACTACCAAGCGGGTGGGGATTGCGGGGCAGTTATACATAAAAGAAATTCCCATTTTGAAAAACTATAGCCTCTTAGAGATTTGAAATTTAAAAAACATGCTGCTTTTTGAGTAGAAATCCACTAAGAAAGGGTTTTGAGGAAACCGACTACGACGAGGTGGTTACGCGGACGTAAATGATATATATAAATCCATTTTAGAAATTCAAGCCATATCCATTTTTAAATCAAGATGTGAGGAATTTTCAGTGGCGCACACTAGGGGAGTGTCCTAGGGGTTCGGACACCCCCATAACCCTTTATTTTTTTTACAATTGGTTATAATCCTATGTATATATTACGTAAAATTTAATTATGTATTTGTTATTAATAGTTAATTTTATCAATTAACGCTAATTATTTATTCAATAATTAATTTTGTATTGTTTTTGTTCCCGAAAATAGAAAAAATCAAAATATGTTGGGCGGCGTATTGGAGCATGATGGTGGACTTCCGACCCTGGACACCCCCCTTGAAAAGTTTTTGTGTGAGCTACTGGGAATGTGAGAATATTTTTCATTTCAATCCAAAGGTTAATGATAGGATTTAGATAACAATAACCTAAAAAGAATGTATAGTCTTACCAGTGGCGCACACAAGGGGTGTCCTGAGGGTCCGACCCCTGCCAAAGCTCTTGAATTTTTTCAGATTGATTTATAATTCTAAGTATATAGTACGTAAAAATTTTAAATTTAAATTTTGCTATTAATGATTAATTTTTTTAATTATGTTAATTATTTATTCAATAATTAGTTTTACTGTTTTTGTTCCCGAAATTGACAAAATCAAAAGAGCATGATACAAGAATGTTGGACTTTCGACCTGGATCCCCTTGAAAAATTCCTGTGTGCGCTACTGAGTCTTACAAATTCATGAGATATCCAGCGAAGTTGCTAGTTAAATTATATACGTTGATATTCTCTTATAAAAAATTATTTAATGTATATTCAAAATTTGTATTGTAAGGCTACAATTGTCTTCTAAAAATGTCGGACGTGAACATAATTTACCTCTAACAGTGAACTTTACTTCCGGTGCTGTTAAGGTGGGATCTGTCAGTGCTATCTGGGTCACTTGACATTGCCACATTCCATCGTCCTCTTCAATCTTGGCATTGCGAATTCGTATACTGCAGTCACCATCTGGAGGTTCCCTCGAAAATTCGTACTTGGCGTCGATCTTGCCCATCACTTTACCATCTTTCAACCAGGCACACTCTCCTTGTCGATTGTGAACCTTGCAGGTAAGAACGGCTGTATCGCCTGGGTTCACCTCTATGTTGCTTGGTTTGATTTCGAACTGTTGAGCTGCATATATACCTGGAAAAAAAGAAAAATTATAAGTTAGAAAGCAATTATACACATTCTTGTTGACGGTGAAAGCTAAAAACTTATTTTTTTTTTTGACAATTTCGAGATTTTTTACATTTTCAAATTTATTCAATTTTTTCAATTCAATTTTATTTTAACATTTCTAAAAATACCTTACTTTAACCTCTGGGATAATTAGAAGCCCTTAAAACCTATTTTTAAATAATCGTTGAAACTGGGTCATGTCACATTTGAATGGCGAAAAATGTAAGCAAAGTACTTCGGTTTTACTTAAAGGTTGACCGTCTGATATAAACCAAAACATTTTACTCTTACTGTAAATTGAGCCTTTTATTTTCCAGCCGATTAGAAGTCTCACTGTGTACATTAAAATCAATTTATCTCAAAATGTAAATTTTTGATGTTCGATGTACCTTTTCTGAGAAACTACTGTTCACAGGTAAGTAAGTTGTTTATGATATATTTATAGCGATGATTTATATATACTAAAATGTGCCTTTTGTAAAAAATTCAAAAATGTATTTTTTACAAATTTCTTTATGTGCAAAATGGGTTAAATTTCACTATGTGTTTGATAAAATATGTTAAAAATTAATTATGAAAAATTTCAAAAGTTAGCTAAAAGCTCATATCAGTACAATGAGAAAGATGTACTTTAATAGTATGAAAAAGTTCAAGCATGTACATATAACAGATTTTGAGAAAAGGAACATCGAAAACAGCCAATTTAACATTGTCAGTATAGAGGTCTCTGACTTCCCTTAAGTTATACACATAAAAAGTTTTCAAAGTTTTTCATGTTTTGAGATATTTTTATAATGGCAAATCTGGATCTCATTACAATGTATTTACCTCTATTGACAAACAAGCAAAAAAGAAATAACCGAATAACGATGACTATTATTTCAGGATCTAAAGGGATTGATGTAGGCAAGTCGCCAATGTTGCTTCACTTATCGCATTCGGTAATATCAGGTTATCTTCCTCGGTACTAGATTTTTTTAGTAATATATATTCAGAACATGTTGACAAATAACATGAAACTTAGACATACCCGTCATCTCTTCTTAATTTGAATCATTTTATGCATTTAGGACATTAAATTATCTAATATTCTTAATAAATATCTCGAATTATTTATTGAAATTTAATATATTTTACTATTTACTGTTATTTTTAAAAAATAGAGATAATGAAAACAACACGACTCCGGAATTTATTTATGGAGTACTACGACACAAGGCATTTCTTGTCTCCACACAATAATATGCATAGTATTAAAGTAACACAGAAGATCAAAAGAACCCTACGGCAAAATAAATTTAAATGTCAGATGAATACTGCATCATAAATATTCAGTATACCACTTTAATTGTTTAAATAAAATAAAAAAATAATGCACATTACAGAGAAAACATATGCAGATTAACAAAAGAGCCTATACGTAAATTTATATCTGAAAATAAATTTTTGAACGATCTTTTTATAGAAATATGCTATACCATATACTTATATGACGCTTTAACATTTATTTCTAGAAAAATTTGCCAAGTGTGATAAATTTAACAAAACCATATTTATTACAATACATATATACTGTATTTTAACGTTATAACTGCATAGTTAATTTACTACTTACATAGAAAAAGATATACAAAGAGAATTTACAATACCGTTAATAGCCTACGCTATGAGATATATTAAGCAATTCTATACAGAGAACGAGACTAAAGAACAGTAAAATTATGGAGATAATAACGTATAATTATATATTACAATTGAAATGGCATTGTATTATATTTTAATACCAGCTTGAGGAAATTAACAATCATTTTGCTATAGGTTTGAACAGTCTGAAAAACATTAATGAATGGTGTAAGCAATCACCATTGTTAGAATGAAAGAACAGTTATTTTAAAAAGAATACTCCTAAGTATTATGAAGACATGAAATATTCAATTTACAAATAAGCAAAACGTAATAAGAGAGTAAGAGAAATAATTGAGAAGAGAAATAATTGCATATAATCCCTACAATAATTCATTATTTATAATTAAAACAGAGCTGTTTATTTACAAATAATGTTTGTACAAAAGATTTCTTAGTTTGATATTGCATTAATTAACGTCAAATGTCAATTAAGGTACAAAATATTCGCAAAATTATATAAATAACCCAGTTTGATAATAAAGTTATATATATATCCGAGAATTAAATTATCAAATTATTTATTTCATGACAAACAATAAAATTAGTAGCTAGTAAACAAAAGTGAAAATCAATATCACGCACATTTACATAAATCCCCATTACATAGAGAATTATTTGCATTAATTCCACGCTGTTCAGATCCGAAATCAAGCATATCTTTGTAAACAATCTGACATCAAACAACGAAAAGGAATCTATACTGAAACAACCAATGAAAGTGGTAAGCACAGAAGAAAAACAGAAGAAAACATTCTCTGATATTCCTTTTCTATTTGATTTCGAATGGAGAAGCACTCGACAGGAATTTCCCTTCTTCTCTGTGGCAGGTGCGTTATCGAACAGCAATCTAATTAGTTCTGCTTTTCTTTATTGTGCATTTCTTTTAGTTCACAAAGTATATGCGTGAATTTCAATTTCTTTGAAAATATTTGCTCTCTAGACCTTGGAATGATCCTTTTTAATTGAAGCTTATTTTATACCATAAGGCCTGTTTGATGATTTATGCTTTGCTTCCAGGAAATTTTTCCGACTGCGATAAATTTAACAGAACGATATTTAAGAAAATGGTTTAAGTAGTAAATAGAAATGCTCGCATAAATAAATTAGAAACCGATTGGTGACTTTTAAGATGCATATAAATACATGCTAAGATTAAAAATAAGTAAAATAATATTGTATTATTTTATTTATTTATTTTACAAAATGCACTGTAAGAATAAGTATTTATCGATACTAAAAAATTCAGAATTTGTGTCGAGTCTGAGTTCATTCACAGACACAAATAATCCATCCCTAGGTAACATATCTTACTTCCTGTATATATATCGGCAGTCTTCTACCCACTAAATTATATGCAATTCTATGCTCTGTGCATATATATACAAAAAGAAAACAATGAGATGCATTCTAACGTCTTGTTGCGCACTAGACCTTAAGCAGCCTGATGATTCAATACCCTGTAGCTTCTGTTCCTCCACCAGAAGGAAATAATATAAATACTCTGTCTGGTGGCACTATCTAGCAGTGTGACATTAAAAAATGCTAATATGTTACCACTAGACAATTTTAGTTTCTCAAAAATCTATTATCATTCGATTGCAAAACTCAGTAAATACTACTTAAAAAATAATAATAAATAAAGTCTAAAAACATCAATAATAATATATGTTGAAGTTTTATTTCGTAACATTCTTAAGCTAAACATACATCGAAAAATTAATTCTACGTATCAATACATTAAAAATAGTCACAGTTTTATTGATAATGATATATTTTATGTACTTATATAACAGCTAAAATAAAATTTCTAGAATATGATACATTCATGAACATTATATTTCATATTTAGGAGAAAATAACAGATTAAAAAAAAAGACGTAAAATAAAAACTTCGAATGAATTAAAAGAAAAATATCGGTGTGCTAGGATAATGTCTTTGTACGCAATATATTTCTAACTCATAATTTATTACTAGTTAATGATGCTTGACAACAAGACGGGGAAAATCAATTGAGACAAATCTGAAGAGGGGAAAAAATTCTATTTTTCCCCACCAATTGTATAAAATGATTTTTGCTACATCGTAATTTAAGAAAATTGCTCTTACTACAGAAAGAGAATAATATCCAATGGACATTTGTCACGATAATATTTTACTAAATAATTCATTCTTATTCATCATAAAACATTAAATGTATATTTTAGAAATTATTCAGAAGAAAAAAACATACATAAATGTGTCTGCACGCCATTAAAACAGTGAACTCAACATCGTACAATTGAAATACAAGTAGGAAAAAAAATTATTAGTTATATAAGTAGTAGCTTTTAAGAGAAACTGTCTATATATTTTTAATTATAAACTGTCTAAATCATAAAAAATTTTATGTTTCATAAAAGTTGCAGTTGTTAAACTGTTTCTTTTCGAATTATAAAATTAAAAGTCACTAGAAGCATAAAATAGCGAAGGTTTACTATTCAATTCTTTATCAGTCGATGTAAAAATCAGCTGTTTCGGTTCGAAAAATGGTGTGAAAGATTTAAAGAATTGCAATCCTACATATACATTTACGTAATTAAGTTTTTAAAACATTTGAATCATGAAAATTGAAAGTCATTTGAAAATGTAGCACATATATGCTAAAATTACAATTATACGATCAGAATGTTAATGCGTTCATAAAAAATGATACAAAATTAGAAACACTGACATCACAGTTAGCAAATTATTAATAATATCCATTTAAATTATTGACAATATTCTTGTTTCTTTTCAAGTAGTCTTATAAATGCATATTTCACATAATTAACCAGTACATAGAGTTTAATTAAACTAAAATACGATTAGAAATGTTATATCGACACAAACAATTCAATCTATTAGTTTAATTGAAGCTTTGTAATATATAATTGGTAACATATCTTACAACTATGGTATATGAAAGCAACTTTTGAGTATCACCCTCTAAAATTTCCCGCCATAATTCATATAAAATGAAAGGTCAAATGGGGAGCGATTTCAAAAAATTTGTAAAGATTTTTCGAGAAGAAAGCTTTACTTAAGAATAAATAATCATTTAAAGAAAGTTAATTTAGTTTTGTGTTCGTTCTTATTTGGAATGACAAATTTCTTTCTAGGGTGATTTGAAAAGACAAAAGATACCTATCATCGTTGTGTACTTAATTTGGCGTCAAATTTGGTGAAATTTTATATCGTCAAGGAACCATCGAGAAGTCTCATGGATCGACCCATCTAGAAATTTCCATGTGACCATAAGAAGGGACCTCAGTCAAGATCAGTATTCAGTCTTGAACGTTGGCTGGGATAAGGGAGAATATCTGTATAGTTTCATTAAACTTTTTTAAAGTCGTGACTAGAGCGTTGCAAAGCTTCTTTATACAAGTGCAATTTGCAATACTGTAAATAATATGCTATAAAAAGAAAAAAGATTGGGAGTTTGGGGCATGACTCATTCTCTGTTCTGACAAAATCTGTTCCTATACTTGCTGTTTCAATAATGGGATTGCATTTACATAGAAGTAGCAAATGAGAGATGCCATTTTCCATGTCGACTTCACTTTCACAAATTAGTTCTACGAAACGTTCTCGAATCTCAGTTACTAGAAGCGACTAGTCCAAATACTTAATTTATGAAATATAACAGGCGAAAATGAATTAGTTCGGAAAAAAGATAGTTATATGAGGAGAATCCATGTGTAATGATATCAAATCTTTCTAACGTACAAAAAAAAAATGAAAACATAAATATTTGGATTTCCCACCGTTTATTTATTTTTATTTATTTATTTTTTAAAAGAAAAAAAGAACGAAACTAACCCCACTCTTAAAATTAGATCCTTAGATATCGTACATCATTCTCGTGTAAATCAGTTTATTGTTTTAAAATTGATATTTTTAGGCACCAATTGGCTTTAAAAGTTTTGAAAGTGAACAGTGTGAAGAACATCTGTTTCTTGTGATGGGCAGCGTATGGAGAACGCATGGGCAGTCAATAAGCCATTTTTTTTAAAGTTTTTAAAAGATTTAAATAAGTATTAAAGCATAAAATATAACTTCTGATTGCTTTAAAGAAATTTTACTATCATATGCAGTACTTAAATGAAAGATAAAATCAAAGCATTGATAAATTTTCGATTTAAAAAAAAATATTGAATTGTTAACACGGCGTTCAAAAGAATAATCATCATACCGAACTTAAGCGAAAATCTTGATACAACAAAGAAACATAAAAATCACATTCTAAGATTCCCTACTTTTAGCTACGATTTTATTTATATATATATATATATCAATACTATTTACTTTATTTCTTAAAGGATACATTTAGAAGAAATTCATTGGTTTTACTTGGCAAGCAGTTCTTATCATTTATCAATGTTTTTTTTAAATAATATATATTAGTTATTATTTGGTAGTTCATAAGACTTTAAAAATATATAACTAAATATTTTTCTTGAAAAAATCATACAATTTTTTTAATATGAATAAAAATATATATTTTTTTCGAAATCTTGATTTTAGAAGATGTTTTCTCTCCCATTTCTATACAATCACTCATTGAGGTACGGGTTCAACTTAATATATTCGAGGAAAAAGTTAATATACTTAAATATTATAAAAAAGGGAGATTAAGGGCGGGGGGAGGGGCTTAAAAATGTTAAATTAATTGTCTACTATTATAATGAAAGAACACGAAAAAACGATAAAAATAGTAATATCCGTAAAAATGCTTAAAACATTATAGGTATATTTAGAAATCATAGCAGTTTTAAACAAAATACAAAAATTTCGGGGATAGTTGTTGAATAATAGATAAAGTGAAAAATTTTAAAATATAATCGCAATGAATAAATCTTTTAATTAAGGCAACACAATGAAGCCTAATTACAAAATAAATATATAGATACGTAAATACATCTTTATTAAGAAATCATCAAAAATTTGTTTTTAATATTATAAATTAAATGGGAAATATCAAACAAATCAAAACCAAGCCACAAAAAACTTTATTAATGGAAGAGTACAACGCAATCCAGTTATTCAATGGCTCCTTCAGAATGGCATGAAAATCCTATAAAGCATCAAAAATACTCAATTAAAATTGTTTCTCCAATGCTTTTATGTGAAATTATTCTGCATTGTTAACAACGTCAGATTTAATTAGCATTTTATCCAATACTCGCATAAGCAATTCATTTGAATTGAATACATATTCCATTACGTGACACACTTAATGAGTCTTTTCGGCCTTATGAATGCATACTTTTACTGAAAATAAACACAAATCAAAAGATAATACTTCTAACCTCCCGTTTATTACAAATTCAATAAAATGAATTCATTACCAAAAATGCAAGCAGATATTTTATTTATTTACTGAGATAAAAGATGAAATTTACACGGAATTTTCATTTGCAAAGAATGTGAATCATAGCATTGTGTTGAGAAGAGATCTTGGATTTAAAATCGAGACAGAGTCACTTCAATTTAATTCAGGAATGAGAGCATTTACTATTCTATGATATATAGATTTGGGAATCAGAATAAATCCACGAGAATTCGAAACAAGGTCAAAAAAGCAATCTATATGTAATCAAATTCATAAATTCTCATCTAATCAAACTTAAAATATCACGAGGTTACACTAATTAGGCAATTATTCTCACATTTTATGATGTTTACAATAGTGCGGAACATTTATATCTCAATATGTGAATGCTAACAAATTAATATTTTTAACCATTTATATTTCCTTATTAGGAGAGTTAAAATTTCCCCCAAGAATACCTAAATATGCAGTTTTTAAATCATTGCTAGCAATTATTTACCATTTTTTAAATTTGTTTCTTACTTTTTTTTTTATTAATTTTCATTCATACTGGACACTAACTAAATAAGTAAATCAAAATAAAATGAGTCGATTTTTTTACAGACGCAAGGCGAGGGTTGCCGGTGCCAACTCTTATAAATATGAAACACGGTCAAATACTAAAGATGACACTTGTACTGGTATCCCTGTGATATTAATACTATATAAACTTCCACACCACGGTAACGTAAGGATCTAAACCTTGTTTTGTTAAAAAAAAATAAATAATTTTGTTTATTTTGTTAAAAAAAATTATATGTCTTCCTTCATGTAAG
This sequence comes from Trichonephila inaurata madagascariensis, assembly GCA_019973955.1. Lineage (NCBI taxonomy): Eukaryota > Metazoa > Arthropoda > Arachnida > Araneae > Nephilidae > Trichonephila > Trichonephila inaurata. The sequence goes on along the minus strand of BMAV01002096.1, from coordinate 318,209 downwards.
ACACTTTTTTTCTCTTAAAGCGTCTGTAAAAATACATTTATAATACAAATAAACACAACAGAGAAGTTTTTCCTGCAATATTTAATTTAAAAATATGTAAATGTTTTTGTCATAATGAAAAAGGCTAACTAGACTGAAATATAGTATTTTTCAGCAATTATTCAAAATAAAATAGTGGAAATTGCCATGTCTTGGAACGCCAGTTTCAACCAGCTAATATTGTGAAGAAAGGGGGAAAAATACTTTTTGATATTCACTTAGTTAATTTCCTTTCCAATCATCCTTAAAGAGGTTTTTTTTTAAAATAATTGCACCTTGTTATTATATTATTTTGTTTAACTTGAAATTTTTTTTCAATACCAGCTAATTTATTTAAAAAATTCTCGTTTTATCTCTTCTTTTTTAAAATTTGTTTCGATGTTATTTTATTTTATATAGTAGAAATATCACTATCTTAACACTTTTATTTTTCATAACAATGAAAATTCCCGTGCTTAACATTACATTCAAATCTTACAAACTCCATTTATTTGTTAATTGTTAAATTTACTGTCATATTTCTTAGGTTAATCTTCAATAAAGTAGAGTAAACTATAGGCAATATGCCGTTCGATCGCCTACCTAATTCATAGAATTGATTTTATAACGTAACCATGCACTGCAACCCGTGGTCTACACTGAGTTAACGAACTGGTACCAAAGAAAACAAGGAGCAACAAGAGCAATGAAGTATCAAGGTTGTCTTGGTTCTACGAAATGGAGAAAGTTTCCGAAGTGTGTTGGATTTACCCAGAATGTATGTAAAAAATTTGGGTTGTTAAAAAACCAAAGAAATTCTTCAAAAACTTCCCCTTTTGAAACATAAATCCTGCCATAGAACAGAATAAACTCAGTGTACGCTTAGCAGTACAATAGTAGCTATATTTAATTCAATGTTGCCTTAAGATAACTGTCTGTTTTTGTAATTTTTTTCATAACTATAATTTTTATAAAAATAAATAAATAAAAATAAAAAAAATAAAGTTCCAGAAATATGTGTATATTTTTATTTTTACTTATTGATTGATTTGTTTCGTTTATTGTCTCAACTTAAATAAATCAGAGTTTATGGGTAACACACAAAAGGGTTACCGTAAAATCTGTCATACGACGCGTACTTTTTACACAAAAAACAAGTAATATAAAAAAATAGTTTTAAGTCAATTCCTACTTAGATCAACAAAGCAAAATTTTATTTTAGCTACTTTTTATTAAATAGTTACAATTAATATAAATATGTATATACATAGGACAGAATCACAACATTAAGTGGTCATTAATTTGTTTAATTATCATTAAAGTATCGTATTGTGTCCTTTTAATTTCAGTCCAACTGAATGCTTTAACACGTGAGAAAAAAACCTTTTCAAGTTTTGACACAAGTCGCCAACGTGGCTGTATTTGTAATTCTTTAAATAATTAGTTTTAATCAATTTTTATTCATTATAATTAAATGATTGTATTGTCATCCAAAATGATCCTGTATATAAAATTTCAGCTCAATTGAGAGCTTTAAAAATTTTTTATTAACGATTGAAAATTCCACCAAGATAAATAAATAAATATATAAATAAATAAATATATAGACAGTGTGAGCTAATAGTAGGAATTGAATAAGATCGAAATTTAAGGGTGCGCGTTATATGCCGGTATAAAAATGAGAGCTTTAAAAAGAAAGCAAAGATGAGCACAAAAAAATTAGCCATCTGCGTGGATCGAGATACTGTTGATTTAAAAGAGACGATATTCTTATGAACTTAAAGGGTTGTAGTTCTAGAGAATTATATTATTATTATCTAAAGTTTGGAATCCAATCTCGAATAAATGACTGCAAAGCATAAGAGCTTTGCGCACGTACATTTCAGGTTTTTCGTAAAAAAAGAGGTGCGTGTTATACGGCGAATATACCTAGAAATTAAAGATTGTGCGTTATACACCGAATTTTACGGTAAATAATATAAAATTCCGAGAAAATATATTTCTAAACTTTTTAAGTTAAAAAACATCAAAATAAAAATAGTTTTTTAAAAAAAAATTAGTTCCGATTTGTATTATTTTAATGAAATGCAAAAATAATCCGAAATATGGAGGGGAGGCGAACGCGTATATTAACCTTTAAAAACGAATGAAAAACACCTAAATTGTCTCTAAACTACGCACCATAAACAAGGCATTGGAGTCGACGATAAAAACTCGCCAAAATTTCTTCAAAAAATATTCGGTGGAAGCTGTTGTAGTCCTGGCTAATCTGCGTTTGAAAGAGTAAAATGAACAGGTCAGAGCAACAAAAAATGCCTCCTCAGCTACTTCTAACCGACAATCTGCGAAATTAAACTTCGCGCAAAATATCCGCTCGATTAAGTTTGTACCACACAGGAGGAAGTAAAAAAAGCAGATTTCAGCAAAATTTTATAACGCGTCATTCCCCACTCTTTCGCAAAAGGAGGATTAATTTCAAGCACGAATGAGTTAACATTTCTGCAGCAAACTCAACCCTCAACAGTGAGTGATTTTGAAACGAATTTTCAAAGTAATTGAAACCCCATGACGGTGAAGAAGAGAGTGCTATTTTAGTTTCTTTTTTTTACGCACGTCACTTATTATGAACTATTCCGAAAACCATCAAGGGAAAATGGCCGACGCGCGTTAGGGGCAAGTTTTTTAATTAATTAAAAACTTGCAGGAGAAAGGAGTTTCTTAACAGTTATGTATAACTCTTCTAGGCGAGTCTAGTGCTCTAATGATCTCCAAGTTAATAAAAGTGCACACAAAATTTATTTCTAACAGAATATATGTTTTATCCAGTATTTTGGAAAAGTAAATTAGGGATATTTTCCAAGAAAGCCGATTTTAAAAAGACACCGACACAACTTACCATATTTATAAGGGACTACAATTTAGGGCATATTTTTAAAATAACTTAAATGTCTTTAATGACATAATTAAACTTGATTTAATCAGTTGCCTGAAGAAAGAATTTATATCGCTTTTTAAAAATTTGTAATGTCTAACGAATATATAATCGCTATTCAGTAATTTTTTTTTATCAGATATGGATTCTGTTTCAATACATTTGGAAAACAAAATAGACCCTTAAAATATAGTAAAAAAAAATTGTGACGGGGTTTTATCACGCCTTCTATTAATCCTCTTGGGGAATCTTTGGGGCCAGAATGGCATTTCCTTTCAACCTTCTCAAGAAGAAAACGCGATATGCAGATTAGAAATGATTATATATATTGGAGTTTTGCATTCGCAAAAAGAGATCGACTGGAGACTGGAGAGTATTATAGGAGCCATATAGAAGTCGGTCAGAAGCCAGAAAATTTCATAGTAGCCGGATCAAGTCGGATAATAAGATATATAGAAGATTTACATTAAAGGAAGAAAGTAAAAGAAGATTAATAAAAGGCACGATAAATCCCCGTCACAAATTAAAATATAGAAAAAAAAATGACTATGAAATTACAACTATCATTCTCATTTTATACCTAATTTGGAGATAATGATGATGATAATTTTAATTTATATCGAACTAGGTACTACACGTGAGCTATTGGCAACAGACCTCTTAATTTTGAATCTCAATCAAGTGGCGAGGGCAACACTTGAGCTGGCACCCTCTCTTTAAGTTTCCATACCACGCCAAAATAATTCTAATTTTTTGAACTTTCAAATTCTGCAATACACGTAAGTACTAAAAACTTTTTAATTTAGATAAGAAAAAAACAGTTTAAAGAACCATGTTTCTCATATTCTTTTTCTTCTTTTAACGGTTTTACTATGAAATATAATTAATAAGAATTTCTATACATACACAAATAATATAATAACATACTACAAGCTAAAAATTAGTTTCTTATTTAGTGTGCAAAATAAATTATAATTAAGAAAAATTCGAAAAACACAATAAATATAAATTAAGCCAGAACTTAGCTTTATGATTTCAACGATCCGAAGCTAAACTACACTACTTAAAATCAGTAACATCTAAACCAAATAGTCTTTCTAAATGAGTGTTCTTGAAATAAAAACAGATAAGTATCGAAGAAATAGTAAATGTGAAGGCAACGGTTCAAAAACAATACTAAAGCGGTTGAGGTTTAGCGCTCTTAAAATCAGTTATTGATATGGTCATCTTTTGCCACTTTGAAACAAAAGTTTGTTCCGGCTCTTCTGATGGCTACTGGTCACGAAACTCACCAACATCAAGAAGGAGAAGAGTTGTGCGGTTACGTGCCTTCGTTTTAAGTGCAAAATCGTTTGCTTCACACAAGATTGTAGTTACGGTAAAAAGGAAAAGAAGAAAACTAGATATTAGGAACTGTTTTTATCCATGATCGTTTTTATTTTTTGCCCGTACAAGTTTTATTTTCTGAATCAGATGTGTAATGGATATAAGTTCCCTTCTCCGAAAAACAAAAACATGTTTGTTGTGGAAACGGCAGAAAAACCGCACGAATGAATAAGATAGAAATTATTTGAAATTTCTAGCTTAGCATAGGGAAGAAACGAAAACGAAGCATTGAAATAGTACTTACAATTCGTTAAAAAAACCCTTTATATTCCCGTTTGTAAACTATGCTCTATAATTTGATATTTATAACTTTCATCTATAATATAACTTCAAATGCTTCCATTCTTTTCGTACAATTAAAAAAACAATAACATATTCATAAGTACAGGCATATACATACAGGAATACGAAACTAATTTCTTTTTCAATAAGTGGGAATAAGCATTTAAATTATAAATTGGCAGCCGTTAATGAGTACGGGGGAAAGGGAGAGCGCATAGATTTTGAAATTAATGTTTGGTATTTAACCCCTACAGTAATGTTCACCCTTTCATATTTGCAGGGAAAAATTAAGTCATTAAAAGTATATGTTTTCACTTTCCTTCTAACGTTCTCCTCATCCCTAAGGGGGCACCAATTCGACATTCCTCCCCAGAGGAAGTGCCAAAATAGAACAGAAGGGATGACAGTGATTTGGAAAAGATGACAATTGTAACGTGGTGTTAACCGCATGCTTTTTGAGTGTAGCCGCTTTATAATGTTTAAGAAATAAATACATTTATAAGTCCAGTGAGGAGTTGTTATGTTTTAGATTTTTGTGAATTTATTCTGTTATAAAATAACCGCTTTTAAACCTATAAAAGAAAAATTAAATGTTTCATTTTCACAGTAAAAAACTGTAATGTTTATTTCCTATACTTGTGACCAAACTTAACGGTAACTGAGCGCGCCAGATTTTCTCGCTTCCTGCCTCAAATGCAAATTTACAACCTCGTAGAATGGGGCATTAGTACTGTAAACAGGAAACACACGGACGCAATGTCTATTGGCCTTCTTGAAAAGGCAAACCAAAAAAATGTATGAAATTAAATGTATAAATAATTATATAATTCAAAAAATGTGCTATCTTCATCTTCCTTCCAACGTGGACTTTATTGAAACCACACAAGCTTCGGCACACACACAAACCCCAGTCTTTTCTACAATAATTGAAACTAAGAATAAATTAAAGAAAATCTGAAGCTCTCTGTTTTTATGATAACACTTAAATTTTTAGTCGAAGACATAAAAAAAATAGTATTTTAATATTTAATTCCCCATCCAGTGGTTAATAAACGGTATATTTGGGCGCATAATGCACACTTTTAACACGAAAAATCAAAAGAGGAAAATGTCGAGATTTAAAAAAGATGAACATAAAAATTAGATTTCTGAATATAATTAAATGCTGTTTATTTAATACAAATGTCATACTGTTAGAGCTTTCATTATTGAATAACATGAAATTTCGTTACATTTGTCTTCCCTTATATATTCAGCAACACCATCAAATTCCGTCCATCTTCACCATCATTGTTATTCTGATAAAAAAAATAAATAATCATCTTCCGTTCCATCTAGACTACACTACATTTCACTCATTTTCTCACTACATTTTTAAATGGCTTTTGTGTGTGTGAATTATGTGAAGTTTAAATTCTCATTCCATACATTTCGTCGTTGTCAAACCAATATCTTCAAGTTAAAAAGTATAACGTCGAGATCTGAGTTTGAGATATTTTTATTTGATGCTCTTAGCATAACTCTTAGCGACCACAGTTCACTGTATAATGCTTAGTCACAGAGTAGTCTTTTTATGGGAAAATTTGGCAAGTAGACTAGACAAAATAGCAAATATGTTGAAGTCTTCAAAACGTGCACGGATCAAATACTGGTTTGACAAGGACGATTTTATTATCCACTCATTCACTATTTCTAGACCGGTATGACGCATTTTGCTTCCTTTTATAAATGTTTTTTCGCCTTCTCGCACTTTTTCTTGCGCTTTAAGCTTTTAGTTCTAAAACAACGCCTTTTATTCAAAAGCCTGGTGTAATACTTTGAAAAAATGGGTTAAAAGAGAAGAGAATTACACATGTATATTGCACATGTTTCTTCGCTAAAAAAAAATTAAATTAAATTTTAAAAAAATAAAAAACAGGAAGTGCAAATCGTACGGCGGATACATCTAAAAATGCAGTTTGAAAGTATAGCTGAATGGTATACGTCAGGGTACGTAACACGTCGGAATATATGGTAATTAATAATGAAATCAATTAAATATTACTTCCTGATAAAAAAAAGCATTTGCATTCTAAATTCGCGTTAGGTATATTTCTATGTGATAGCATTGCAATGGTAAAAGAACAGAACCATAAACTAATAATATAAAAAAAATAAGTCAACTCCCACTATGGTCAACAAAGAAAAAATTTAATTCTAGTTACTTTTTATTAAACAATTACAATTAATATAAATATGCATATACATGACAGAATCCCAATATTAAGTGTCAAAACAGAAAACTATTTTCCTTTTTATATATGGTGTTGGATATTATTTTTGTTTGTTTTATTTCTTATTTAATTAAATTTAATTATTCTAATAAAATAGTATAGTAAAAAGAAATCTTATTCTCAGAAATTAGGCCATCCCAGGTGGGATTAGAACCCACGACCTTTGGATCAGAAGTTTAACGCATTATCCATTGCGCTACAATCAGCGATTTTCCTTTTTTGTACAAGCTGTTGGACTATTATTTTTGTTTGCTACTATTTATTCATTAATTAAATTTAATTAATGAATTAATATTTTAAAACGGGGTTTTAAAAACCCCTAGGGGGAGCCCACCCCCCGGCGACAAAACAAAAAAAGCCCCAATCAGAACGAGATGGCCCCAAAGAAACCGACAATGGCGGGTGAATCAGGTTGGGTAGATGCGTAATGAGAATACATGTAAACAATACAGTAATTAAACATTTAAGATAAAAAAAAAAAAAACAGCACTTACTTTCTTACTCCCTGATCTTTTTAGTGGAGGGGAAACATAACAGATTTTAAAAAGTCTTGAAGGCCATTGCTAAAATGAATGATCTGTGAGCGCCGCCATTTTTTTTTCTGCGGGTAATGGTCGAACATACCTTCAACTGGCTGGTGCAATTTTGAAGAAAGCATTTATTGTCGACCATGTCATCATGCCGATCGTTACATTTGGACATTCAACTCTAAACACAATCAATCCTTTCTTCATACACTATTCAATCAATTTTTCTAACCTTTCGCATTCAAAAAATAAAAAATTTTAAGATATATTCCTTCACACGCAACCATTCCAGGTTCCCCAAAACAAAAAGTTGAAATGCCCGCCGACAAAATACGAAATTTCCAGAAATATTGGTTTACCATATCTATTATCAAAGTAAGGGTTATCAAGATGGCCAATTATCGCCAACCCCAAAAAAATTCTCGCCAAAGGGTTTATTAACATCAAGTGTCATTCTCTAAAGTTTAAAAAAAAGTTTTGAACTAAGTGGATGAACAAAAAGTGTTTTATTAACGATTGAAAATTTGAACAAGATATATATATAGTGTGAAATAATTGTAGGAATTGTAAAAATTAAAATAAGGTGGGACAAGTTGAATTATTTCAAGAACTTTAATGCATAATCCTTATAAATGCAGTAAAACAAAGAAAAGGCCTTCATTAACCATATGTGCCTGTACAGTTGCATTCGATAAAATCATTAGGTAAAACCAATATCCGATTACTTTTCCACCTCTTCTCGAAAAAACACCAGATACTTCCAAAATGTTTCTCACTCATCTAGGCCATCCAACTGAGAACAAGTTAATCTTCTTATCTAGTTTAGCGACAGATCGCACAAGAAAGGAAAAGACGTTAGAGGATATTATTTTTTTTTGTGATACCCTTTTAAAGGGCCCGTATTCCCCCAAGAAACAGTTCCCGGGTTGTCAAGGAACTGTCATGGAGGGGGGCCCCCGGGGCTGTTCCCCTTCCCCCCCATCTTTGTCCCGAGATTTTTTTCCAGTGTAGTTTTGTAGGGTACAATTTACGTTTTAAGAGCAGTTTTTTATTTTTATTTTTTTTTTTTGGGGAAAAATGAACGCTTCAGTGAGATTCAATTTGATTGGATGGACGATTGTTTACAAAATAAATAAAATTGTGAACCAAAAGATAATAAAAATTGGAATTAAATTGTCCGTTAAATAAAGGAAAAATGTGTCACATTGGTCGGAATTCTAGCAGAATTAAGTAATTTAATTTAGAATACTTTTAATATATACAAAAACTTAATCGGAAGATAATAAAAAATATTTTTAAAAGATGCATTTTTATATATATATATATATATAAGGAAAATTGTTAAAAAGAAGAGTTTTGATTTCATATAGAACAAACTCTACAGTCAATACACAAAACTGTATAAATTTTAATCAATCTAAAGTGTAAAACAAACACATGTACATACTAAATTACTAATGTATCGATAACTAAAAAATAAAATAATGACCGAATTCCAGCATTGAATTAAAAATATATATACAAAACGTACAAATCCAAAATGGAAGCATCATATCCGATTCTTTAAAAAAAAACTCCAGAAGGGAAGAAATTAATCAAAAAAATTGTTTGTACTGCAGAAGTCAAGAAATTAATTAAAAAATTGTTTGTACTGTTTATTATGTTTAGAGGAATTTTTTAAGAAAAATTCACAAAAATATCTAAAAAAATTTTAATATAAGGGTGTATTAATATAAGGGAGTAATTTTTAATATATGGGTATTTCCAATAAATAAATACATAAAAACAAGCTTAAAGGATAAATTTGAATATATATATATATATATATATATATATATATATATATATATATATATGCAACACATTCTACAAAAAATCACATAAGCAATAATTAGAATATCGAAAAATATTTTTTTCTGCTTATATCCAATTACTTCTAAAACATGATTCCTAATAAGAGTCATTATAAATTATGATTCGTCAAAATAACAATAATTACTCTAAAATAACTTTATAATCCATTATTAAATTAAACAAAACAATTCATCATAATTTTCAAGGTAATCATATTTATAAAAAAAAAAACTGTCAATAGAACATTTGTGTGGGACAATTGAGAACAGTTTTACAATATTCTTATAATTAAAAAAGTTATTAATTTTATTTTACAGCATTTTTATTGCAGAATCCTTCACTTTCAAAGGGGCACTAAAATTTGACATGAATATTGTTACAAAAAAGGCTGAGAAAATACAAGAAAACAGATACTCGAAAACTCTTTTACATTCGTGCTAAAATTATTAATACAAACTTATTAAGCAAACTTTCAAATAAAAAATAGAAAATTTCGTTGCAAAAACAACTGGAATTATTTTAAAGTAAAAAAAAACCAGTTATTTTCCATATTATTTATTCTATTTGTCAGAAAATATATATATTTTTTTAAATTTGAAGTGTCACGTCCCAACTCATTGAATTTTGAAGGAAGAAAAAGCGAAGATAATTAATTGTATTACAGTAATATGTAAATAAAAATATTTTGTTTTACAAGGGGAAGAATAAATGGTTAAATGCAGGGAAATTATTTAAAAAATTCTAAAATAAACAACTTTTGAATTTTTAAAAACTTACTAAGCAAACAAAAAATTAAAAACAAGGCCTTTGGGCTTTTAGAAAGACACAAAACCAGGTAAACATACAAATAGTTAAAAAAGGAAAAAAAAAAAACGAAATTAATTTAAAAATATTTTAGTGCGGCCAAAAAAATTTCGTTTGAAAATTCTCGAAAATTTTAATATTTATGTCTTTTTTTACATCTTTGCAAAGAAACAAAAAAAGAAAAAAATCAGGGTAAACACAAAAAAGGGCAGAAAAAGAACATTCGAAACCGATTTGATGAGTGTCCTTTATTTCTTTTCATTTCTTCTTCCCCAACCCGACACACTACCAAATGATGTGGCAGACAGGGAAAGAAAAACTCCATTCGTGACATTTCAAGAAATGTTTGTTTTACAATTTGTTTTTTCCTGCATGTCTATCTAGACGTACTCTCTTCTCCCTTTTATACGTTGATCGATTACAGTTTTATAAAAAAAGTACCCCCCTCCCCCCCCAACAAAAAAGAACTTAAGAAGGGGGGGAGTCACGAAAAAATCAGTGGTGATTTCAGCACCCGAAAAATAAATTTCCATAAGAGCTATATTGAAAGGGGCAGCAAAATGTCTTTCCGCGGTTACACATCGATTGGTACAGGAGGGGAGAGGGTTAAGATTTATGCGATCCCGTGCAAAAACTGAAAAACGAGGGTTCTTAGGCCGGGATGATGCTTGCTTATTTCATCCGAAGTGCTTCTCCATGAAATATTCCACCAATTGAAAGCGCCTGACGGTTTCCATAATGAGGGAGATGAAGTTGAGCAATTTAATAAGAAAAAGAACTTGGTGAAATAACTTTATTTCCAATGAATGTTTATTAATCAAATGTAGAACTCTTACACCAGATAACTCAGAAACGTTTTAAACGGCATGTTTGATGTCATCATGAATTAGGTTGTTATTTATAAGAGTTTTCTTCTACGTGAGAAACTAGTTTAACCCGCGGTCACTCGCGCCTGTTTTTCTACCGTCGTTACTCGCGGGGTGTAGAGAACACCCCAAACTCTTAACACGTATATTTAAATATGAAAATTTTTTTAAGCCAATTATGATATATATTTATGAAGTATAAGATGTTTTTTGTATTATACAAACAAAATTTTTAAAATTTTATTGCATTCAAATGAGATTAGCATTAATTTAAACTAAACCTACAAAATTTTCATTTTGAAGTACACAAATTTTATATTTTTCATAAACCACAAATACAACTTTATATACCAGTAATAAATATACTTTATAATTAATGATAAGGATAGTAAAAGTAGAAAATAATATTTTAATCAAATTTCAAACATTCCCGAGCAGACTGTATTCATATGCTTTAAGCACATATTTTTCTTACATTGAAGACAAAAAAAATAATTTTTTCATCTTTACCCGTGGAAAAACAGTGCAATGAATGCCCCTTTTTTTGGTGGATTAATGCTCTTTTTAATATATTCTGTGTCAGTAAAGCTTCTTTTGAGTGTTTTGTTAAGGTTTGGGAGATCCGATCTCATATCCCACTGTAGCTAAACAAGATCCATTCTAATCTCCTCTAATAATATTGAATGTCTCATTTGTTTTCAGGAAGAACCGAATGATAGACAAAGGAAGCATTAATTCCTGCAATATTAAGTAGATAATAAAATATTCGCAATGGCCAAAGGTTACATATTCGCGATACATCATATATATACTTCACATTCCATCAGTGGTATTATAAATATTTACAATTTCAAGTTTCATCCCTCCACACAACTTTGGTTACGAAATTACGCAGTCATCGAATTCATTTAATTCATCTTGACAATCTATTGATAGTATCTAATAGACTACGAATTCGCTATTTCTCCCTTTCCCATGGAGTTTTTGTCATAATTTCTGGAAAATCTTTTGAAAATTTTTTTTAAAAAATTATATTTTACAATTATTTTATAGAATTATATTATTTTTATACCACATTTATTGAAATTTTAAATAAAATATCCATGCATATTAATATATTTGATAAAAAAAAATGTAAACGGAAAGAGTAAAACATATTCTTCCGTAGATGCTTCGAGTACGAAAACATAACTCAATCACTCGCGGGGTGTTCTCAGCACCCCAAATAAACTTTTGAAGGTCGTTACATTCCAAACATCCTAGCGAGATTGATTACATCAGGCCTGAAGGTTCAATGACCTAAAATGGGCAGCTACAGAAAAAATCGTGGCTCTGCGCATTCTTTTTAGAATTGTAGGAGGCTTTTCTTGTTGCTGGGGTGTACAGAACACCCCACGCGAGTGATTGCGGGTAAATACAGATTCTACTTCACGACTGCTACATTATATATAAAGGGTTAAACACTATATTTAAAGTCTAGCACTTTTTATAAATTATAATAAGAACCAAATTCAGAACCAATACAAAAATATTCCAAATTAAATTTTTAAGCCTAATTTAATTTATGTAAAGAACATGTATAATTTTTTTTTTTTTTTTTATTTTACAACTGAATGATATTTTTCTTACACAAAAATCTTATGTGGCTGTGGTTTCCTTTACTTTATAATGTCACGCTAAATTTTAGAATTTATCATAACGTTTATCATAAATTTTATCACCTTCTTTGTGTATTAAAAGTCTAAGGAAATGTTACATTAATTGACTGTTTTTTATTATTATTATTATTATTATTAACATTGCATGCATATTTAAAAAAGTATTTAAGTTCATTTAGGGTATTTTCCCAATTGAAAAATATTACTCATGTTTAAATTTTACTTTTTTTTCAATGTAAGAAAAACAACATATTATGTTTTAACAATTCCCATTAACATAAAGTTTAAGCATTGGCTAAAAGATTGCATTGTAGATTTCAAACTACCGACATGGGGACGCCAAAAAGAACCTGGTAAAGGAAAAACAACACATTAGCTTTTCCCAAATTCCATTAAAGCAGGAAAGGGTCTTTAAAATTAAAACGTGAAATAATTTTCTAGGGCCCGGGGTTGTGGGTTTTTTAAAACTAACCCCCTTTGGAAGGGCCCGCCCACAAGCGTTAAAAACAAAGTATTTTTGGGACCTTTCCCCCAAAATTTAAATTCATGGGGTTTTTGGGTTGGGGTTAACAAAAACCCCCAAACGCCCTTTTTTCAAGCTTTCCCCAAAGGGGCCTTTTTCCAAAAAAATTTTAAACTAAGACATTATTAAACGGGGGGAAAAAAAGGGGTTTTTTACTTAAAGAAAAAGCTTAAAATTCGAAAAAAGTGAAATTTTTAGAAAAATGTTAAAAAAGATCCATTTCAATTTTAATGAGTTTAAAGTTGTAATAGAAAAATATATATAAACACCGGAATAACATCTAAATTCTGCAATGAGTGTAAAGAAACATATTCCATTGTTTGAATCAAAATGAAGTATCTCTCATAAAAAGAAAAATGTCTGAAATAGCTTAAATCAGTAAATACTTATATACAGAACTTTAAGGTTTTAGTAGGTCGTTATTCCATTTTTGGAAACTTAGGTCAAAGAGTATGTAAAACTTTTTATATTGTGAAGAATCTTTTGAAAAATACTTCTTAAAAGACATGGAAAAACAATTTTATAAAAAATAATTTTTTTTAAAGTTTTTTTCTATAAATATTTAATGAACAAAATATATATATGTTTAGAAAAATAATTTTAAAGCTGTTTCACTATTTTATTTATATACTGTCAGATGTTTAGATGATTTCAAAACAATGCGGGAGGTTTAAGCTTAACATTTTTTCAATCACTTCTACACAATACGCGAGTTCAGTCGCAAATAAAATGAAACTTATAAATAAAGAAATTAAAGGGCAAATTATTGTAAATATTTTAAAAATAAGCAATTTTTTTTCCAGCGTTTATAGTCATCCATTAATAATATAATAAAAACAAAATGAACATGAGATGAATATCAAATACCTGGAAATATAATTCATAACTAAAACAAAATACTACCCTTCTGATTAACTTTCTGAGTTCCCAAATTTCAAAATTTAGAAATCTTCCATGATTTACGAAAAGACATCAACAAGGGAAGTAAAAATGTCACGATACACCCGTTAAAAAGTTTCTTTTCCTACTTTCATGGGAAAAGAAAACATTACACACAATTTTCAAAGGGTAAATTATTAGGTTTTTTTTTTAAAAAAAGGAAAAATAAATGTTTGAGGATACTAAAATAAGACAAAATTTATGAAAAGAAAAACTATAAGCAGTTATCGGTCATCGATAACAAAAATTATTCAACTCTGAGTATTTTTTTAGTGATTGAGTATTTTTTTCTTAGAACACTCTTTCGGTAATTTATTTTTTTTTTTAAATACATTCTTGTTCCTCAAAATATTTTTTTTTCATTTAAAATGGTTGTGCGATTCGTATTTTGATTGAAAACTTCAAAATCTGAAAATTATGCTTCTCATATTAGTATAAAAAATAAAACATGGTATTTTGTGTATTTTACGATTATGTATTATGTATTTAAAAATTCACAGCAAAAATGTACTGAATGTTTTTTCTTTCTTCAGAAAAAAAAAATTGCACAGCAAAGATTAATTTTTTTCTCTCCGCGGCGTTCATCAGTAATGCAAAGTAAAAAAAAAATGTCACTGTTTATTTGAAGTTTAAATGTTTTATTAATCATTTTATAAAAAATATAATTCAAATTGACAAAGATCCATTTTAATATAGATGCAAAAAAAGACATCAGAAAAATATCATAATCCGCAAAATTATGCATAATGATTTGAACAGTCTAGTTGCCGTTTCGCAACCAATTACCTTATTGCACCGAAGACAACTTATAGCTCTTGTGTAATTGAAAAGTGCAACTGTTAAGTTTCCCTTTTTTAATCTTATTACTGTTAATTTTGAATTGCAGGAGAATGCTCCCCACTCCACCTAAAGAGGGACTTTCTGAACAATATTCAGAAAAGAATGTTTTTCCATCCAGTACTAGGATTGATACGCGTCATCTGCTTACCTGGCATCATTTGGAACGTTATCCGTTGACGTGATTTGCAATTCCTAGGTGAATAGCGAATTGATTTCGTGTAAACACCTTAGCTGTTTATATCAATATTTGCGATTTTTCAGTATTTTAGACTTTCCATAGAGGTATATTTAACCAGAAGTGTTAGACTGTGCCTCTTATAAAGTTCTAATTCCGAATGTCGAAACAAATGCTGACGACTTTGGTTGATACTTATGGTGATTTAATTTGAAAAGAAAAACCCTTAATCTGCTTAAGGCTGTCTTCAGTAAAAGTACGAGAGCTTGAACTAAACGCGAAGCACATTTTCAGACAGAAAAATGCCTCAATTTCCATGGAAATTTTCAATATCATAGCTCATACCCCTGTTAGCAATATAGTGTTTTTAAAAATTTCAAAATAGTCAATGAATACTCTATTTCTCTTTTGAATACGTGCAGGGATAGTTCATTTAACATTACGATATAGAAAAAAAAAAAAAAAAAACGCGAAACACATTTTATACTAGAAAAAATGGATCAACTCTGTTAAAATGAGATGTATAATACAAAATGCTACTCTCTAAAGGATAGTGAAGCCAGAATATCATATTAATTTTTCAATTCTTTTATATCTGAAAAAATGATCCAAATTCGGGTCCTATTCTTTAGCATTAACCGAAAACAGCCTTAAGCCCTCCAAAGCTTTATGCTGCACCTTAGGCAACTAAGCCTAGAAGTGGTGGCATAACGTACACCCCCGCAACCGCATTGATAAGGGGCAAGATTCTAGGGGGTCTAACACCTGATTGACGCCAAGTAAGTGCCAATTGTAAGATTCGACTTGGGCCCCAAACCTGACTTTGCAGCAGGGGGAAGGGGTCCTAATGTTTTCCGTTTCACCACTGCCTAGAAGAATTGGTGGTTTATTGTTGCTCAAAATTACGCAGTATGTCGTCAGTAGTTGTGCGTATCATGTGCTTAAGGAATAAAAGTGGTTATTCTACAATAAAGTAAATTCAAAAGACTCAAAAGCAGAACAACTTTTCAGTGAACTGTATATTCTACTCACACACACAATATAATGCGGTTATACTGAAAACGTGCGTGGTTAACAAAAAGCGTGTGTATTGCTCTTTCTTTGTCAAACCACTCTCATTCCTCAGTCCCCTTTTGGTTAGTGACTTCGCACCTGTGGGTGAAGGGACTGTCCATTGGAACCCCAATCTGAAATGCGGAAATCTTTCGAAGAAAAAATACATGCCCCCTTTTTTTATGACTTAACACCATGCAAAGGTTATTCCCCCCCAAAAAAGAAGGGAACAGTCATTATCAATTCTATTCAGTTTTCTGGTAGTTTTTATATAGAATGATTTAACTTTTTATTCATCAAAATATCACAATTGTCCAAATCTACACTAAAATCATGCAAGATAGCTGTAATTCAAACTAAATCAAATAATACTAAGAAAATTAAACATTTAGATGGAATCTTATACACGATGGAAATGCTAAATATATAACTGATAACAATATTTAAAAAAACACTCAGAAATCTGGTTCTTTATAGAGGGGAAAATCTACTTCAAAGAGATAAGTTCTGGATGAAAAAAAGTGTGTTGTAACAACCACCTTCTGGTTAAAGGATTGCTTTATGCATATCTTTTCACCATGCAACTCTTTCATCCAACATGCTTTTTTCCCCACAAATGGTCTAAGAATTTTTCTGAATCAAATTTCGATACATTTCCACCCCATGAATGACAAAATGGATTCAGTCGGTATCTTCCACAAGGCCAACGCGATCTTTAGAAGAAAGGAAAGAAAAGGAATATCTGGATTTAATTTTTCTGCACCAGTGGTTCTTTATTCATCTCTGGATGTTTTTCTTGGGGCGCTTCGTCCTTTCCCCTCTGCTTACTATTCCTCCCCACTCTTCTGCTGTTCTTTTGTTTTCCGAGGCATCTGCGATTCAGAGAGATTTGTTTTTCTCCACTCACACACATAACCAAGCACAAAAGAAAAAAAATTCCCAAAAAGTCCCAAATAAACGAAAACGGGAGAAGAATTCTAACTTGCTTACGATTTCTTTTGCTTCTTTTTTTTCCATAGATATATATAGACACATTTTCTCAAACTTTCCTCTGCTAAAGTGCTCGACTTACCCTTTCCCAATTCCATAAGCTACTCATTTTTTATTCTCCTGTAGCAACATCTTTTAATACAGTATATTTTTGTCACTGTTTTACTTTTCCTTCGATAGCAAAATTAGTTTTACGTGTGGCAACAATGATTCCCTCCCTCCCCTCTTCTGCACTTTTTTCCAGTTTGACTGTTGTTCCTTTTGTTCTGGAGCTTTTTGTGTTTTAGTTCGTTTTCATATTTTATTAGTTTTTCTTCAAAGGCAATGATAAAGTAATGTCAAGGGAGGCATTTTGGTCAACGTTTAAATCTCTCGGAATTTCTTCTGTCTCTGAATGTTTGTTTTCTTTTCCGTCTTTCTTGTTCCCCAGTACACACTCTCGCTTATCGAAAAGAAAATCAGTTTACAGTTTTTTTCCAATATTAGATTACTGTTCTGTATTTGTTTTGCATTAGTTATTACCTTTCTAAATCACTTCCAGGCCTCATGAATAATGGAAATAGTTGGGACACAAACATACGAGAAAAAAAAAAATAACTTCAACTCGAATCCAAGGAACACAGTATATTTTCACATACCATTTTCACTTCTCGTATAAAAAATACGAAATTATAATTCATTTTATTGTAAACATCTGAATTTAGCAAATTTATAAATTATAAGAACCATCGCGTATACAGAACAAACCAATACTCAGAACTTAGCTAACATTACTAGAGTTATATAAACATTTTTTTTAAATATATTTCTTCAAAAACATTACTTTCAATGAATATCAGAAATACGTAACAAAGGCCACTTTTACATAAGCATTAATTTACGCACCTTTTAGTTAAGTTTCTATGAATTCAAGGGAAATGCATGTGCCTTTTTAATTCGGAAGTGTGAGAATAAAATGTATTATAATTGGTTTTTTGAGCAAAAAATTTATATGCAGTAGCTAAGGGACTATGACCAATAATTTTGATAGGCAAAACTCAGATAGTGTTGCGAGTTCGAGAGTATCATGTACATTTAAAAAAATCAGAATAATAGGATGTACTGCACAACAACTAAGATCTTTTAAAACATCTAGAAATGTGGAGTGTAAAATTAAATACAATTTGATTTTTACATGTCCTCATGGTCATTTGAACATAAATTCAAAATTACGAGATCTGTCGCCATTAAACTTCGTGCTGTTTCTGTAAAAGGGTTCTTACAACCTTTTACAGATAACCCCCCTGTGAATTTAATATCTAATCTCGCAATTCTTTTAGATTAGGAGATTTTTGATGAAATTTTTTTTAAAATCTCAATATAAATGACGTTTTTATTAGAATTTAATTCTTTTTTAATACTCTTGTCACATCCCAGGAAAACCTTTATCCACTCTTGCAAATTAAGCGTCCAAAGTGAATAATCCCTTCTTTATTACAAATATAATTTGAAGTAAATACAAAAAAAAAAATACATGTATATTTCAAATTTCTATAAATATTTAATAACATTAATGTGCATATTTTGAATTGAATTATATTCATTTTTCCAATACCATATAAGAGTTCTGTAAAAAGATATTGTTTAAATTGATGAGAAAATACTAGTATACGAATATGCTGTCATATTTAAATAAGTAATGAATCAATCACATGATATCGAAATTTCTTTTCATTAAATAACGCAGTATCATGCCTGAAAAAATATGCTTTTTTTTCTGTGGATAAAATATAGTAGGGTTTAAAGAGGCGGTCATCATTTAATAAACACAAAATTCTTTCTTACAATTTTTCTATCATCAAGACAAAAATTATAATTATGAATGAATTATTCATTAAAGGAATGGGCTGATGGAATATATATTAATAATCTGATTTACGTTCTATATTATTACAATTATTTGCAGAAACCGCCAAATTGGGAGGCCTCTTGTAAAATTCTTCATTAACGTAATAGAAGCATTAGGAAAACGAAACGGTTCAACATTGTCTCCTAAATAAAAAATACATTACGAACAATAGTCTAAAACTAAAATATTTTGAGAACCAAATCAAATCAAAAATATCATGACGGTTTACTTTTATTATATATGAAGATGTAAGTATTAAATGTAAAAAATTTTTAGCTTTTAATAAAACTTAACTATACTAAGAAAAACTTTTCCACGTACAAGTACATATATCAGAAACTAATATTTATATTTGGATTGACTACGCTTTTATTTTAGGAACAATATAAAATAATTAACTAGTGATGAGTCTATAAAAACTCAAAATCGACTGATATTCATATTATTCGTCAAATCAGGGGTACTTTAAAAGGAACTTTCTAATATTGTGACAATAACTTCAGGAATTCGTTGTTCATTATGTGATCAAATAAGAGAAAAGAGCTCTGCTTTACTCCACTCTATTAAAATGGAAATAAAGATTAACCTAGACCAAAGCATATTATTCGATACGGTATTTCCTATGCTGTCCGCATATTATGCTTGATGCTATTGAACAAAAACCTCAGCTATATATTTATTTTGCAACTACTTTATAATGTAAAATATGTTAAAGAAAATAATAGATGCAGAATTCAAATATTCTTTTCCGCATTCGAAAGTATTAAACATTATACTATTATCCTGGGAACTTCAAACGTGTTCCAGTTATTATTTTTCGGAGCAAAACGACACAATCCCTCCTCCCAACAAAAGGTTTAACGACTGTCTTTGAAATAATCTTTTGTTCCTCCCCATAACTGCTTTATTCTATGACGAAAAGATGCCCCCCATCCCGTTTCGATGAAAAGAAGCCCGTTGGACCTCAACCCGGCACTATGATTTTTAGAGCGCTTATGCACCCCTCTCTTTACCCCCTCTTTCCATCTTTTCTTCAAGAGTGGATTCTAATCTTCGCACAGAAGAATTCTATTTCCGAAAAAGCAGCAGAAAACAAAAGAAGGTCATTTTCTATAAACGTTACCTCGGAGTGAAGTGAATAGAGGAATAAAAAAAGGAAAAAGTAATAAAAAAATAAAATAAAAAAATCGGGAAATTTTCGTAGAAGAGCTGACTCTGCTCACTTTGCTTTGCTGTTCTTTTATATGCGAGACACAGTACCTGCTATCCTTAGCAGAATTAGTTTCCGCTTCAAAATTCTGCCTTTTGTTTCAAGACTTCAACTTATCTACTCTTCGTTTTTCTTTCCTTATCTATAGAAGGTTTTATGTTTTCCTGCTAGCATTATCTTACCTGTTTTATAAGGGAATCAACCCTTTGCGTTTTGTGTGTGTGGTGAATTTTTTTTTTCAAAGTAAGATTCAAAGATTTCTTTCTATTTAAAATGTTCTTCGTTTTGTTAATAATCATTATCCAGGTAAAACTAAAGTCATTCCAAATACGTATGCTGGGAATTAGAACAATGAGTTAAAAAAAATGAATAAAACTTGTCTGATGTTTCAAGATTTTTACCTCAGAATAGTAAAAACGAGGGGTCACATTTTTCATTTCTTTGTTTTAAATTCTAATGATAAAAGATTCCAAAGGAAAAATTGTTTCCAAGGTGCATTTATCATCAAGATATGTAATTAAAAATAGTAAAAGGTAAAATATTTATATGCAAGCGAATCTCTGAAACTTATTTTATAAATTGTTAAAAATCTTCTTTACCTATTAATTGCTCAAACATAACAAGTTTATTTCGAATAGTATCACAGGTAATGAAACATACAATTTGTAGCATACACACACAGCAATAATTCTACATATTCATATAAAATATTGTTAAAAATCCCTTTTCATTTACAGATGTTTATATTACCTGTCTTTTAAGGATTTAAAAAAACTATTTTGAAAAGAAAAGATGTTTGAAACTCATTTATTATCGTTATCGAAAATTCGGGAAACATACGAAGTTCTTCATTTTTTAATACATTGAGGTATTACGAACATAATATTAAAATAACGCACTTATTTTTTTGACTTACTATTTACCTATAATTGACTTCATCAGTTTAAAAGTAAATTTATTGAATTATTTTTTTTTTCTTTATGACAATCCCCATGTCATGTCTTCGTTGTATTGAATAAAAGAAGGCTGTATGATTATGAACAAATCTTACTTCCATCGTTCTTACGTTCCACAACACAAGAGTCACTTAAATAAACAACAACACACACAATTATAGGTTACAAGAAAATAGCTTGGGTGACTGTGTGCTGAGGAAATGGGTATTCCTGACTCCACGTGTACACGACTTTCTCCGGGGGCGATCCAGGGAAGAACGAGTTCCCGCTTCTCAAAAGAACAAGTGGTGCCCCCTGGCTCTTGCTAGTAGTCAAGGGAGGTAGAGTTTAAATGTAGTTGTTACAACTTCGAAGTTCGAGTAGCAATACAGCAAATATCTCTTTTTGTCGTTAAGTTTTATGTTAAAGAATATCGCGAAACAATATCTCATAAACAAATATTTGAAAACCTTTTTCATTATATTATACAACCTTCTTTGAAATTTATGCTATATATATATCATGATCTATAAGCTTTTACTTAAAAAGTAATGCATATACAGAGTATGCATTAATACTAAAAATACTTTCAAACTGATATTTCACACAAAAATTATATTTTGTCTATATTTTTTCAACAAAAAATGTAGCGCATTTAAAAACTAACTTAATAAAGTAAAGTTGCGGTACAGAAATTCAAAAGTATTTGTTCATTTAAGGAATGTATGAATATGTATTATAAAAAGAATGGGGAATAATAAATAAAACTCATAGTTTTTTTGTACATAACTTATTCACTGAATATAAATTCTAAAAAAATGAAAGAAAAAAAAATGTGATTTAATAATTCGACACATTCTTTTTACTTTATAATAACTTATTAAATTTAACTTTTCATACATTTCAATTACAAACTATATAAAAACGATAATGCTTTAAATGGTGTTTTTATGTTGTATTGATTACAACATTCAGAAGACGAGACAGACAATTTTTACGTTGTCTCAAACAATACATTAAAAAACCCATTTCTGAAATTGACATTTTGTTTATACATCGCTACATGTTATCCAACACTTAAACAGGTGTTTAATTCTATTATCTTTTCCCGGCTATATTCTTCGTGAACGAGTTTACAGTTAATTTTAATGTGGAACATATTTTTGCTGATATCAAAATGTGTATTGTTACATGAATATTTTTTTTTGGGGGATATCAATAAGGAATTTAAACTAGAGCAAAATTAATTTTTATTAAATGATTAATTAACATTTCAATCAATATGTATATAGCAATCCAAAAATTCCACGAAAATCAAATTGAAATAAGGGAGATTTTATGAAAAAATGTGTACTTCCCCTTAATCTTCAAAGCATTGTTGAAGCATTAGGTGTCATGCGCTACTTTGCTTGTTTTGCGGGCATATAAGGAACATAAAGAGGGTAACAGAAGACTGTTTGGACATTGTTATAGAATAACTTTAAAAAAGTAATCTACATAACTTTAAATTTGTAACTAAAGTTAGTGCTTTAGTTTGCTAATTTCGATGCACTTATTATTTTAACAGAACTTTTTGTTCTTATTTACTAATTTTACTCAATAAACCCCATATACTTCCTTAAAAAAGCCCCACTAAACCTACAGAATGTGCAATGATCTTTTGCAAGAATAACGAATATATGGAACGTTATGTATTGAGATGAAGTTGTTAACCAATAATAATATTTTAATACAACTGAGATAATTGCTTACGTCATTAAATAAATACTAAATGACAAAATACCTCAGCTTCAATTTAACCTAAATATCTTACTCGGATTCATTTCTACAGCAATTCATCAAGCTACTCCCACAAACTAAACTACACCACCCTGCCTAATCTCCAGGAAATTACAGAAAATCACACATTGTCATTCAAATCACCCGATGCCATCAAGTTCCAACTAGTTAAACTCGCATTTTTCCCCCACACTCCATGACCATCAACACTTCTGTGCGATAACAACCGTAACCAATAAAGGTGTAGGAAAATCGCCGAGAATTATTCAGTTTAGGAGTATTAATAGAACACAAGAGATTAAGCGAACAATTGATGGACGGGACGCTAATGGGCAGAAAGGCAAAATCAATTACCGTCTTCAGTTTCAGCTCGCGTACGCACTGGGAGGTAAGGTGTGTAGCTGGGGCTGGATTAATTTGATGGGGGCGATATAATGAAACGCCCAGGACGAAGCAGGTGGGAGGTGGAGATGACCAGGTAATGTTCGTTTGTGTTGTTTGTCTATTGGAAAAGTGCTACAGGTGTTCCACGATGCGATGGAAGTTTTCGGTAGTTTTGGTACTCGGTATTAATTAGTTGTAGAATTGGTAATGGGTATGTGAGAATCATGGTTGTCAGATGGTAATGGATTTAGGAGTTAGTATCCCGGTGCTAAATGTGCTGAGTTGAGTAATGCTTTTTATTGGTTAAATTTAATGAACCCTCTAAGTACCGGGGATGGCAGAAAAGTATTTTATCATTAGTATATGCAAATGCAATTATTGGAACTTCTTTTGAACGGGGTTTAGTTTTCAAAAACTTTCGTAAGCATTTACTTAAAAAGACAATGTTATTGATAGGGAATAATGATACGTTAAATATGATACTCTTCTGTTATTGTAATGAAGTTCATTATGGGTGAAAGAAAGCTTAAATGGAAAAATACAAACACTAAAGCATGTTCAATTCTTATTATATATATTAAATACTCATTTTATTTACTACTAGGGCTGGGGTACCCCCTATCCCCCTAACGGCGGACCAAACCCCATTGTGCAAAATATACAATGCGGTTCATACTCACGGCTCAAACTGTAAAACTATAATTCAGAAGTATTATGTAGTTTTTTTTTGCAAAATTACCTCTAGGTACTCCTCTTCAGTTAAATTCATTGTTGAAGCTGCATCGTCATACACTTCATTGATAAAGTCCTCAGATTTTGATAAGCCTGCAGCATCCTAGAAAGTTCAGCATTTGATTTCGTTGATTGTTAAAAAGTATTCGTAAGGGACAACGCCTTTCTTATCACTCACCGATTCCAGTTTAGGCAGTCATTGTGATATGCTTCAACGAGATCTTACAATAATGTTCTATTGTAACTGTATAGGCAACATTACATGAAATGAAGCGCATGAGTGTTCAGCACGTACGACATATACGAAATTGGGATTACCAAAGCGAGTTACCTCGAACGTTGGCATTGTTGCGATATCATGCAATAAATTTACTACAGCATCACGAAACACTTTTTTAAAACTGAGAGATACACATTTTTATTAACATTTTATATATTTTACGTTCAATAGACAGACTTTTACCCCCAATCTTAAGTACCAGGGAGAGGTTTTGCGGATCACTGATCTACCACCTACCTCGGATATATTCTTGATTTCCGAACAAGTAGAATCATGAGTGGAGAAAAAACATATAGAGCATCTGAAGATAGTGGAAGAGAGGCTCTTTATGTTAAAACGTTTGGCTAGCTTGCGTTGGGGATGCAACAGAAGGACTTTACAGACTACATATAAAATGTTTATACAATCAGTTAAAGGCAATTGAAATGAAGACCTCATTACTGCACCCAAACACACCATTCAATGCCTTGAGGTACTTCAGAATCAAACCCTCCATATCATAACTAGTGCTGTTAAATCTACTCCCGTCCTTGCTTTATGCAGACCTTGGACAACACCGAATTATTTTATAAAAACACCCAGAGAAAGACAGTAGTAGTATTTCAAAAACTCAAAAAGTTTGCCTAATAACCCTTTCTGGAGAAATTTGGACCCGAACAAAGCTATAAACTTAAATACTCAGGATGGTTTCATACAATCAGCCATGAAACATGGAGATGGAGTCGGTATCTTTTGCGAATTGTTCAGCTTTTACCTACTATTAGGTATTTTTACTACTGCCTTCAATAGCGAGATTGAAGCTATTGCAGTAGCGGTCAAGCAACTAAGAAACTCTGAGTTCAACAGGGCCGTAATCTTTTCCGAGTCTAAATCAGCATTACAAGCTTTACCTGAAAATTACCTCTGTAAGTCTCAAAGAATTTTAAAATGCTGATTTTAAAAGACTTTTCTCATAAAATTTATTTTTAGTGGATACCAGTTCATTGTGACATCGCTGGGAATGGCCATGTGACTTTCTTGCTAAAAAAAGGAACCCTTGTGATCCAAAAACCCACGAGGGGATTTCGAACTTCAATTCCGCAAAACTTTTTTATAATTTTAATATAACCTTTAAGTATAATTTTAAAATGAAAGCTGCGGCGATGTCGAAGGACAAGAACTGGGCAATCTTCTACAAGAACCTTCAATGTGTCGATCATTTTAGACTTTTGACAGAACATGCCCCTGTTTGAGATCTCATCTCTACAGAATTGTTATCGCCGACTCACTGGACTGTACTCTCTGCGATTCTGTTTAATTGTATTATCGAAAAATATTGGAGAGCTCGTGCACTAATGTCATAGGTGCTATTTGTAGTGTCTGGCATTTGTAAAATAAAAAAAAACATCATTACATTCCAATAAAATTGAACTATGTTGCACTTGAAACATATAAGACAATGCACATAAATTCAAGAGAGTGTACTGTTAAATATTGCCTCAATTATAACATTGCATTTTTCAAATTATTAACTGGCACCTATTTTCTATAAATTTTCTTTAAAAAAAGGAAATTGACAAGCTTTTTCATATAACTAACTTTTAAGGCCACAAATATGTATAACTTCTGAATTCACTCTTTCTTCCATATTTTTTTCCAAATTACTATCTCTAACTATTGTTTGAAAAAGTTTTCAGAACACATTTGTTAAGAAACATTTGTTTAATCATAACTATAATTCACTTTCTTGGCACTGATTACCTTGAGTCGCAAGTAATTAGAAATCGCTTAACTGCCGTCGGTCTGACTGCGTTTCCCTTCATGTCGAACAAATGTGAACCAGGTCCTTTGAAAAGTCCTTAGAAAGACATCACCCCTAAATACTTAGTTTAGCATTAATTTTTCGTTAAAGGTGACCCTCAAAATGTTGTCAACTCTCCACAGAAAAATTATAATATAATTATAATCTAATACAACCTAATGTTCCACACACACATTTCCCTTATTTCTATAAAATACATAATAGATTTGCACATTTCATTAGAAAGCCAAAATAAATTAAGGTATCCGAATACGTTCGGAACCGTGATTTTGTAAAAGTGCATAAATAGATAATTTTCATGATATTTAGTGTCAATTAGATTAGAATACATGTATACACATTTTTTTGGACATTTTGAAAAAAAATTATTATATTAAATATTTTGGCAAAAAATTAACTTATAGAGTAATTTTTTTAAATGTTCTCCTTTAGAAAATGCTTCTATTGTATTAATATTGTCCTGTTATATAGCTCAGACCTCTGTACAGAGGCTCAACTAGAATTTTGAAATGCATAACTCGGAAGTCGGTTTATCCATGTTTTACGAAAACAGAAGGGAGAAATTTTAAGAAAATACGCCGATAATTATTTCAAATGTTTGTAACCCTGAAAATAATGTGAATTTTTCAAAAATCATAGTTGAGTCTCTGTACAGAGGACTGAGCTATATACAGGCAAAATATTAATACAATAGAAGCATTTTTTTACAAAAGGAGAACATTTAGAAAAAAGGTTATTCTAAGTTAATTTTTTGCCAAAATATTGTATTTAAATAATATTTTTTTTTGTCATAATGTCCTTAAAACAATTTTATACATGTATTATAACCTAAGTGACACAAAATATCATGAAAATTATACTTTTATGCGTTTTTGTAAAATCATGGTTCCGAACGTAGTCGGATACCTTAAAATTATTACATTTACTTTTTTCCCGTACAATTATATTGGAATAGCTTATCACTTTTTTTCTTAATGACAAAATTTCATTGCTGCAATATAAACACTGATAATACTTAATCACGAGTTTTATCTGTCCTGCATTACAAATTTCCACTTCAAGACTTCACACAATTGCAGTTATATATTATACTATATCATTACATTAATTGATCTTTGATTAAAACATGCATGAACTAAATGATTCTTCTCCCACCCTAGATTCCATATATTACTTCTTCATACACTGCAGTATCTAGGGATTGCAATATCGAACCAAAGGTTCAACAGCGGTATTCGGTATTTTTTAGATCTTAATTCCGGCATGCCGGTTTTAATACCGGTAGTAGCAATTTTAGAAAAAGAAAGAAAACACAGGTGTTTCTCTGCTTTATCTGCCATTTTATTAGAGAGGGTAAATATCACCTAAAAAATTATAACAGTGGATGGAGTCCGCTTGTATTTCCTCCCCATTCACTTTAATAACTCTTGAACATTTTTTACATTGCGTAACCAGATTCATTTCATCATATAAATAATGAATTCAAACCGAAGTATTATCAACTGATTTTTTTATGTTCTTTAAAGTTTTTCTTATTCATTATTAAGGGTTATTATTTAGAAGTGTATACATGAATCTAAAAAAATATTTTGAACCCTAAAGCAGGATATGCAAATACAATGCGAATAAAAAATTCACCCATTAAAAAAATATCGAAATATTACGCACTTTCTTCACAACTACGACCTTGTTCTCACAGATACGAATATCAGACTACGAATCCTGCGCGTGTCAGATCGCCTTTTGAGCTTAACAGGATATTTTAGCCACCCTTTCTGGATGATTCCATATTTTAAGTCTATTGATTGCACGATGAAAGGTTTATATTCACAGTTCCATCCTTACTGTTAGGAGGCATAAAACAAAACATACTATCTTGCTACGTTGGCTATCCCTGAACATATAATGAAGACAATTTTAAAAATTTCTTGTAAATACCAAAAAAAACGATATTTAAACTTATGAATGCCGGTATTACAAAATTGTACAAATGGCTCAAAATACCGGTATTCGGCATCCTAGTATACCAATATTGCAATCCCTAGCCATATCCCTTATGCTTATAAAGTTGAAAATATTTTAAATTTCGCGGACTGATTTCACAATCGATAGCTCTTCACTTTCACGTGATTGTCAAAAATATAGGATTTGATTAAGATTTAAGACGGATATATTTCACGTGGACTTGAATTTGAATTTAATCAAAAGTGACGATACCACGTCAATCAAGTATACGAAATATTCCTCTGAAATTAAACCTGGATCTTTTCCAAAACTCAATTTCAATCGAACGTTTAAGTAAATAACAATCCATTAAATTTGAAAGCCAGCCACTTTGAATACAAATCTAACCTGCAACGCCAGTAATGCATTTAAAATTGAAGTAAATATTCTCCAGGGTTTCCAAATTGTGAGCAATTTCTGCAACCAGAGATTTAAATCTGTCAGGGAATCTAGGCACAATTGTTAAATTTGAAGCGGTGACTTTCACGCACTTTAGGAAATGCTTCAGTGCTAAGTGGTAGTTAAACTAACGGCTGTGGTCTCAACTCTGGGACAGGCAATTGCAGTCGCCAGTGTACACTGTCGCTGATTTAGTGCTTTCAGCGACGTTTATTGAACATTTCCGAATACCCACGCAGAAAGTATCGGAGTGGATAGTAAAAATGCCAAAAAGTAACCAGCTATTAATTTAAATGGGGCATCAGAATCACACAATAGTTGTTCTGGTTGATCAGTATTTAAGATTTACTCATTTGATATGATATGAAATACTACGTTATTTAAAAAAAATGAAATTACACAAATTAATAATTAATAAATAGAAAAATTTTCAATATTTATGTGTAATATTTAATGCTCTTTGTAAAATAGATATCTTGTTCTTCAAATAGATATTGCCATAAATATACCAAATTACCAATAATAATGCTAAGTTCCAATAGAGGAACGAAATAAAAGTTTCAATATAAAAGTCAATTTTTCAGTCTTTTTTTTTTAAATTTTAAGGACTTGTTTTATATAGCTCCATCGCCTTACTAACTTATGTTAATCCCTCATTATACCATAAAATATTGAATGCATTATTTTTTTTTCAGTAAATAGATAATCATTTAGCATTCTTAAATTTTAAGCATTTAACATTAAAAAAATAACAAAACTTAAGAGACCCCTTTTGCTTAATCATATTAAGTTCAACACTTTTTACTAGTATTATCTTATGAGTAGTACAGTAGTGCACACAAAATTTTTTCAGGGGGTGGGGGTGGGGTATCCAGGTTTTCGAACCTGAATACCCCTCCACCATTTTGGTATCATGCTCCAATACGCCGCCCAACACATTCTTTTGAGTGTGCCGATTGTCGGGATCAAAAACAATACAAAATTAATTATTGAATAAATAATTAGCATTAATCAATAAAATTAATTATTAACAACAAATACATAATAACATTTTACGTAACATATACATAGGATTATAGCCAATCGACAGCGAAATCAACGGCTGGAGGGAGGTCCAGACCTAGGATACCCCCTTGTGTGCGCCACTGCGTGAGTATTATAATTCAGAAAAAGAAGATAAATATATTAGTAAGAAAATAAATACGAAAAAGTAACAATATATTTGCATGTGATGTTATATGATAGTGCCTATGCAACATTGGGGCATTATACATGTTCATTGATCTGAGAGTGCTCTCCAGAAGTTGGTGGTAGAGGAAGAAAGGTAGTGGGAAGACTATGGCCAGGTCAAAAATTAGGTGGAACGAAGCCAAAATGTGCTGCCACCTACATGGTGTTCAAAGCTGTCGCTAACGACAGACGTAATCTAGTTCCTTTCATGATGAAATTCGTGGGCCTCAATCTAACACTGTTGATCGGGTGGCAATAAAAACTATACAACAGCAATGCATTAAAAAGAACATATATCCAAGTATTTCAACGATAATGAAATATTTTTTTTTTATAATTTTGAATATTGTATATTCAAGGATTTTAAAGTATTTCTTCAAAGCAGTACACATTATCAACCGAATAAACATCGAAGTATGAGGTCCTTAAGTGAACCTTAAGTTTTAAAAAAGCACTTAAATAACCAAGCTCGAATCAAGTAAGTAAGACCAGCTTGATTTAAATATATTTTTCATTTTACATTTGTGAGTAATAAATTACACATAAGATTTGATTGTTTAATAATGTTTCAACAATCTATAAATTTATATGTTAAGTGTCAGTATAAATCTTAGTCTCTAAAAAGCATCAATATAAATAAAGCTCTGGTCATCATTACCATCAGATTTTAAATAATACACAGAATTAAAGTACATATGTATTTGTGTGTGCATGCACATACAAAACGAGATAATGGGTTTTCAATGATAACATTTCTGTAATTTTCATGACTTACAATTATATGAAGACTAACTACTAATACAAGACAACGCGAAAAAGTTGCAATTTTTGAAACGGTTTTCTTCATCAGAGTTTATATTACATAAATTCATCGAATTAAACTGTATTATGATATTTTAAAATAAATTGATACTGTTCTATGTTATCCTAATAGCAGAATACAAACCAGAATTTGTAAAACAAATTAAATAGTTTAAAATTGCTTCTGTAAGCAAAATAATTCCACTTCTCGTTCTTATAATGATGTATAATTACAATCTATTTTAAGGCTATCATTTGTAACCTATCGAATAAATTGTTTTCGACAAATAATCAATCACACCTCAGGTTTAATTAATTCTTAATAGCAAAAATCCGTTTTCCCACCATAACTAATCAAAACTTCGGAAAATTTGTGTAACTATATTGGAAACACTTCACACGACCCCCGCTTCACAATAAACAGACACCGTCCTATGATATCGGTATTAAACGAACAATATTAATGACCTAACCAAACATCCCAGTATACTTACTTTTAGCAAATTAAAGATATTCTTCTTACACATGGTCTGGAATAGACTTAAGATTAAAGTTTCTTAAAAATGCGACTATCTTCGGCAAATATTAATCGACGAACCTAGGAAGAGCGGAAAATTATGAGTTAATGCGGGAAAGGCTGAAATTAAAATCACCTGATTAATAGGTTCGTGCTCTCAAAACAGTTTTCTTACTTTTGGAACCGATTAATTTTAATGCTAATTACGCGCTTAACGTAAGCTCGCTAATTACTCACGTATAGTCTTTAAAAGATGTTTCTTACTTTGTATATATATTATTTTCCTTTCCCCGCTCTATTTACTTGCCACTTTCGAGTTAAAATTCACTTCGAGTTAAAAGTTTTATATTGATAGGTGGCAGCAGCACAAGGTGTTTGGGTTCTCAGGAAAAGCATCAATTTTGGCGATCCAGGTTAAGAGTTTGGTTGTGATCGATGAAGTTATGAATAAGTGTGCGCTCTTCTTGTTTTAGTTTTACTTTCGATGAAATGTGTGAAAGATATTTTACAGATCGTTCCAGATCCATTGATGAAGATCATAACTTTAGATAAAATTTCTTGCAGTATCATTTAGGGCCAATTGTGGTGATGAATGTTTGCTTCATTTTTATAATTTTGGCGTCGTGTATATTTTCTGTTTACATAAGCTCCCATATCTGATTATTGCAACTTAAATTAAACGTTAAAATACATAATTAGTTTTAGCTATTATATAATTTAAATAATTAAAGTAATTACTATTTTAACGAAAAACCCAATTTTTTTTAAAAAATAAATGCAGAATTCAAAAAAAGGGGATAAAATTATTTGGGCAACGTATTTTGGGGTCAAACCCACAAAAAAGTTACCCATTAAAAACCCGCCTCATTTTTAAATTGTTTTGACATTCCAGAACACTTAAAAACACACACACACCAAACATTTAAAATTAAATTTGGGAATCTTTTTTATTTGTTTAAAATGGTCGACAGTTTAAAAGTAATCCCAAAAATTTCAGAGATGATTTATATGAAGAGCAAAACACACACAAAAGAAAGTTTTATTCTGAAATTCTTTTATTATTATCTTTTATTTGAAACTAACATTCACGCACACAACACTATTCAAAATATTAAATTATCTTAATCACGAAGATGCCATCGCATATTTCCATTTCAATTAGAGTAGTTTTTTCCCTAACTTGTAGTATCTATGATTACTAATTCTTATTTATTTAAATGGTACTTACGTATTATCGCAGCAACCGCCAACTCTATTAATAACTCGCCACGTTAGCAACCCCGATTTCCTAGGTGTCATACGCGCTGAATTGGCAACCAGGTGCTTCTTTCATATAATGTAACCAATACGTTACGAAAATACGTAAGTATCATTTAAATTACATAAATCATTCAAAATTGAATATAATTGAAATAAAATTTTTAAAAAACATTGTCTCTTTTTAAACGCAGAATCAGAAATAATAACTTTAAAAAATACCGTCCTATTCAATGTTATTTTGTAAGAGTTTCAAATAAAATATTTCGATAGGATTCATTATTTTGCCTGTTAATGAATTAAAATAAAATTATGCTTTTAAGTAAAATTTTTTTAAAAATACGCATACATGATTGAAAATATATTGGACCCTGTAATTCATTAAAAGAACTTTTAAAACATTCGAAAACAATCTTTCTTAAACTTGTCATTAAAAAAAAGCTTGCAAAATGTCTCTAAAGAATTTAAAAATCGGAAATTAAAAAGTTTAAAATACAATGGTTTAAAACAAACGATTATTTTAATCCGTATAATATATAATCGTGTCTTCAATACATTATATTTCCTTTAGCTACATGATATAAAAAGAAATGTTTCAAACAAAGAACAAAGTGATAAATGTTCTACATTATTTAGATAACTTTCCAAAACTCTTAAAACTTACTATTCCAAAAAAATAAAAAAAAACTCCTTACAGCAAAATGAATGCATAAGCCCTAAGCTATTCGTAAAAACA
This sequence comes from Trichonephila inaurata madagascariensis, assembly GCA_019973955.1. Lineage (NCBI taxonomy): Eukaryota > Metazoa > Arthropoda > Arachnida > Araneae > Nephilidae > Trichonephila > Trichonephila inaurata. The sequence continues at coordinate 285,136 of BMAV01002096.1, read as the reverse complement.
AGTAAAAATAGAACACACTGTATTGAACACATCAATATCAAGACAAAACACCAAACTCAAATCTCAAAACCTTTTCTCTAACATCTCAGATCAATCTCAATCCACTTTTTTTTTCATTCCTCCCTCGAAACAATAACAAAATTGCCACTTGCAAAAATCACAAAGAACAACAACGCCCAGAAACCGCGCAGCAACAACACCAAGAAAGAACATGCACAAAAACAAATATGTTTCTCGGAAGACACATGGAAAAGAAATACCCCATCGGTCGTTATCGAAAAGAGTTCCAAAACTCCCCAAACGAACTTTTGGGCTCGAAGGCAAATTTATCGACTGAGAATTGCAGATGGTGCACCCCTGGGAATCGATCTTCCTAGCCTACAGTTTAAGAAGATGCGAGTGGTGTTGGGAGTGTTGATGATACTGCTCCATCATCCAATCTGCCATCCAGAGGAACTGTGACATCCAAGTTTTTGTTTAGAGTTCGGAAACATTGTTTGTCGATCCTTCAGGGGCGGATTCCGTATAACTTTTACAATAAAGGCACAGCTGTCTGAAGTAAAACTTTTCTGGGTTGTAAAGCAACTTATTGTCAGTTAATTAATCATACACATTAGACAAGTCATAATAGTTAATAATAGTACAGCTGTTTGCATTATGTGTGCAACTGCAATTAAATGAATTAATATTATATCTAAATATTAAATCATATTATAATCATATAACTACACCAAAAAGAGAAAGAATTGCATAAGTAATGGATAAATTATCAGTTGTTACGCAGGATCATATTTATTTCGCAAAATTTTATACAATGGTTGAAAATGACTGAAATATTATTATAAACCTATATATATTTATTTTTATTCCCCACACAACAAAATGTTAACTTGTGCTTTGTAAAATAATCAAACCAAAGAATCAAAAAGGGGATGAGCATTATATGGCGAATGTACCTAAAAACTAAAATTTGCAGCTTCAAAGTATAAGTGCGAGTAATATCAAGGTGCGTGTTATAGGCCAGATTTTACGGTAAAATAATTAGAGTTAAAATTATTGACTTAGAAAATGTTCAGAAACAGTATTAAAGGAAAAATAGAATTAAAAAATACCAAATATAAATAGAAAATTATATATATTTAAGATAATTTACTATTATTGTTTTGCTTCTAATATACATTTGAGTACAGTAAGACCCCGCTTAACGCGGGGTATGCGTTCCATCAAAGTAGAGCGTAATATGAAACAGCGTTAAACGAGGTTATCACATCACGTAAATAATGGCGTTAAAGGAAGATGTGGGTAGAAAATTGGTCAGGTATTTTACCATTAAATTTATTAATTATATTTTTTATAACAATAAAACAAAAATTTATTTCTTACAAGTATAGAAACATAAAAAACGAATATGCATATAAAAATAAATAAAATTCTAAGTCAATATGTTTACATTTCAGATCATTCATTCACTTCTGCACTTCCAATTTTCTGCTATTTCATCAAGGAGGTAGATTGGCTTACTGTCATTTTGCTTTCAATTTCGTCGTCAATCCATATAGAAAGTCGTTTTTCTATTTCTTCTATTGTATTATTTCTAGAACGGGTAATTTTAGTTGCAGAGCTTGTCGTAGTTACAGTTATCGATGGCAGTATTTTTTCTTTTTTCTTAAGAATGGTCCTTATTGTTGAAGTTGCCAAATTCGATACAGCACCCATTTGAGATTGACGTTCACCAGTATCTAATCTTCTAATCACTTGCATTTTAGTTTCTAGTGAATGCCCATGATAAAAACTAAAAATCATAATATTTGTCACTATAGCAATCGTTATATTATATAAATTTATACTTACAATAACGTCAACAAATGTTTGAAACGATAAAAATGTTTCCCGTATAATACGCCGGGGGAGGAGTGAATATTAACGTGGCATGTTCAGCTACACGGGGTTTTGGCACGGACCGTTGAACCATGGTCAAGGACGTGGACGACCCCCGAGCTGGCCCCCCTCCCCTAACTACCACCACCCCAAAACGGGGGCGTTTCAGCCCCGACAGATTTAACGTGCATCGCCGCCCCACAGAATCCTTAGGGTACCTGAACTCGGGCAGCTTGAATATCCCAAAAAAAGAACTGGGCTACCGTAGCCCATAATAAACCCCGAAAAAAGAAACACAGTCTCTTTGGATATTTAGCCAACGCCGCATACTATTTCGGGAATCCCCCAATTCAAATAAAAAGGCGTTAAAACCGAAACAAAGGGAAAAAAAACGCGTTAAGCGGGGTCTTACTGTACTTTATAATTTTTAATTTAAAAGTAATAAACAAATTTAAAATTTTCATTTTTAAGTAAAATTATTTGATATAGCAAATTAAATCAATGTATATTATAACATAATAAAGATTGAGAATAGGATGCATTAAATTATAAGTCCATTACAAATAAAAAAAAAAGTAAACGTCATAGTGAGCCAAATACACACTATAAATATAAAGGGAAAATTTCAAAATTTACATACATTGTATATGATTTCAGTACAAATAATGTAGTTCATAACATTTACATTAATAAAGAAACTTCTTCACGTTTTATTAGAGATAATATCTGTTTCATCAATAGATTCCCAGATAATAACGATTGTCAATCGCATATATTTATCATTGATAGGTTTCGCTATCAAATGTAGATAGAAGATCCTCTTCTATAGAGGTCAAATATCCGAGCATTCTTCGGATTCAGGAGAAGGGCATAGTTACCAGAAGTATGTCACTTGCGCTCGATAGCTGCTTCTCTTCTTGGGTCTGTTGTTGAACACAGATATTTCTTAATAATCGAACGTCTAATGTTGCATGCTTTTATCTTCGAATGTTTTGTTTCATGGCAGCATTTGGTACTCTTTGGTATGTTTTATCTCGCGTAATTATTACATATACAGGACAAAGAATTAAAAATTACCACTGCTCCGGCTACATAAATTACCGATTAATGCATAGGCTCTTGAAGATAAACTGAAATCTATTTGGTATATTCATGAAATGCAGATAAATTACACTACATAGATTATTTCGGGGGAAAAAATGTAACGTTTATTTTAACTTAAATTAATAATAATGAAGCGTGTCCATAAAAACAAAGCATTAAGATCATTAAGGCATTGCCTTAAAGTCCTAACAATATACATTTTTTTTTACAAAAATATAGAATTATTCTAATAGTTTAACTAAGAAAAGAAACTTGAAATCGAGATATTTTTTAAAAGAGATAATTTTGCGAATATTTAAGTATTTAAAGTTTAGGTACATTGCATCAGAAGCCGAAAATAAATTATGTAAGCTAATAGATTTATTTTAACCATCCTTGGAGGACTCTTTTAATCCAACTTACAAAATTTTAAAAAGTTAATTATATATACCGTATTAATACACTTTTATTTCAATATTAAGGAGAGAATTTTTACCTTTAATGGGTGAATATCGAATTCCAGTTTTTTCTTTTTTTTTTTCTTGAGAATTGTCATCGAGCGAATGAGTGCTTATTAACATTGTACAATAAAGAGACGAAAGGGCTATTAACGACGAAACTCGTTATTTTGAACTACGGTCAAGAGGCAGAGACGGCACCTGAGTTGGCACTCCTTTTCTCCAAACTACCATACAACACCAATAAGAGGACTTCAAACAACGATAGAATTTCATCAACCCCTCTACACGCCGAATTTTTAGAGGCACTTGGGTTTGAAATTATGACACGCCACCCATAAGCTCGGAACATGACCACGAGGCTACCACGACCTCGAAATTGTTATCGAAACCGACTGATAAGCAGTTATGACTCGCTTCTAAATTGTGAAAATGAATTTATGCTCAACTTCAACAAAAAATAGATAAATAAATAAAGCTTTTCACACACACACAGCTACAACTAAACTAAACCATATAGCAACATCTACTCTGCAACTAAAACCATAGTAACATCTGCTACAACTAAACTAAACCACAGTAACATCTACTACAGCTAAGCGTCTTTCTTTATATTAATGGAGCATTCATGCCAGGGGAGGGGGATATATGAATGAATTATTTAATTACCGTAAAATTCTGCGTATTATGCGCACTTTTAACACGAAAAATGAGATCGGGTGCGAATTATACGCCAAGTATAAAAAAAAATGATAGCTTCAAAAATAACAATAATAATAATAATAAAACGATGAGCATAAGAAAAATTAGACTTCTACATTGATCGGAATACTGTTTATTTGAAAGAAACGGCATACCTAATGAAATTAAAGGATTCTGATTCTAAAAGTATACTATTTTTTTTTTAAATCCTGGGATAATACCTCGAGTAAATGGCTTAAAAACATGCCAGCATTGTTCATGCAGATATCTCGCTCTTTCGTAAAAATTGGGATGCGCGTTACACGGCAAATATACCTAATAATTAAAAAATGCAGCTTGAAAGTATGGGTGCGTGCTATACGCCGGATTTTACAGTAAATGAATTAAATTAATACAAACTCTTCGTGGGGAACCAAAAAAAAACATTCTCAAATTCCTATTCAAGTAATTAACATAAAAACATTTTGATATATTTTTAAAATATATATATATATATATATATAATATATATATATATATATATATATATATATATATATATATATATATATATATATATAATATATATATATATATATATATATATATATATATTTGCAACATTTCTTTTAATACGGCAATTTTATCCGCCCAACATCTCATTTAAATTTATTTAATCTCATTATCAATGAACACTTTTAATCCAAGGAAATTACACCACCGATCTAAACTATCTCCTGCAAAGGGAAACCAGTGGATTTACAGCATGGTTATCTTTCATGCCCACCCTCATTCTAAGCCCCAGTGTCTCATACAGCACAGTATTTAAATAGGTTAACGTTAACTTCTCTAAAACGGTACTGACTAACTCCTAATTTCACCACACAGGGTAGAGGGCTGGAGTGTACTTAATTTGCCATTACACAGTCGTAACTGCTAATCTCCTGAATAGGGAGGAGGTTGGATACATCAAACCGCAATCTCATTAATAACCACAGCAATTAATGTCAGTGGTAGTCACCTTGTAATGAAGACAGACCCCCCTGGAGCGGTATGATCGACAAAGGTTGTACTTCGTTGACATGACACCCACGAATAAAATTGTCTACTAATTAAGCATTCGGAGGCCGAAAGTTAGAATGGATTTCGGAAGAGATTCCATTTGGCACTAATTGCTTCATCCAGAAAATGAGATGGTGAAATTTAGTTCCACTTTTTAAACTGTTAACTAGAGTGGAAGAGTTTTAGAATTTGTTTCTTTTTAGGAAGACTAACTTCAGACATTTGTTCCAAGTTCATTCATTAATTTTATTCCCGATTTGTAAAGTTAGAGTACTTAATCTTTCATAATAGCTGTTGTAACAATTACTCAGTATCAGGTATCTATTTGTATTTGGTTAATATGAAGCGTGAAAATATTCTTACGATTTTTCATTCTTCTAAAAAGCACCTTTACGGGATCTTTTGTTTTCACGTGAAATTCCGGCACAATATTACACCCACATTTTACATAAATATAAATGATTGATACAAAAAAAAAGGAGTAACAAATAACACGGCGATACAATATATTGCATTCATCATAAAAATGCTCCCATATCTGCAGCATTATTGCACATGTGGTACTCGAATTAATGTATAAATATAGTAATAATATTTCGGAGTTTTATTTTGTTTGAAAGAAATATGAACCACAAACTCCTAAAAACTTAGATAAAAAATGATTCATATTATATTACACATATTTGAAGTAAATATAATTTCTTTTTAAAAAAATGCATGTAATAACTCCAAATAAAACTTAGAAATTATTTGATATTCATAAAGATAAAAAATATACATATTTCTTCCCTTTCAAATAATTTTAATATCGATTATTTTTATTTTTTATGATGCATTTGTAAAAAACTTCAGAACTTACGTTTTTTTACTCTCAATCAATTTCCTAAATTCAAAAGACATCGCAAAATGCCACGATATGCAGGCAATAGTGAAAGCCATTCCAACGTATGTCCGACTACAATAATAACGCCGTGACAGCATTTGGCGACATATTTTTGAACTGGTGATGTCTTTGATTTGGCGATATTGATCAACGGTTTAATTTATAAGCACCAAAGCTTAAGATTTCCTAGCAGACATCAAACATCTGAGAAAAAGTCTTAATTGAAAACATAGAAATTAATTAAAAACACGTCTTGCTTGAAATCTTATTTTATTTTATGTAGCTTAAATATATGAGACAAAACTAAATTAGTGTTTTAAATAACTGGAATTTATCATTGATAATAAAATATCTGCGCAAACATATTTCGGACAAAAAAAGTTTAACTATACCCATATACCTCAAAAGGTCAATATATTAACTAGAAAAATGTATAAAAAAGAAGAAATCCTTTATTTACTCTTATTCACAAGATTTTTATATCGTAGGGAAAAAAGTTTAAATGGCATAAATCTAATAACAAGAAAAATCTAAGAACATGGAAATAAAATTGAAGAAAATGTTAACTTTTTAGTAAATTAAGGCAGGTTTTAAATAGTAGCAAGTGATTATCTAAAAGTAGCTATATCTCTTATGCAAGTATTATTTTCTAAAACAGAAATGTATATAGGCCACGCATTTCTTTATCCTACCGTCAAATCATCCAGTTTCTTCCAAACATAGCACACATTAAGCGAAAAAAGGAATCCACTAAATCCTAAAACTCAATCAAGCCAGGATTTATTCAATCTGATGGAGAACCTCCCAACAATTTAAAAAAGAAACCTTCTTTTTCCTGACTTTTACCTGTCGTACTTTTGGACCAAGAAAATCAATACCTAATTTCGCATCAAATCATCAAGAAAAGAACTTGCAAATTCAAAGGAATCACTATTAGAGAGACGCCACACTAAAAACATCGGGAGCACTCTGCAAAATTAAATAAAACCTCTTTTTACTTTTACTGGCCTATTTTGAAAAAAATAATACGCTATTCCTCAAGCGTTTACTCAAGGTAATGGAATTTTCAAGGACAATCACTAGGAGCAGTGCCACAACTATAACCTCGCTTGCTGCACAAAGATAAATAGTAGAACCATAGATACAAATAGAACTGTTTCCCTGTTTTAGCTCGGCTACAATTTTGACTTGACTAACAACTAAACTGAAATCAAAGAAAATATGAATAAAAATAGAATGGATGATTGCTGCTTTTCTTGACTAACAACTAAACAAATCAAAGCAATATGAATAAAGTAGTGGATATTTCTTTTCTTATCTCCATTCAAAAATGCAGATTGATGCGATAGCTATTCATACGCTTTGCAGAGGGAAATTCGTCTTCCCGTTTAAACAAAATTGAAAATTCAGCATACTTTGGAAAGACTAAGAGTAAATATGCAGTGTCCTGCTGAATGAAATGCGATGAATAGATTCAGTTCGAAGAGTTTTCAATCATCAACTACTGTAAATGGAGTTTTTATATATGCACTGCCGTTAAAATTTATTTTCCTCTGTATTTTAAGCAATTTCATTCTAATGTAAAGTTTCAAAGGAAGAAAACTGGTTTATGTGAATAAGAAAAGAGAAGCTTAAGAATTTAAACTAAAAGACGCAGAGCAAATGAAAGGCACTCAGCATTTATTATAAGAAACGTCAGTGATTTCCAGATATGGGAACAAAAAAAAGTCATAATAAAAATGATCACATATTTAAATGTCAATACCGATAGTTTTTTCGTTCTTTCTTTCCTTTTAAATATAGAAAAACATAATTAAATCAAAATGTGCAAATTTTAAATTAATTATGCAAAACTTCTAGATCTTGATTTACTTGTAATTATCCTATTAAGTTAAAACAGGTAAGAAAAGATAATTATGTTTTAGATTTGTTATGTTGTTAAATGACGAACTAACTTAACTGAACTAACGCAACTAACTTTTGTAGAGAGCGAGAATGTTCACCGAAATTTTGATTAATATATCTTTCATATATCTTATTAAAAAGGTTGGTTTAAATTTTAATATATTTTAGATTTATCTCAATGAAATTTCCCCATACGCTTCATTGGTGAAATTTATTTTCCATTTTTTTAGCAATTTTATTTAAAATGAATATTGCAATTGAAGGTCAGAACTACCAATTGTGAAGGTCATTAAAATAAAGGTCAGAACTACCAACAAAAATATTAATTTGTTAAAATATTTTATGAAAATATAAAGTGAGCAGACATTATTTGTGGTAATATCATGTAATTCACAAATAGCACTAATAACAATATTCAGATAGCCTTAATAATAAAATTCATATTTAAAAAATTAAGAAAACTTAAATAAAACAATTGAAGAGTCCTATAGAAGTATAAAAAATATACTTGTTCTGATGGAAAATTATTGCGATGCATATTCATTGAATATATATATATGAAAACAAATACTAAGTATTGAAAATTTAATTTTCAAAAGAGTACTGCTAAATTTTCTAAACATGAGATTAAAAACTGACTCACATTTATTAAATCATTTGCTTAAATCTAGAAATAAAAAAAAAATTGCATTGATTCATTTAATTTTTTACTTAACTTATACAACAGATTTAAAATTCTCTCAATTACTAAGAACGGTTCAAAAATAATTGTTAAAACTTATATACAAATTAAAACAATGACATTTTAAAGAATTTCAAAATTCGCGAGGAAAATGTCCTAATCGTATCGAAATTAAAATTAAATTAAGGAAAAAGTAAATTACATTTACAGCTCTAACTTATAAACTTCATCAATAAAACAAGTAGAAAAATATCGATTTAATATAATATATTCCAAGCATTTTGTTTATAGACAACATAATTTTCTGTATATCTAAAACTGATTATTTAGATGTTTTACAATAGTAAGATGGATATAAATGTCAATCACAGAAATAACTTTAAATCTCAGATATATATATAAAAAAATACATCTCCATTTCTGAACCACTTTTTAAAATTAATTATAAAAAAAAAGGCAATTCAAAAAAAATTGGTAAACATTTAACATAAATAGTAAACATTAAAAAATTAGTAAACGCAGTTATTAAAACCTGTTAACTAAAAATTCTAAGAGGTTTTTTTTAAATAATAACAAGTATTTAAAAATATCGTAAATGAATAATTATGAATCCCAGAAATGAAGAATTTATAAAACACTCGTAAATTTAAACCTTTAAAATCTTATACAAAAGCATAAAATATCAAATGGCTCCTATAATAAAAACTTGCAGATGTTTTTTACTATAAAAATCGATTAAATACAATATCGATATTTCGGTTAATGCATATAAAACAATTATTTCAATAAAATTCCCGTCATTCCTATTCAGAAATGTTAAACTAGCGAACAAAACGATACAAAAACTTTTACAGTACATTCAACACACATTGAATTCTATTGACAGAATGTTAAGGGAACATTTCTGAAATCATTTAAGGTCATAGTAGCATGTTTTGCACAGGAGATATCTGAGCTCTGACATTTCCATTTTCAAAGCGGACGAGTAACCGTTACGATTTAAATTCCAAAAGACAGGTTTGAAAAAGAATATTCGAAAGAATTCTTATCTGCAGTCTTCTAAAACCCTGACAGGTTATATTTAACTCGGCAAACTCTATGAAAACTCCTGGAAGGGATACATGAAAGCAAAGAATATAAGTTGTTAAAAGTTTTCAACTGTTACGTACATAAAAAAAATATCAGAATATATATTATTTATTTTGTTACTTTTTGTCGATAGTCACAGAAAACGAAAATGAAAAGTTTATTTTTTTTTTGTGCTTGAAAGTTTAGCTTGAATAGATTAGATTAAAAAGTCATTAAATAATGAATTTGCTAGTTATATAATAAGTATGTTGTGTATGTAATCAGTTAAATTTCAATGATATTAAACTATATCTTTAAATTTAACAGAAAATACAACTCGTAATATTTCAATGAGCTGAAATAAAATTGGTATGTTTTTTATATGTACTAAGTTTATAAAATATTAAAAAATACAGTAACAATAGTATAAAAACAATATAAAAATAGTTTTTAAGTCAATTCCTACTTAGGTCAACAACGAAAAATTTTATTTTAGCTACTTTTTATTAAATAGTTACAATTAATATAAATATGTATATACATAGAACAGAATCACAACATTAAGTGGTAATTAGTTTTTTTAATTATCATTAAAGTAGCGTATTGTCCTTTTAAATTCAGTCCAACTGAATGCTTTAACACGTGTGAAAAAGATATTTTGAAGTTTTGACACAAGTCGCCAAAAGGGCCTCTAAGTCGCCAACGTGGCTGTATTTGTAATTCTTTAAATAATTAGTTTTAATCAATTAATGTTTATTAATTATAATTAAATTATTGTATTGTTATCCAAAATGACCCTGTATATAAAATTTCAGCTCAATTCAGCGCTTTAAAATGTATTTTATAAACGATTGAAAATTCCACCAAGATAAATAAGTAAATAATATAAATATACAGACAGTGCGAGCTATTAGTAGGAATTGAATAAAACACAGTAAACTGTAATCAAATAAATCTTTGAAGTTTACTAAAATATATTAAAACAGAATTTACACATTAACCTATGGCATTTAGATATTAATTAGTATATTTATTAACGTTACTTTTTGATGAACAACATTTCGTAAAGCAATGTAATCATATCCAAAAAATCTAATAAAACCAAATGAAATTTCTCTAAATGTTACCAGAAATAATTTTTTTAAAGTCATATATATATATATATATATATATATATATATATATATATATATATATATATATATAGGATTGATAAACTGTTTTAATTTTTTTCAAAAACGAATTTTTTAACAAAATATTTAATACGTGTAAATATTTTCTAATAAACTCAGTTTCTGCAATTAAAACAATAGATTGTTAATTAAATGTTTCCCGATAAGAAATAAACCCAATAGTGTCAAAAATAAAACATGCAAAAATTGAACAAGATGCGTACTATATAAAACATATTAAAACTTTTTAAACACAAAATCATCAAGTAAATTAGATAATAACATTAAAAATAAGAAACTCTAAAAGAAAACTGCTAAAATACATTCAATTCTATTTTAAATTCGTAATATTAATTCTCATATGCACTTTATAACTCATCCCGTTTCTATAATTGAAACGTTTAATTTCCAGTTAGATGAATGGGCAACGCGTGATTTTCAATTAGTCCCAAAAACATTTCATCATACCAATAATAATTATAGCATAAATCTATCAAATCATTTAAAACATAATGTCGAATTCCTGAGGGAACATGTATATTAATCAGTCAGAAACTTCAATTTAATTTAAGCATAAATTAATGGGAAACACATTTTAGATTTCATTAGTCGATGATCCTAAGGATAATATTTATCAACGAATTGCCTGAGCAAATATCGCTAATCGATTAATGCTTTTGAAAATGCATTTCTTAAAATATATAATTCAGTTAATGAACATGTTTGTGTGTTTAAATTTCTGCAATATATTTACTTTGTTAACATGTTTCTATTTAGGCTTCTGACCTGTAATCTAATTTCATTTGTCTCAATTGCTTTGCTTTTTCTTATACTTTAAATAAACACAAATACATCACATTAAGGTTTCAAAGAATTAATGAGTTTAATATGATAAATGGAAGGTTGATTAAATTTTATAATGTGTTATCATTATTTTATACTTTATAATAAATAACGCATACTTCTGTATAGTAAAGCTTACATTTACACTTCATCTTTTTATCAGTTGTTAACTTGTTATTAAAAATAAAAAAAAATTAAGAAATTATTGAATGACTGATTTTATTAGGCGGCTTGAAATTGTGTATGGTTCTAAAAGCTGTTATCTGTACCTATACAAAATATATGATGCAATATCTAAATTGTAAGTTAAATGCAACTAATTATTTTGCAACTATAGAAAATAACGCATTGAGGAATTTCCCATGCAATCAATTTTTAAACCAGACATAATTTGAAATATTATTTTAAAATGAATTAATTTGCAAATATCTATCGTCAAGTCAAATTATTCCGCAAACATACATTTGAATGAAATAATTCCAATTCAATGAAATAATTTTCACAGCTTTTGATTCACGACTTCATATATTTTTTTTAAATAAATTCCTTAAAAATCTAGCTGAAATACTAGTATTTTATGCATTCGCAACTCTACTGAATGAATTCTATTCATCTGTGTTAAAACTTTTAATATTCATGACGTCATTTTTAAAGCACTTTGGTAATCAGTCTAAGGTGACCTTCAGGAACTCCTACATAAAAAGTAATAAAATTGACTCCAACGTACGCTTTTAATATTTATCACATTCTAAAAATGTTAACTATTATTACTTGACATTTTTGCGCAATTTCTATCTAGCAGTTCGAAAATCTTACATTAAAATTCCACAGGCTGAAGAAGCACAATCAGATATATTTTACCTTCAATACAGATTTAACTTAATGTTTTATGAATAGTTAATACCATTTTCTTATTTTGTATAAAAGTTTTCATTAATACTAAATACCCAATTTGAAAGAGAAAAATATAATATATTGCATTTAAAAAAATTGCACAACCCACAGTTAAAAAAGAAAATATATTCTGAATTTTCCAAGAACTATAGAAATTGATTTTATAGTCTAAAACTTTTATTACATAAATAAAATTTTCAGTATATTGCAGCATATATTCAGCTCAAATTTATTTTTAACGGAGATCACAGTAGTTTGATGATTCAGGTCTCAAGCTCTTTGTGATCGCATTATATTAGTACAATCTAAAGGTTCAATACCACAATTTGTCAGATAATGGAGAGATTAGTCCTGCTAAAATTGAGCTACGTTTTATAGTCATCACATGACGCTCTTTTCAAGTAAGAAGAATGGATTACCAAGTCGAGGAGTGCCGTCGTCGCTAGACTGCAGTTCTAAATCAACAAGTAAATTGCCAATAACTCTTAGATTACTCTACCGCAATAATTTAACCTATTTTTTATATCATTGCTCAGTAAGTATGATTGCTCAGTAAGCTGAAAGTATTGTTACATTTCAGAGAAACACGTAATGATTATTTAGAAAATAGTAAAAAACTTTTCTACTAATGGTCTATTTATCAACAGAAAAAAATGAATAGTTAAACTAGTTAACTAAAAGACAACAAACTTAAATAAAATGTAACTCACGTGTTAACAAAAATGTAAATAATTAAATGATAATTAAATCTGATATTGCGCAATTTGATTCCTATTTATGCAAAAAAGTATACTTTTCCCCGATAGAAATGTGTTATTTGCAATCAGTATAAAAAGAATTTAATTTAACATCATCTCCTCTGAACTTTTTAATAATATATTAAATGCATACGTTTTCAACATTTTCGAAGCATATGAGCCATGCTGATTCAGAATCACAGTTACAAAACGACGTTAATTAAAACTAATAAAACGCTTTTATGCATAATAGAAGTTAAATATTTCATATAATTCAATACATTTACATAAAAATTCAAGCTCGCATACTTTCAATATGACATATCAAGTAGTTTGGAAACCGAATAATGCACATTTAAAAGATGTGAATATGATTAAAATATGTTTTGAAATGAAATACACTTTCTATGACTTTGATTTAAAAAAACAACATTCGCAACATATTGACAATGATTAATCATGCTAGCAATAGATACAGTTTAATTAAATTTTTCTTTGAAAGTCAAATCATAAAAATGCTTCATTAAAATATTTTTCAAAAATTTCACATGAATTCTTATTCACACAAATGAAATATTTGGATTTTAATTTGCATCTACAGCAACTACGCATAAGAGCAAGGAAAATTTAGAAACAGTGAATATGTTTTGCAACTTGATTAACATTTTATTAAAAAATACAACCGATCATCGGGATTAAAAATAAATACGATTCAAAAATGCACCAGAAAGTGGAAATGAAATATAAATACAATCTAAAGGAGACCATGTCCGTAACTATTATAATTAAATGTTTGAGAAATAAATTATTTCGCTTGAGTTTCAAAATGCAATAATGCGAAATGGAAATTTATCAGTAATAAATCTTCTATCGAAATGGGAATACTTCAAATCAACGCGTTTATAAATTTCATGCAGTGTAAAATGAATTTCATTTCGATAAATTGAAAATACAATTATTTCACAATAAGAACCAAAATGTCTCAGCGCAATTGTCCGTAAATAAGAAATTGCAATTTTCGATTCTTTTTTAATTTAAAAACGAATATAAAAATGATAAGAAAAAAACATTAAAATATACATCTTAAGCTATATTTTCGATTGAAAAAGTAATAATTTTTATTTGACTGTTTCATTCAATAATAGTGTTGATTTTTTAAATAGAACAAAAAATAATAATTTCAGTACAAATTAACTTAGAAAGTAAGGAATATGAATTTTTCCAATTGAATATATGAACAAAAAATGAATCTTTACAGAAATGAATAGGACAATGTTTTATTGTCATAAGAATAAACTATACTTTTTTATTTCTCACGCGAAGGAAATAATGTAATAATATCTGAATGTGAGCGCCTGATTATAATTTACATTTAGGTTAAAAGAAAGTAGTAAATTCAAAAGAAATTATTCACAAGTTGATTGTCTAATTAGCATTTTAATTAACTATTTAATTTATTCTAAGCTAGTTGATACTCTGGGATGTTATTTATATTTACTTCAAATGTAAAAATATTTTATTTATTTATTATTTACTTATAAGAGTAATGTAACAGAAATATATGTTACATCATTGACCCTTACAGGACCATAAGGTTGATAAAAGTAAATAGTACGTAACTGTTTATTTTAGTTGATTTAGACATAAAATAAATAAAGATCATAAGAAAACATATAGATATGTGTAGTTTTTTGTATCATGTGACAATTCAGTCTGGATTAATGCGTCTAATAACTTTGGATCATTGTGCAGTTTTATCAGTCATTTGTTTTCAATTGCGCTCGAATATACTTTATTACTGAACAAAATTATACTTACTGAATAATACAAAACATGCGGGAAAATAATATAATTCATTATTACATGACCCGGGCTATAAATTCTGTTATCATTGTTTTATATGTATCATCTGTTATTGTATGTGTGTGGGGGGTATCTATATATCTCTTTTTCCCCCCTTTAAATATTTCCATTTACGTAATTGCGTTCGGCATGTGTTCTACTTGACATTTTGTTTAAAACATGCAGATAAGGTTAGAATTAAAAATAACAATCGCATATTTTAAAATGAGGGAAAATGTTTCCCTTAATTGTGAAAGAGATATACCAAATGAAAATGCTCAAATTAGGTTACATATACAATTTTACGTTTGCTCAGATAGTTTTCTTTTATGATTATTTATCTTGCATTTTATTTTAAAGTCCTTTTCTCTTTATAGTTTGTATGATTTTATTTAAGTGTATTTAAATCATGATTATAAGTAACTGAAAGAGAGAGAAAGAGACATTCGCAGATTTTTGATGTTTTCAGGTAAATAAAAACATATAAAGCTTCATTTTACAAGACTTCGATATTTCTCTTTTATCCACAATTGAAGACAATACGCAATAATGCAAAAGTATATTTTCATTTAACCTAAATAAAAGTCAAACTGCATATAAAAAGCGATATGAAATTATCATAAGTTCAAATACGTGACACATTGAAATGCGACACATTAAAAACTTCGAATCAGTAAACAAGTTTAACAAATTTTTTTAAGCAAGAACCCACTTGCTTCAATATTGCTAGCAAGTAGTTCGGCAGATTACGCAGTCATTTGAAACTAATGATACATTCTTTTAAAAAAGAATATCCAGCAGGAAATTCAATGCCTTAAAAACATTTTTAAAGACTGTTATTGAAAGGAACTTCTTTTTCTCATAATAAGCAATTAAGACATCGATAACTAGAAAAATGCATAGATTTCCAATTACTTACAAAGAATGTTCTGCGTTAATGAACAAAAAAAGAGAAAAATGATACTTTAAAGGCTTTTTTTCTAGGAAATAGGATGGGGAAAAAAAGTTTCGCTTTTTTAAAGCAATCATATTTATTCTAGTTATTAAGACGAGATCATTTGAATAGAACAATTTAATGTCTTTTTTTCAAAATTATTATGTACTTTAAGCGTTATTTATTGAAAAATCATCAAAAGTTGAATCTGTATCTTCTTTTAAATATCAATACTGAGATTTTTTCTAAAAAAAAATATTTAAAAATTAAAACAGGCAAAAATTAGTTTGTTTAACTTTGCCTTGATTCACATCATTCTATATCTACATGTGCTTATATTTACTCTAGTTACTTGGATTCAAACCGCAATTTTTTTTCCAATGTTAATGCTATTGAAAATCACGTGTAGCTTAGAATCGAAGGCGGAAAAATTCGTTGGAGGAGGAAATCTGACCATGAAACTCACATAGCAAGTATAGGTTCAAGTATGTATTTAAAAGTTTTTAATGCTGGTAAAATAAATTAATTTTATTAACTTTTTTTTTTTTTCTCATTTTAATTTTTTTTTCTTAATTTCGTAAGTATTGGTTACCGAGAAAACTTTTTACGTTAGTCCATTTGTTTTATTTTTTCAAAAAACGAGTTGAGAATTTCAGGTGCAGCTTAAAATCGATGGCGATTTTGATTCAAATAAATACGATAAAACAATCGAATAACAAGGGCGATAGCTCACTTTATATTTCAACTCTCCTGACTTCCACATTGCTCTAAACCAGTGGTCTTCAAAATATGTTCCACGAAACCCAGGGGGTTTAACGAGTCACAGTAAAAAAAATCGAAAAGAAACTTATAAATGTGTATGCAAAATTAACTGACGTACTTATGAAGTTTGTATACTCATAAGTTAAAGCTCATTCCCATCATTAAGAAACCAAAAATATTTATCTATACATATAACTTTATTTTGCGATATTTTTTAAACTTTAATATAATATAACAAAAGAATATTAAAACATTTTAGCTTTAATATATATATTACGTACTAGATTGGAATATTTATAGTTCACTGTCCTGGGTTCCGCGAAATAATTTTTTTACTCGTTAGTATAACGTCTTACAAAACTAAATAGCTTTCTAATGGAAATTGCACCTTTTTGTATTTGTTAAAAAAAAAACCCAGCAATAGTAAAGGAGAGGGAAAAGAAAGATTAAAGAAAGAACAGCTCCTATATAAATTTTATGCTGCAAATTCATGCAAAATACCCAGTATTTCTCACACAGCTATGAACATTTTAATGCCATTCAGAACAATGTGTATAAAAGAAAAATATTTCTCAACGTGAGTGGCTACAAAAACAATGTAGAAATAAATGAAACTCAGAATATGTAATGCGATTGCAGTTAATCTAAATAGACCTAGACTTCAACAGTTTGTGTTAAAAAATACACAAGCACATATCCCAGTTACTAAACATAATGCATGGGTAGGTAACACTTGGAACACACAGAATAATGTTATTAATGAGTAAATTATATTAAAAGTAGATTAATTATTTTTATTTCAAATGCAATACTTTTTCCAATCACCTTTACATTGATCTATTGTTGATTTATTTTAAATGTTATTTTATAAGATATGTTCTTCTAAGTGTGCGTGCGGAATAGGGTTCCACGAAAATACTTTCTAGTTCTAGGGGTTCCACGAAAACACCTTCTTGTTCTAGGGTTTCCGTGAGTTGAAATTTTGAAGAACACTGCTATCAACATCGTATTCACCAATAACTGGACCGTCAATTAAAGGAAGAAAACGGGTTTCACCTACGTTCATTTCACCCAGTTACAGTTTCATTTTTTCAATTCCTACTATTAGCTCGCATTGTCTATATATTTATTTATTTATATATTTGTATATTTATCTATTTATCTTGGTGGAATTTCAAACGTTAATAAAATACATTTTAAAGCGATGAATTTGAGCTGAAATTTTATATACAGGATCATTTTCGATGAAAATACAATAATTTAATTATAATTAATAAAAATTTATTGATTAAAACTAATTATATTTAAAGAATTACAAATACAGCCCCGCTGGCGACTTAGCAACCCTTTTGGCGACTTGTGTCAAAACTTGAAAAAGGTTTTTTTCTCACGTGTTAAAGCATTCAGTTGGACTGAAATTAAAAGGACAATACGATACTTTAATCATAATTTAAAAAAAACTAATTACCACTTAACGTTGTGATTCTGTCCTATGTATATACATATTTATATTAATTGCAATTATTTAATAAAAAGAAGCTAAAATAAAATTTTCGTTGTTGATCTAAGTAGGAATTGACTTAATAGCTATTTTTTTATATTACTTGTTTAGCCTCGGTTCAGGTTGAGAAATTTTGACCGGACTCACCTGGATTAGATTTAGCCGCACTAGAGCAGTAAACGATTTTTTCAAATGTTTACAAACAGTTGTTTGGATATATTTCAGCTCTTACGAGGAATAAATTTAAGAACATTTCGATGATTTCTTAATTAGATTATTTAGGAAAATAAGAATCCAGGTGGGAAAGGAAATAAGAAGGAAAAATATTAAATTTGTAGTTGTACCGAGCAGTCGAGGTTACTAGGCCTCTTTTAATCTATGAGATTGCAAATTCAAAATGAGTAACCGAAATAGGGAAAATAGTGAAGAAAATAAAGTCTTAAATCGGCGGTTTGCTTTTTCTTTAATATAGGTGAATCAGCTTCAGGTTTCGTAGCCCAGTCCAGATCACGGTGAATGTAGCCGTAAGCGTGTACATAAACTCATATTCTATTTAATGAGTGAGTTACTATTAATTCGCACAAGGGAGATGGTTAGCTTCAGCATTCGAATCTGTGAATTAACAATACCTCTCTGGATTATCACGGAAACAATCAATGTTATTAATTTTGACAGAAAAATTATTAGAACTATTAAAAATGATTTAGCACATATTTCTTTGATAATAGTTTCTTTCAATAAAGAAATATTTTAATCATTTCAACACACATCTCCGTTTCTTAGAATAAAAAAATCTACTTTTAATGACGTTTTTTATCATTAATTTGTTTTTAAAGGATAATCTCAGAATAAGAATTATTTCCGATATAGTAAAATCCATGTTAAGTTATTTTAAATAAATATACAGTTAAATACGTTTAAAGCGAAAACACTGAAGACGAAATATCGGTTAACTTGCGGACTCAAAGCATATACAACGGTTCAACAAACTACATATTTTCAGCGCATTTTTCCTGCTAGCACATTCGAAAATCGCTTAACAAGAAAAGAATTCCCTTCTGGTACTGAACAAAATGCTGAAAACACGAGCCGCATTGGACTGTCCTACAATATCATCGAAAGAATTCGTTGCAGTAGATAATGTGTTTATAGCCCTAGTTATATATATATATGGCAGACAAAAACTTTGTGGAGTTCGATAAAAGAGCTTAAAAAATATAATTGATGCAAATTCCGATGAGGAAAATGAAATGATTAATGCACAGTTCCTGTTCACACGTCCTCCGAAATGAGAAACATCAAGAGAATTATGTTCAGTTATTTCGATGCACATTCCAGTGGTGAAACGAATAACAAAATGAACGACGTAGAACAATTTGTTGACAATCTGATGATAAAAAAGACACACACACACAATGAAAAGAAAAATATCAGATTATTTTCCAAAAACCCAATAAATGTTTTGTTTTTCAAAAAACTTGAAAATTTTGTATTATATTTCATATTAAAGCTTGTCTGAATGTTAATTTTTTCATTGGTATTTTTTTAATACACGCATATATACATATCTAAATAAAATATACTCTAATAAAGTAATTTTTTTTACAATGTGTCCTTTTAACATGTAAAGTTTTAACTTGCAGAAAAATATTTCCGATCTCCTCGTGCTGCGTGTTAAACAATCACTGACCTATGTGAAATTTACAATTACCATTCTTGAAATATACAAAACTTTCTGTATTTAACACGTAATAAGGTACAGCACTTTAATTTTTACAACACACACAATAAATACCAGTTTTGTTTTGTTTTTACTCCACACAACTTAAATTCAAAAAGAAATATATCCAGACATTTCTTTAACATACGCGTATACTAAACACGAAAATGTCACTTTCTTTAATGTCCATCAACATCATTAAATAGTTGTAAAAATGAAAAGAAAGAGAAAATGCATACTTTATGAAAATGAGACTACTTTGAAATTCTTTTATTTCTTTCAAATCGCAAAATCTGAACAATATATAAAGACATTTCTCTAATTTAAGAGTGTTAAACACGCACTTAATATTTTCTTCGGTTTACAAATGAGTTGGAGAAAAAATTTAAGTAAGCTCTAATATAATTTTTTTCTTTTCATATATTTAAAAAAAAATGCATGTATGTCTGTTTTCGCTATGATAAAATTGGTTCCCCCATTAAAATTTTTCTTTTCCAACGGGGGAGAAGAAATCTGACTGAGAAGTGAAAGGTAATAAACAAAATATTGAGTTATTGAGCAATTTAAATATTCGTGCGGATTTTTGTAATAGCGGTAAGTCACGCTTACCTTTCGCAAAAAAAAGTAGAATAGCAATATACGCTTTTAAATTTCTTTTTTTTTTTTTTTTTTATTCAGACACATTTACAGCAAATTTTAGATATTGATTTTTGTGCCCATAAATTTTAATAAAAACGAAAGTTAATTCCATTCTTAAACAAAAGATCTCCAAATAAAAATTTACATATTGACAAATGTACGCTATTGGATTACTGATTTATAAAAGAACGGCAAAGGCAAATAAATTTTTCGGTATTAAAGTATAATATAAATAGAATAAAAGTGATTAAAATATTTTAATATATACATGCGGCAACGTGGTAGCCAGTTGCCACTGGCCTTCTGTACCCAAGGTTGCGGGTTCGACACCGGCCCAAGACGATGGATTTTCATGATGTAGAAAATCGACAGCGACCACGCCTTAAAACGCCGGGATATACGGCATGCCCGAATCCCAGGGTACTTTTAGGCAAAATTAAATCCTAGTGCAAGGTTCGCATCGTCAGAGCTCAGGTGCCTCCCTCTAGGGAGGAAACTGGGCGTCTAGGGAAAAAAATCTTGTGTACATTTCATCCATCATGAAAAGCAGGGTATGCCATTTATTTATTATAATTTGAGAACCCCCAGTTTAGGAGCTTAAACTTTTAAAATTTTTAATTTCTTTCTCTCGATTTTTTTCCCGTGTTTTTTCAAACATTAACAAATACTTGGTAAAAATATTTGTGGCGTTTTTTTTCTTTTTATTGCATCTGATAAAATACCTAAAATCAAGCCTCTAGACTAGAATACTCATGTCAGACTAGAGTACTAGACTAAGTCATGTCACTACATTCTAAAGAATTTCCTCGTACATTTCGTATAGATAAAATATCGTTGTAATAATTCTTAAAATTTCAAATATCCAGAAATCTTACGTTTGTGTCCAATTAAGGCCTTACAAAAATCATTAAATCTACCCGAGGCATAAAGTGCTGCGTCGCTCAGAAAAGATAAATTACTGCATCGATTTTCGCTTAAGACGCACTTCATGCTTTACTATATTTTCAGGCAATACAACTCCTCTTAAGGTCGTATTAAGTTTAAAATATATAACGCGTAAACATTTTACATTAGACACTGTAAACGGCTTTAAGTATTTTTCCTTATCTTTAATTTAGGTTTGAAGCATTATGTATTGTACAAAATGAAATTTAGTCATAATAATAACATATAATTCACAAAAATCGTGTACATATTGTAAAAAAGTAAATTTATACAATTATCATCAGAAGCCATTCATTCAAACTATCAGATTCTCGAACATCTCTTACAAAACATTCAATTTCAAATAGGTACCCTGTAAATGGCCAAGATTTAACCGGTCATCGATTTAATTAACAATTTTAATTAGGGTTGTTTTTTTATTTGTGTTTTATATAAGCAAATTACTCACAAGAAATTTTATTATTCTGTATAACGATCATAGACGATGTGTGAGCTGCTCGGTTTTCTTTAAATTCATAAGTGTGTAATGTAAGGATTAATTTGGAGTAGATTCCAGTATTTAACACACTTTTTTCAGGAAAAACAAAATTTAAACCCGAGAATGACACCAATTTCGATGCCCACGACAAGAAAATTGGTTTCGCAGAGGAGTTGAATCTGTTGTGGACATGTTAGTAACGTATTTACATCAGACCTCTAACTTTTTTAACGTTTTTTTCGGTTGAGTTCATGTACAGCATAATTTGAATTGTTATCTTACATGTTGTTTCTGTGTATATATATATATATATGTCTTTTTACTACGAATACCTTCTTTCTAACAGCAAGCCTCATTTCAATTCCCGTGTTAAAAGAATTAAACCTAGTATTTTGACAGATTTATGCCCTTTTCTAGAAAAGAATATTCCTAATAGCTTTCACATGACTTATAAAGCGATTGTCTGCATGTGGCTCGGAGGGGGGAGCAAAAGGTTTTTCCGAAATACCACTTGCACTATTTCTATCCATAACTATTATTTCTTCACTTAAACACAAAGTTATAACATGGGTATTATATGCTCCTGTGTAATTCATTAAGTTGAGAGTATGTGGGGATTTTATCTTTTTTCAAGATTGGTACTTTTGGAGAAAAAACGGTAGCACCACCACTAATTACCAACTTTCTTAATGTTCAAAATTCGTAAATTTATGCTCGATTTTCTATTCGATTATTCCACAAGAGGTGTTAGCGATGATCTGATAATTTTAGACCATGGTCAAGTGATGAAAGTGGTGACTCAATAATACAATCAAGAAGCTACTCTCTGTGGGGGAGATCTGAAAATAAGTGCATATTTATGAGCACTGATGTATGATCCAAATATATATTCCCCATGAACAAAATCTTATATCACTCCTATGCATTTGGAATTTATGGTGTGATTTGGACTCTTTCTTACATTTCATCAACATACAAAAAAATACAGAACAAAGCGTATCATAGAACTTTATGAAAAATCATGTTTATAGGCATTAAGAATCGTTAAGCTTCGAATGAATTATAATGGGTCGAATTATAAATATGTATAAACCAGATTTGGTTATTGAAGAAATCCTATTATTTACCCTTTGGATCTACAACTAATATCTTATATATCCTTTTGTGTAAGTGTACTTGAATCATTTAGAATCATATTATTGAATTTTAAAAATTTTTTCTAGGAAGAAAAATAATTTCATAAACAATGTTTTAATTTCACGAGGCATTCATATTTTATATATATATATAACTATTCTTTTTTATTTAATTAATTTTTTTATAGCACAAAATTGCTTTTTTTTTAATTCATGAAACTAAATTCTTTTTTTAAAAAATCTCTATACATCCTGTAAGCCCTAAAAGAATATAATAGCTAAATAATTCCATAAACCTATTTCCAAGAAACATATGGGCATAACTCTGAATAAAGACAGAAATTCTCGTTAAAATGACAAAAATAACAATAAACTGCGGTTACAGTTGTTGGCTCACACTAAATGGAACGATGAAATACTTAAGAGAAAATAACATTCTGCTTGCTACATTGTAAACCAACAACAGTATTCATTTGGAACTATCACGAAATACAAGACAGCACACACAGTCCAGACGGAAAAAAGAAAGACTCGTCTCCAAAATCACTCAAGCAGATTACAATCCCTCCGCCAGGTGCAAGTTACGTCATGCAGCACCCCCATGCTACCTTGATGTTGATTGATTAACTGGATTTTATGAGGGTTCAGCCAAGCACTCCGGAATACAGAGTTTTATCGACACTTTGTTCTGTTCCCAACTCCAAGTGATGCATTTGATACATCATTTGTAATGGGTGATGGAAAACTTGCAGATGATCTTATTCACACTGATTTTACAATAATATAACAGATCGTTTTAAAATAACTTACGGGGAAAAAATGGCAGATCTATACTTAGTGTATTGTCAACTGAAGAGTCAAATCCCTCAAGATCCTGTTTCCATTGAATAAGGGGTCCAATTGCCAGCATGTCCTCATTGTTAAGACACTGTACGGTTGATCATACTTTACTTTATGGTAAATTATTCCTCAAAGCTCTAAATATTTTACTGCATGGCGAATTATTCCTAAATTTTTTTATGGTATGCTAGAATATACGATAGTATTTAGCGCTGAGGAAAGTAAGATATATATAAACGTTTATTTTAACACAAATAAATTTTTACGAGTATAAAAGTTTATTCATATGCGATATGAAGTTAGTGTTTATCAACGTCGCTCTATACAGCAACTCAATGGTTATTGCCAGAATGCACAAGAGAATCGAGTTCACCCCAAGGGGGTTTAGAGCTACAAACACAGGTCCCCCGAGAAACAATCAACCTCGCGTTCAGTCTTTATTAGTCAAAATCTTAGTTTTCATTTTTTTTACAGGAGTTCACAGTAAATTTACATAATACAAAATAAAGGTAACTGCTTGATATACATACGCAATGGCATAATATAAATATACACATAGCTAAAAATAATAATAATAACATTAATGTGTGTTAATACAATACACAATTATACAATATTTGAGCATTCTTACAAATGTATCAGAAACAACAAAAATATCCAATGCAATGCACCGTACAAACTCAAAGACAAAAAAAGAGCCAGGAAACATTTTTTAAAAAAAACCATATTTTCCAATTCCTTTTTTGACTTTACACCATCACTTCCTGTTGATACTTTTCCTCTTAATTTGTCCTTCAGTTTAAAAGAAAAAAAAATGCATCAGCATCGGAAGGAAGGCGATTCCTTTTAGACGCCCTCACCCTTTTTTTAAACATAAAAGAAGAACAATAGAAAAAATTATTGAATTTTACTGGAGATATCTTTATTATTTTAAAACAAGGAATTAATTTTGAATCACGATCAAGTGATGGGGAAACACCCTCGCCCTCTCTAAACTACCAGATCAAGCCAACAAGAGGAAAATTGAGACACACCAAAGATTTAGGGTGCATCAGCCCCTCTACACGACGGGTCTTCAGTGGCACTAGGGTTCAAAATCATGACACGCCCACCCCAAGCTCGTCACTGTGATCATTAAACTACTGCAGCCACTATGTGATACAGATGAACGCGCTTCTTTTTATTTAAAAGCACGTATAAAATATTTTGTCCACACAATATTTTTCATTAGAAATCTAGGACAGTATAGGGATCTGAAACTTGGAGTAGTTCAAAGTTAAATTCATTATCTTTCTGGGTAATGTAAAGTGTATGAATAAAATTTTACTTGAGGGGAAAATACATGAATAACGAAAATTATACTATATGAATGGAAAAAGTTATATTATATACCAAGTATATATATATATATATATATAATTCAACGTATATATAATAAAAGAAATATACATAAAATTTAAATGTAAAATATTTCTTTCTTTAAAAAATATAACTCTTTTGAAAAAATAACTATAACGCTTCAATGAAAATAAACTCATCTTTAAATTCAATTCAAAAATTGTCTTAGTCAGTAAAACTTTGTATAGCCTCTTTTATAAGAATCCATTTACATTACTTTATTTAATCTTATTCTATGTAAATCTTATTTACCAAAAGAATTCATTTAAAATGGAATCGTTAACACACACATGAGATGCAGTCTAGACGAAGCCAAATTCATAGTGTTAATTTCACAGGAAGAAGTAATATCCTTGAACACATTCGTAAAACTATTAATTCAACTGAATAATTTATATATAATGCAAATCAATACTTAAATACTGAAATTTCCTACTAGTATTGATTTTTTCTTTGACATAAAAGAGGCAGTCGAATACAAAATCTATTTGAGGATTTTTTAACCAGAATTCAAGAATCCCGTGTAAAGTTTCATCGAGGCAGTGTGCACAGGCATTAAGAAAAAAAATCCACTCATTCCTCATCTTTTTTAGCTATAATTAATTAAATTTACAATAGGTATAACGGGTGAGAATAAAAGCACAACTTTAACAGGCCTGTCTCTGGGGTCAATTATAAAAAAAGGTTTTCCTGTTTCTTCGGAATTTTACATAGTGATTATTTATCCGATTAAAACTCAAAACATACTTTTAGGAAATTCAGTTCCGCATTTGAACAAATTTTTTACAACTAAGGACTTAAATTTTCATAAAAATGAGAAACGTTGTAACAGAAGAAATTATTACTTTAAAATTAAGAAATAGTTCATAAATACTAGATTTTTTTCCTCTTTAACACATTGAATGAAATTCCAATTAGGCTTATATTGTAGTATAGGGAACGAAATATGGAAGTCATTTTTAGAAAAAAAGCTATTCTATATGAACAGAAATGAGCAGTCATAATAAAATATACTCCACATGTGTGATAGCGCATTCAAAAAATAAAAATATTGGTGTATTTAGAGCTTTTTATTTAACATCGAAGACAACCTAGACGTGAATCTCGTTTTACTTTCATGGATTGACCGATTGTTCAATGTTAAAAAACAACATAACAGAGATTGGTAACAGACGAATAATTTCTGATCCACAATCAAGTCAAAAACTGTTCCTCAAATAGAACCACACTCTCCAAATAACTGTCGCAACCCGGCGGTCACAGGTGTGGGAGGGTTCAAAGAAGAAGCAGACATGATCTTAGAATAACTAATTTTAAAACCCTTAAAACTATTTTCTCTTAACTTTGGAAGCAAAGAAGAAATCTTAAACCGAAATCGGATAACTAAAATACCGAAACTACTTATCTTGATTAAAGCTCCTTGAATGATCCTTCTTGAAGTCTGATAGAATGGTCAGCTCCAAGTTTATATACTTAATCACTTCCTGGCGAATTTTCTGTCAAATGTTAATCTTAAGATCCGCAACCACCGGTCGTTGTCTGCTAACTCTTGGAATTCAGCTTACCGATCAACTCTTAATCATTATATCGCATACTCAACAATTTGCACTTAAATAGTAGTTACACTTGCCTAAATCAAGTCATCACTACGGAAAGCGGCTTTTAAACTAAAAAATCACAGTTAAAGAATAATTTCCTCAAGAGGATTAGCAGAAGCCCCGAATAGAACCCGTTAGATGGTCTTTCCCTGACTACGTACATCGACACCGATGACTTTTAGTAGCATTAAGACTCAAGCCCACGATTCCCCAGAAAGAACACCGGCCATGAGCTGATAATTATAACCCTTCGGCTATCACGGTCAAAGAAAAAAAGTCCAGAAATTGATTGTACATCAATGATGTATATTTATTGTACGAGGACGTCACCACAGCTGATATCTCACTCTCCAAGTAGAAACATATTAAATTTTCTCTTCAAGAAACAACACTTTTTTCTCTCTCGGAGACAAATTTTTCCGTCATTATTACATATTGTTTAGAGTATCGTCACACACACACACACACACACAGATAACACTTTTTACTCAAAGCCAATTTAAGCAAACATTTCTCCAAAACGGAGTAATTTCCTCAGTTATATATATTTCAACAGCTTTACGACGTTATGAGTAGCATCTAAAACACATTACTAGCAATTTTCTCTTTTCATATAAGATAACTAGCACACAAATTGCTCTTCAAAACCTGTTTACAACATTTTTTTTTATTTATAAAAAAAAAAAGAAAAGATAAGTACAATTTATTTTCATGGCACAGGGTAAAACATTAAAAAAAATATTTCAGTAAAACATTCAGGAAAACTCTACGTTTACATAAAATTTACAAGTTTTGATGTTTCATAAATTTCAAACAAACGATTGTTTTTGAGAGGAGTTAGGAAAGTAATTGATAATATCGGGAGATGCATCTGTCGATAGCAAACTCCATAATTGCCATGACATAGCCTTTAATTTATCAAAGCAAATTAACAATCGATAAGTAAGATAATTAATATTTACGAAAAACCACTACCTATACCCTCATTTTAATTTAGTCTAGAATACGTTTTTCAAAACAACTAAAAATGCTTGAATTTTTTTCTAAAGAAATTTATAGTGGATTAAAAACTTTATAGTTTTGCATATTTTTAACTGATACTATATTTTTTAATCGTGTTCAGCATCGTTATTATTTATTAGTTTCCTTAATGAGTCTACTATAAAGCAACACGTGGGCTATTGCCGACGTACATCGCAATTCTGAATAGTTAAAAGACGAAAGCAACCTCTGAGCTGACAATATTTCTTCGAACTTCCCCACCTAGCAAACGGGAGAACGTTGAATCCTCCATTAGCCCCTCCACTTGATGGGTTTTCAGTGGCGAGTGGGAGGCCCCTGACCACCCCCAGGTTTTTCTCCCTCTAAATTGGGGTGGAACCAAACCAAATCGTACTGTCACCTGCATGGTGCTCAAAGCTAAGGCTAGCGACAGGCGTAAAAATTCTAGCCCTTAGCCGCGATGAATTTCGCGGGCCTCGATCCGACTTCGTCAGGCAGGTGGCATTAGTCACAACAACAACACACAACATCACAGTTATATTAATGTCGCGCTATAAAGCTGTACGGATCTTGAAATTTTGAACCATGGTCAAGTGACAATGACGACATTTAAGCTGACACCCACTCCCTTAACTTCCACAATACAACAATAGGAAGACGTTTGAGCCCTGACAGATTTAACGAGCATCGATGTCCTATACATGGCAGGTCTTCAGCGGTACTAGACTCCAACTCATGACACGCCAGCCACAAGCCCGTGACCTTAATTACTAGACAACAGCGGGCGGATTTACGTACGACGAAACAAGACACAAAGAAATTAAAATATAAACTAATAAGGTCTATGTTTATTTATCTGAAGACTATATATGCTAGACAACAATGGGCAGATTTAATTACGACGAAACAAGACACAAAGTAATCAAAATATAAACTAGGTAATAAAGCCTATGTTTGTTTATTTATTTATTTATCTGAAGATATTTGGTTGTGTTTGAAATAACAGTTATATATAAGACGGATATTTTAATTAATGTGTGGCTTCAGATGACTCGTTCGAATTCTAAGCTGTATTCGAATTATTGGGACAACGAAGAGTTTTTCGGTGAAGGAACCGGAACATGAAAGTTAAAGAAAGCCATCCGCATAAAAGGCTTTGATAAATAAAATAAAATATACCAAAATATATATACCATCCCACTAACATGCACAAATTCAAAAGCCTGAACCGGAACACTAGCAAAATAAAAAGACATCGAGAAATTTATAAAGGCTACGCTGTATCACAAGTGTTTCAGTGACGTAAATCGGACCTCTGAAAGCCATTCCCAAACTTTCCCCGCACCCCTGAAAAGAGACGGAGACGAGAAAAAGAGCAACGAAAAGAGGAATGGGCAGGAAATTTGTCGATAACACGTGATTAATACGTTAAAACCAACCCGAAAGAATACACCAATCGAACTCTGAATCTGCCTTTTCCCATTGATCCATACATCCTAATGACGAGCCCCTCAGAAAAATTTCCATCCACTAAATAATACAGTGCAAGGACATTAAGGCAGCGAAAAGAGGAACATGCTCGTAATTATCTGCAGCTGCGCCCCTCATCCGGACGCCCTGTTCTCATCTAGCCCCTGCATTGGGCGAATAAAAAAAAAAAAGAAGAAACGGACAGAAGGGTGGAAGCTGAAGACGTGTATTGCGTTTCTTCTTCCGAACCGTGACGTTCAATTTAGAGAAATGTTTTAACGACCGTGACATTTCAAAAAAGAATTTCCAGGGTTTTCGTTTCTAAAAGTATTGGATTTTATTGACAGCGGCTTGGGGAATTGTGTGTGTGTGTGTTCCGAAAGAAATGGTTTAGGAACGAGCTGACGGTTTGAACGGCGAGTGCAATTTACACCCAAGCAAATGGGCTTCGATCGGCATGGATTTTTTGGAAGTAATAAGGATGAGTCCATCATGGCAAGGTGTTTCCATAAACAAATCATTTTTCTATGTAATTGCACGGTATTAAAAATACATGGAGCTACATTATAACTTCGGCGATACTTGTTGAAATGCTGTTTCCCCCTTTTGATGTATGGTTTTTAAAAAACTGGTCCAGTTGTTTACATGATTTCTTTTAGAAAAATAGTCTGAAATAAGTAAATTAAATGCAAATGCGATTTGCTAGATTTATCTATGCGCTTTAACAAACTTAATAACAGAAAAAAAAAATGCACAAATATCAAATATATATATATATATGTAATAATTCCCTCTAACTACTTTAAATTATATATTATATATATATAGTATAATAAAATAAAAGTTAAGAAGTTCTAGAACTACAGTGCTAAAGAAGGAAGAAATTGGAATTCACCAGACACAACAAATGTAGATACAAAAAAGTCTTTGGACTAAACTGGAGACCTATTATGATTTCTAAAGCTGTCGCTGAATTAGGCCAGCGAATTAGGGTTAGCAATGCTTTATTGATCCAACCTTCCCTGTACAGCAGAAACTTTCGACATAATAGGGAAAAATATATATACATGTTTATATATTATTTTTGCTCTCAAATAAAATATTAAAAATACGATTTACTTTTTTATAGAAGAAATTCTAAAATAAGTTACCTCTAAAAGTTTTAAGAGTCGTAAAATATGTTAATGTTTTTGCGAACCTAACTACACGGTAATGTGAGATGCAACGCAGAAAGAGACACATATCTCTATAACTTAAAATTTACTTTTATTCGATTCCAAATCCAATATGTCGAAAATAACTAATAGGAAAAAGTTAGCTGCAATTATCATAATTATTTAACATAAGTATATGAAGAAATGAAGACGAACTGTTTATCTACTCTGGATACTGATAACAAGGCTCCGAATCCTATACAAATACACGTGTATAATTTTAAATATAATTATGTGATATAGCTCAAATTAACACTAACAACATCTAACCGCCATCTTCCTCCTCAAACTCGATTTACTTAACTTTAAAAAACAATCTTCATTTGCATAGTTCATGGTTGTTTTGCAGAAAAAAATCACTCCAATTAAACAATTAACTAAAATAATGTCCTTTTTAAGGATTAGGAAAAGAGCTAGAAGAAAACTCATTACAATCTAAGTTCATATTTAATAACAATATAAAACAAATGTTATGCATGTAAAAATACTGTCTTTCACAGTTGGCACCTCCATAACATCAATTTTCCTTTCAATTCGGATTTTTTTAATAAGATTACCAAATCACTAAAAATTTTAAGCACACTTCAACACTCCTCATTCATAACTAATCAGCTGAATTGTTTTACTTTCAATCTCATTTTAAAATGGAACCACTTCATTAATAATCAAAATTATTTTTTTTCCGCTTATGTGCAGGAAGCATTCTTGTTCATTGGAGTATAATTTCCTTACTTCCTAACAGCTCATGGGTTGCAAGACAGAAGCTAGATTTGAACACTGGTGATAAATGTTGACAATTATCCACTCTCTTCTGTAATTGGAAAATGAAATATTTTCACGAAAAACGTATTTTCAAATCTGAATCACTGCTCCTGCTTCCAAATATTATTGTCGGTTTTAGAACAGAAATTTTATAAGTGAAAAAAATTATCAAAATATTACAGCAATTTCAATTCAAAAGGTAATGCAATATAAAGAATTGAAACAATAGTTTCGAATGCATATGAAGAACAATAAATAAATAAAAATACCACTGTTTTCGTAAAGAATTTTGGAACAGAACAAAAATTGAATTACCTATCCAGAACTTCGAAATCCTTCCAAAAAATATTCGAAATGGAGGCATGACGTCCACATGTCGACGGAAGGTAATGAAAATATAGATCCCACCTGTCAACATATCGTGGAACGGGCTATCATGACAAGCGAAGATTTTCCTTCAGTAATGGAAGCGATTCAAGCCGGAACGAAATTGGATCATCCACATACGAATCCCAGGAACACATTTTAAATGCAAATACCGTTATTCCTGTGATTGGAGATACGGACGCAGAATTGATGGTGACGAATTCAATTGGAATCTACGCCCTAGTTTGAGCTAGAAATCCTGAAGAAGCATACAGGACAAGGGGTTATTTCACTTTGCATACTTATGTCGACATAAACAGGAAAAAAAAAAGAATTAATATTATGGATACATTTCGTTCGCTTCTTCGAAAACTCAATGATCTATTGAAATATCACGATATTACAAATGAATACAAAGATTCTGGAATCAATTGTTCGGTCACATCATCATTTTGAATGATTATCTTAAATAATTCTAACAAAGAGAAAGATGTATAACATCTTATCAAAACGCATACAAGAGCAAAAATTAAGCTATTGATCTCCTTCAAAAATCTCACAATACGGTAATAATTGGTACATGCGTGAGTGAATCAGTGTTCATAATAGCGCGCTATCAAGCAACACGAAGGCTATTGGCGACGGACCTCTAATCTTGAACCATGGCCAAAATTACTATCCAACGTTCTGTCTTAAATGGATCACATGACCAACACGCCAATATTACATTACAAAGTTACACAACTATAGAATATCAGCACAAGTTTACGAAGATTTATTTAACATACGATATGAAGGTGACTGAGTGTTTAATAACGTCGCTCGATGAAGCAACATAAGAACTACTGGCAACGGATATTATCATTTTAAACCGTAGTCAAGTGACAAAGACGATACCCTCAGAACTTCCACACCATGCTAACGGAAGGATCTTGAGCCTTAACAGGTTTAACGTGCATCAGCCCTTTTACACGGCGAGTCTTCAGTAGCACCAAGGCTTTAACTCATGAAATACCTACCACGGGTCCATGACCATGGCCACTAAGCAACAAAGACCACATTGGTACATATTTATTCTGGTATTTTTATAATAACCAATACATGACAATAATGATTTCGTTCTATTATATATTTAGATGTATGCATTAGTTTGCTACCACAAAAAGAGCACTTTTTTGTAATTATATGTACTCAGAATTATGTGTGAATTCTTCAGGAAGTATAACTTTAATTATAAACAGATTAATATAAATATATATATATATATGGCCGTGGGTACCCTAGTGGTTAGAGCATCGGACTCCAAAACGGAAGGCCTGGGCTCGATGCCTTATGCCACTAAATATCCTCGAGTACACACGGAGTACGTGCTCGTTAAATCAGTGGATCCGAAAGGCTTGTGGGCTGAATCACGAGTGCAGGGGACTGGAGAATATTTCCCTCTCCTCCAGACCTATGACAAAATTGTGGAGGTGGAGACAGGTGGTGTCGCCATCTATCGTCCCTTCGGGGAATTTCGCCGAGCTAATTCATACTGTCACCTGTATGGTGCTAAAGGCCTAGGCCAACGACAGACGAACTTCTAGCCCTTTGCCACGATGAATTTCGTGGGCCTCGTACTGACTATGTCAGACAGGTGGCATTAGCCACAACACATTTAAAAATATAAAAAACCGATCACAATTTAAGTTAGCCATAAATCAACCAGTTACTTTTTTATATGTTGTTTCTTAGTTTAAAAAGCGGAATGACGTCACCCGAATTTATGTACACATTCTATAAAACCAATTTATTTCTGAGTGCATATTACACAGCTCTACCATAAACTATCTTTTGCATAAATAAAATACACCAATTGGGGAATGCTTTCCTTTAAATATTATTCAAAAACAAGCGTTTAAATAGAACTATTCATCGCTTTTTGTCACACTAAGACTCGTTCCTCAACGATTGAAAGATAGGGGAAAAGCTTTTATCATTTATAAACATTTTTGCATTTGCCCTACATAATATATTCTGACGCTTTTTTTTCCATTCGCTTACATTTGAGTCTGGAAAAAGCGCTCTAGTCTCCCATCTATCACCGCGTCATTTCATTCCCCGACAACAGAACACAACTCCCATCACCCGTTGCCTCGACACCTATGAATCATTTTGACATTTTAAAAATGAATCGTGAAACTGGGAACCGTATTTCATCTCACTCTACAGTTTAATGTAACAGTCCTTCGTATTTCGTTCGACAAGGTTTAGAAAGAAGAATCGATGATAGAATTTTTACAAAAAAAAACTTATTAATGGTTACAGATTAAGACATCAGACGGTTGTATGGAACAAAATCAAACGGGAAAATAGTTCAGGGCTTTTTTTGCATCCATCATTTATGCGCCAAACCACTCCCAGAAAAATCTTTTGGGAGTGGTGTGCAAATATGGAACCCTATTTGCACGCAAACAGTGGGAAAACTCATTAAACGCCCTTAGGAGTTTTGGTCTGTGATTATGGTAACAATTAACTTATTCTGATTACATGGCGTAAAACAATTATTTATGCATTGTAATATTCTTTACGTGTGTGGCTGAAAAATATTTCATACTCCCCATAGTTTGAAAAATAATTAAAGAAACGTAAAGAGAGGCTGGATCGATTAATTTAATAACTGTAGCTAACATGAATCAATACAGATCGAGATTGCAAATTATGTGTATATTACCTTCTCCTGAACAGTTATCAAAACACATAACTGTACAATTTGTTATGCTGATCTATACTTTGAAACAATAACGCACTTAAAAGTGCAACATGTTATATAAAGTAATAAAAATATTTGAAATGGTTTAAAAATGCACACACACACCTATACTAAGAGAGAGTGTGCATTGCTAAGCCTAAGCAGGAGCCTAAGCAGCCGTGTTTGTGATTAATTAAAAATGCATCCGTCTCGATCGTATTTTAATTTATTACAACTAATTGTTACGCACTCGAAGCCGTGACTAGAGCCCGCACATTTTATACAAGCATCGATAGTGCGAGAAAGCGGAGAAGGGGGCCACGTTAAAGTCGTAGTAATTTTGCGGGAGTTGGGTTGAGGGGTACTGGGTTTTATGTGAACCCAAAACTATACATATAAGAATCTGGGGACAAATAAAAGTGGCTCGGACGAGTGGATACGATTGGTAATAATGACACGCACAAGTGATCGAAAGCGGTTCAGATATTAGTACGGGCTATGTTAGTGTGAGTTGATTAGTGCACAAGTGAAGATGAAGCTCACAGTGCAGTAGAAAGTGTTCGTTGTGAAAGGTTACTTTAAAACAAATAAGCCGAGCCATTGATTACATTTACACAACCTTCACTCCTGACAGAGCTTTTACCCTCAGGGGGCTCACCTTCTTTAGGTGAGTACGGGTGTCACAATCCCGAGGTACCCTAGTGATCTTTTCCTTTTCCCAAAGGGTTTACTCTCTTTGGTAAACACGGGCTTCACGAACCCGGGGTACCCTAGTGATCTTTCTCTATATTCGACCCTCGTTCTCGTCATTCAATGTATCCTTTCTTTTCCCGCCTAGATCACAGATACATATTAACGAATGTGTGGCGCAGTATAGCCGAACTTGGCTCTTGCGCCAAAAAAAGTCAACACTCACTCACTCACTCACCCTGACAGAGCTTTTAACTGAGATCAGTTTGGTCTCGGCCCTAGCTGGAAACCCAGGTCACATGATCTGTCAGTGTGTGAATACTTTTTGTAGGGAGCCCTCAAGCCTAAGGTGTATCGCAACAACCCTCATACTCTTCAAGAACTGCGGCAGACTATGAGATCGCAGCAATTCCAACAGTCCAGCTTCGATCTGCCTTCCGAAACTTGCTGGCCAGGTCCCAAAGATGTCAAAAGAAGAATGGTGGTCATTTTCAACATTTGCTATAAGCAGATCAGAGAGCTTTATCCTTTACTTCGATGTGTTTCTTTGTTACCTGGAACTCTACTCCGGACCACTTACATTTCCCCAACCCTGTATACGTATACAGTCAGTCACAAAAGTCTACATACACCTATCAAAATAGGGTTATCTCTAAAACTGATTAAGTTTCAATTTGAAAAATTATATCGATCTTTCAATTTCAGCAAAAAAATATGCTTTTCACAATAAAAAAGTTCAGAAATAATAATTACTGGGAAATTTTGTGAAATGTGTAGCGATTGTCACGTCACAAAAGTCTGCATACACTCGATTGGCTGATAATAAGAATTTTGCATACAATTTTTTTTTCGAAGATCACCTGTTTGAGGTGACACGCATTGTTCTATATTCTAATCTTCATTTTCCGCGAATTTTTCAACATTGTAACTTCAACAAAATGAGCCAGGGAAAGGAAACATCTTTAGAACTTCGAAACCTGATCGTAAAGTTGAAAGGTGAAAATAAATCTTATTCCGAAATTGCCAAAATTGTAAAAAAACCTCGGTCAACTGTGCAAACATCTATAGAAATTACGTTAAGCGTGGAAATGTGCTCAACAAATCTCGATGTGGTCGTCCACACAAGCTTAGTGATCGTGATGCAAGAGCCATAGTAAGAAAAGTGAAGAAAAATCCGAAAATTAGTGCTCCAAAATTAGCGGATCAAATTGCAACAGCAAGTGGAAAGAAAGTACATCCAGAAACTGTTCATAGAATTCTTCGATCAGGCGGTTACAATGGCAGAGTTTCCAGAAAGAAACCGTTCATCTCATCTGTGAACCAACAGAAGAGACTTGATTTTGCTTCTGCACACGTTGACAAGGATTTTGACTTTTAGAAAACGGTTGTATTCACCGATGAGAGCAAATTCAACGTGTTTGGAAGTGATGGCCGCGGAAAAGTCTGGAGGAAAAAAAACACAGCAATGAACCCGAGAATTTGACTCCAACTGTGAAACACGGCGGAGGTAGTGTAATGGTTTGGGGCGCAATGGCGGAAACTGGAGTGGACAATTTGGTGTTCATCGATGGCAACATGAATAAATTTGGATTCTGCAAAGCAATCTACACCCATCGGTCCAAAATTGGGACTTGGGAGCAACTTTGTCTTTCAACAAGACAACGATCCAAAGCACACAGCTAAGATTGTTAAAGAATGGCTGCTCTACCGCACGCCTAAACAATTGCATTCACCGCCACAGTCGCCAAACCTTAATCCCATCAAACACCTCTGGGAGGAAGTTGATAGAAGAGTTCGGCAACAAGCAATAACCAGCAAGGAAACTCTGAGGAAGGCCATAGAACATGCCTGGACCCAAATTTCACCTGAGAAGACGAAGATTCTTATGTCCATGCCAAACCGAATGCAGGCAGTTATTGCTTCAACACCGATGTGTTTCTTATAAACTCTTAATTGCAACAAAACTCATTTGTAATGCTCTTTTTTTTCCCCTTCTTTTTTAACTTATTTCAGCTCATTCCTTATTTTTGAACTTCTTACTTTTTGATATTTTCTATTTTTATCATTTTACTTCACTGATATCAAGAAGTTGCACAAGCACAATATACGTTTATCATTTCACAGCTTTGTGTAAGTAAATTATTAACCATATATAATTATGAGCTGCATACCAAAAAAATACTATAAACTGTTACACACATCACAACAGTAACACAAGTAACAGAAACTTACGCATATACCGTGCCATTTAATTGATCTCGAAATTCATCCAGACTACCAAGCAAGAAATACTTTTTTTCCCGCTATTTTCTGTTCCTGTTTCGGTAAAATTCTCTATATCCCATTTCTTTCTTTTCTAATACCAGTCAACAAAGATTGCACGATCCTAAAAGGTTCTTACAAGAAAATTTAAGAAAGGAAAGACCCGTTCGAATGGGGCTCCTGAACCAAGGAGTTTTCAATTAAGCTTCCGAAAAGGAAAAGCCTTTTCATCCTATGAAACGAAGGATACGAAAAGAAAACAAGAAAAAGAGTTAAAATCTCTTTATTTTCTTGCGCCAGTACCATTCGCTCGAATGGCAGAAAACAATGATGAGCGCAGAAGGAAAAAAAAATCGAAGTTTGAGTATTTTTATCATCACGTAATCTTGGCCTTTTCTTCTTCAAACGGCGCTCACAATAGCCTAACACCTTAGTGAAGTTATTCAATGCATAAATATTGATTGATAAGATTTATAAGAGCTTAAAACTTGCTCTTACGAATGGAATTCAAAGAAATCGCTTACTTATAAAATGAATCAATACATACTTAAATCTTTCTGCAGGAACACTTTTGTTGAATAAGCATTCTTATTATATATATGAATTACTAAGACCCATGACCACTTTTAAAGCGATATATATATATATATATTCTAAGAACAAGTGAGTGGGTTTTTTTTTAAAATCAATCAGCAAACAAAACTTTATTTCTCATCAAAATCAAAAGTATTACTATTTTCAAATCAATGAAAACATTGTGCGACAGTTTTTATGTTCAACAAATTCACAGGGGAGAATTTTTACGTTTTGAAATACTGTCTAATAATATTTTAAAATAACGTGATTTTTCTTCAAAAAAAACATATATATCCCTCAATTCTGCGTGTGTCTTCAACATTTGACACAATGCTAAAAATATCAACGCATCAATTTTCATATTTTTTTTGTGTACCAAGGAAAGAATTTTTTTCCCGACTCTAAGGCATAAAAATCTGAAAGCTGTAAAATTATTACGGAAAAAATGAATTTATAAGTAAAGTTATGACAAATTAATTTTATCATAGCAATAATGAATATTTTGATTCTTCTAATCAGAAAACAAATTTATAATGCCATAAAATCCCTTCAAATAGTACATGAAAATATTCACTTTTAATATAAGGATTGAAAATGGTGGAATTTTAAAAGTAATGTACTACTCGTTGATTGTTAAAACACGCCAAAAATATTATGAGTTATTTGCATAAAGTAATCTAGTGTATGGCCCCCTAACGCTTTTTATTCAAATGTCACTGAAATTCACGATAGGATCCTGATGATATTTGGAACGTAAATTATTTACACCATTCTCTATCTCTTTCTGCTAAAAATATTCTCTTCATTAAGGACAAGGTATGGTATGGAATTTGTCAGCAAATAATCCCCCTCCCCTTTTTTTCAAACAGAATATAATTTTCCGTAAAAATGGTAAAAAAAAATCCACATCTTAATTTATACTTCACCATTATTCGAAGAAAAAAGGGTCAATATGGATACTTTCCAAGTGGAATCATCTTTTCTAAATCAAACACAAGTATAGAAAACAAGATCACATTTGATATACATAATTCTGATCTTCAACTGCATTTGATTAAATTCTTGAGATTTATATTCAAATATTATAAATTAAGACTTTTTTTAGGATTTAAATAGCTTAAATATATTTTTGTACAAAACATTTCAACTAAACAATATGGCTCAAAATGTATTTTAACATTCGAGTGCGAATCAAAATTAACAATCCACTTTTCTGCACTTTTATAATAAACCATTTAATCGTGACTATATTAATATATATATATATATATATATATATAACATGGCTCTATTTTTTTTCCTAATATGTTGAAAATTTCTGCTATACGGGGAAGGTTGGATCTATAAAGCATTGCATACCCTAAATCGCTGGCCTAATTCAGCGGTAGCTTCAGAAATCATAATAGGCCTCTAGTTTAGACCAAAGACTTTTTTTGTATCTACATTTGTTGTGTCTTGTGAATTCCATTTTCTTCCTTCTTTAGCATTTTAGATCATCAAATTAATCTTTTAAATATAGTAAAAATGTGCTTTCCTATAAATTCAAAATATATATATATATATATATTCCATATTAATTTTGACAAAAAGCTTTTTTTCTTTTTAAATCTCAAATATTTAATTTTTGTAATATCCAGGTAATTAATTATAAATCAAACCAGAGTAAAATATTTTAGAATAACAGTAAAAAAACGATGACATTTCATGTAATTCAATTCCGCATGCAAACGGTATAAATTGGTTAGAGCAGCCAACGATGACAGGTAATTTAGATTTTCTCTAAAAAAACTTGGACTGGACTCAGTGTTTTAATAATTAAACCAAAATGAAAACGCATGTTTGTTTGAAAAAATTCGACAACATACAAAGAAAGATAAGAGGCAGTGCTAGGGAAAAGGTAATTAAGAGATAACATAAATTGCTTTTGTTTAAAGGTTCCCATGCAAAAAGAAGTAATTTCAGCTCACTTGCAATTGTAAAACCTAGGGAGTAACATTTATTTTAATTAAAAATCCAATTTTAAAAGTTGCAGTAAATTATTTAAATCTGCATTTCTTTTAAAAAAAAAAAAAGTAGTATCTAACCAACAAAAATAAATAAATAACAACTGTAATAGCATCAACAAAAAATTAAGTGTCACAGACATTTCAGAAAACTTAACTATCAGAAAACCAACAATTGTTAATCTTTATCATTAGCTCACAATTACTTATTCTAAAGTAACGAAGAATATTCTTTTCGATTAATTTAATATAAGAATGTAGAATAAGGCTAATTTTAATATAAAAATATAATTAAAAGCAAGAATTTTTAACAAAATGATACAATTGTTTTATGTTGTTTGTATGAGTATTAAAGACAAAGTATTTTGTGATTTAAAAAATATTTTTCATTACACTGATTAAAAAGTTAAGCCAAATGATTGATGGTTTGTTTGTTTTAATTAACATAGTCATTCGAAACAACATGAAGGCTTCTTGGGTCTAGTAATTTTGAACAATGGTCCAGTGACGAAGACAACACCTGAGCTGACACCCCCATCACCAACCTTCCACATCACGCAAATTTGATGTCTTTAGGCAGCGACAGGTTTACGTACATCAGCTACTCAAAGTGGTGGTCACTTATGGCACTCGGACTTAAACCCAGTGAGTGAGTGAGTGAATATTAACGTCGCACTGTTCAGCTACACGAGGGCTTTTGGTGACGGACCACGTAAATTTGAACCATGGTCAAGTGACGTGGACGACACCTGAGCTGGCACCCCCTCCCCTAACTACCACACCACACGAACGGGAGGACGTTTCAGCTCTCGACAGATTTAACGTGCATCGTTGCCCTACACGGCGTGTCTTTAGTGGTACTGGGCTCGAACTCATGACATGTCTGCCATGATCCTATACTATAACCACTGGGCTACCGCAGCCCTTGGGCTTGAACCCAGGACCCGACAGTAAAATAGCCAGCCACGAGTTTGCGAACATGACTATTCGATTACAGTGGCCATGAACACCGACTATCCCTAAAAATAGTTTCATTAAAAGTTTTTAAATATAAATAAATGCAAACAAACTTAGATTCAATATTTATAAGCAGTGTTCATAAAGGAAAAGAGATTGTTTTTATTTTAATTTTATACAAAAGTATTATTTAAATTTCAAGCTTTCTCAAAATACGTACAAAATTTTGAAAAATGTATTAGTTAATGCAATGCATACTAAAAATCAATTTTAGTACTTTCCGAAAAATACAGATGGCGCTCTATATTCAATATATAGTAAATCCTACTTGAAATTATTGTTCTTAGATAACAACAAAAAATATACCTTTTGTGAGATAACATAATGTTAAATTATTATTTTAAAATTATTGTCAACATTAAAAGTAACAGAACCAATTTACAAGTTAAAATCCCTGAATAAATATCCAATGATTTTAAAATTATACAAAAACTATATACCATTGGAAAGCAAATAACAGCTGTACATGACGAATTGTGCGTACAAAATTTTAATCTGTTAACTACAGCTTAATTTGATTACCACACAAAGTAATCTATTAGCATACTGTGACAATTGTAACCAGTGGCGTAACGAAGAATACTAGGGCCCCCCTGCAAAATCAGGTTTGGGGCCCCAAACCCAAATTCGTGCATATGAGTCAAGTTCTGGGCCCCCTAGAACAGTGATCCGCAACCCCCGGTCCGTGGATTAAATGGTGCCGGGCCGCCTAACGAACATTAAACTATTGCCATTTTATTTAAAGTGGTGCATTTCTCTCGGGCTTGCGCAACTTTCCACGGAGCTCACTTTATATTCCACGTTAGATCACTTTTATTCATTTTTGGTGTAACTATTTTATTCGGAAGGCATATTTAAATGTAACTGAATTAAAATTGTTAAATCAAAACAATCTAAAATATAAACAATCAACGTGCCCCACCCGGAACGGGCCGCGGTAAAATTATCAATCGTTGACCGGTCCGCAGCAATAAAAAGGTTGCGGGGGGAGCACAGCTTTATACTATTAATATTTCATGAAGGATACTATAAATTATGTGTTTTCTACAGAAATAGAAAAACGCGCAGTATGTTTCTGAAATTTATGGAACTTGTAAGTTCTCAGAACTACATAGACATGATCTTTATCCTTTGCTCCCGAGTCTCTAACTAAGCAATTAATATGATTTAAAATTGTTCCTTTTAAATAAAATCTACAAATCTATATTCCAGAAATAAATCCATTTTCATCCCTGTATCGAAACTCGATAAAAGTACTTTTGTTGCTTGAAAATCTTGAATAGGGGGCTATGCACTTATAGGACATCTTATTTCCTTTTCCTATTCCGAGGAAGACGAATCATCTTCTGTGGTGTTGACAGTTCCTCCAATACTTTCAATCCTTCTTTTCTCTGTGGTTCCGTCTTTTTACTTTGGTTCCTTTTTCACTGAGATAGGAGGTAGAGCTCATTTCACTTCAGTTTTTTATTCTTATCCACGACCCAGGCCAAAAAGAAATGGTTGCATTCTTCTGTGCAATAGGAACAATCCATTGTCCAAAAATATCCTCTCCTCTTTTATGTTAGTTTTCTTATATGGAGTATAGTATAGAACGTTTTCGCATAGGTTGGTTGGCAATAACAGGTGTTGGAGGCAGATCAGGATTTCAAGATATTTTTTAAGTAACGATACAAGGACTTATTTCTTTCACCTTGCTAAAGCTTTGCCCATTGCTTTATACGTTAATTATTAAATAAAATTATGAAACAATGCTAATTCTCCGATGGGATTTTTTTTTTCTATTATATTCAGAAATCTGGCCTTAAGTATGATATTTTTTAATAGTCTTATTACTAACTAGTTAGATTCCTTATTTTTTGAAAAGGTGAATTTTTAAAATAAATCTCAAGTGTCCAGTCATAGTGCATATTGTGAAAAAAGAAAAAAAATTGTTTGGTTGAATATACGATATGAAAGGAATAAAAATGCATGTGCAAGACCTATAAATAAAATCAGTATGTTGTAAAGAATTCCCAAGGAGTTGTGTTGAGAATCCTTCTTTACAAATTGTAAGATTTAAAATTAATTTGTTTACATGTCATGCACTCCGCAATTACGAAAATGATACTTTTTAATACCTCAAACTTTTTTCCAAATTTCGGATCTGTCCATTCATATTATGCTAAACGTCTTAATAATTATACTTCAGAATCGCAGAACCAAATTACTTTGGTACCCATCTTAAAAACAGTTAAATGCAATTATTTTTATGTGTGTTCTTATCTACATTATTTAATTCTATAGCTCCAATTACACCATCCAATAAGAATCTGCGGTCTGAAAATCTTTCAATGGATTTTCTTTTGATAAGTGAAAAGCATTCACTGCAAAAATTATATCACTATTTTTCTCCATCACAGAAAAATTTCTGAAAGTACTGGTGATATGTGTACTTAAGTATCTTAATTAGATTTTAAAGTATGATACAATAGTACCTTTAATTATTAAGATGGAATTGTTACTTTTGTAATTTCTAAATCTACATTGAACTCGTAAAAATGTGATGTTCTGTTGTGCTTTTCTAGGAATAAATTTGATGTGTGTGATTAGTTCAATATTTTCACAACTTTTGTTTTTTCTATAATTAAGGTTACATAATAAACACCTTCGATGATTCAAGTTTTATTTACCTAACATAAGAATTTCAATGTCCAACTGCTCATTTTCATTCCGTAACTGACTATTCGAAGTAGCAGAAGCGCCCTCTAG